>CM026390.1:75078539-75190004 GCA_014843695.1 Archivesica marissinica | reverse complement strand
AGATTCATAGCATAGCTCAATCATAGATTCATAGCATAGCTCAATCATAGATTCATAGCATAGCTCAATCATAGATTCATAGCATAGCTCAATCATAGATTCATAGCATAGCTCAATCATAGATCCATAGCATAGCTACATCATAGATTCATAGCATAGCTCAATCATAGATTCATAGCATAGCTCAATCATAGATTCATAGCATAGCTCAATCATAGATTCATAGCATAGCTCAATCATAGGTCCATAGCATAGCTCAATCATAGATCCATAGCATAGCTCAATCATAGATTCATAGCATAGCTCAATCATAGATTCATAGCATAGCTCAATCATAGATTCATAGCATAGCTCAATCATAGATTCATAGCATAGCTCAATCATAGATTCATAGCATAGCTCAATCATAGATCCATAGCATAGCTACATCATAGATTCATAGCATAGCTCAATCATAGATTCATAGCATAGCTCAATCATAGATTCATAGCATAGCTCAATCATAGATTCATAGCATAGCTCAATCATAGGTCCATAGCATAGCTCAATCATAGATCCATAGCATAGCTCAATCATAGATCCATATCATAGCTCAATCATAGATTCATAGCATAGCTCAATCATAGATTCATAGCATAGCTCAATCATAGATTCATAGCATAGCTCAATCATAGATTCATAGCATAGCTCAATCATAGATTCATAGCATATCTCAATCATAGGTCCATAGCATAGCTCAATCATAGATCCATAGCATAGCTACATCATAGATCCATAGCATAGCTCAATCATAGATTCATAGCATAGCTCAATCATAGATTCATAGCAGAGCTCAATCATAGATTCATAGCATAGCTCAATCATAGATTCATAGCATAGCTCAATCATAGATTCATAGCATAGCTCAATCATAGGTCCATAGCATAGCTCAATCATATATCCATAGCATAGCTACATCATAGATTCATAGCATAGCTCAATCATAGGTCCATATCATAGCTACATCATAGATTCATAGCATAGCTCAATCATAGGTCCATAGCATAGCTACATCATAGATTCATAGCATAGCTCAATCATAGGTCCATAGCATAGCTACATCATAGATTCATAGCATAGCTCAATCATAGGTCCATAGCATAGCTCAATCATAGATCCATAGCATAGCTACATCATAGATTCATAGCATAGCTCAATCATAGGTCCATAGCATAGCTACATCATAGATTCATAGCATAGCTCAATCATAGGTCCATAGCATAGCTCAATCATAGATCCATAGCATAGCTACATCATAGATTCATAGCATAGCTCAATCATAGGTCCATAGCATAGCTACATCATAGATTCATAGCATAGCTCAATCATAGGTCCATAGCATAGCTCAATCATAGATCCATAGCATAGCTACATCATAGATTCATAGCATAGCTCAATCATAGGTCCATAGCATAGCTACATCATAGATTCATAGCATAGCTCAATCATAGGTCCATAGCATAGCTCAATCATAGATCCATAGCATAGCTACATCATAGATTCATAGCATAGCTCAATCATAGGTCCATAGCATAGCTACATCATAGATTCATAGCATAGCTCAATCATAGGTCCATAGCATAGCTCAATCATAGATCCATAGCATAGCTACATCATAGATTCATAGCATAGCTCAATCATAGGTCCATAGCATAGCTACATCATAGATTCATAGCATAGCTCAATCATAGGTCCATAGCATAGCTCAATCATAGATCCATAGCATAGCTACATCATAGATTCATAGCATAGCTCAATCATAGGTCCATAGCATAGCTACATCATAGATTCATAGCATAGCTCAATCATAGGTCCATAGCATAGCTCAATCATAGATCCATAGCATAGCTACATCATAGATTCATAGCATAGCTCAATCATAGGTCCATAGCATAGCTACATCATAGATTCATAGCATAGCTCAATCATAGGTCCATAGCATAGCTCAATCATAGATCCATAGCATAGCTACATCATAGATCCATAGCATAGCTACATCATAGATTCATAGCATAGCTAAGTCTGAATGATTGAATCCACGGCCTGGGCTAATAGAACTATTTTCTCCTGTAGTGTATAAACATGTATCATGTCTTTTGAACAATGTGATACTGTTTCTGTTGCTGTTACTATTTCAACAGTGCAGCAAGGATTATGATAGTGTACATATTTGGATTATAAAAATGAAAGCAGACCTCTGAAATCGTTGATACGATTTTGTAGTATGGAGTTAAAAAATAAATTCATATTCATTTAATTGTACACTTGATTTCCATAAAAAATAGAATTGTGAAGTAAATAAAAAAAGAATGAGAACAAATATGTCCCCACTGGGATTCTAACCTCGGTCCTTGTCTGTGTTAGGCAAGTACCCTAACCACTAGGCCATGAAGCGATTGAATAGAAATACATGTTAATATAAACAGACGGTTATGTAGTCCAGTGGTAACACACTGAACTGGTAATCCAGGGATCGCAGGTTCGATCCCCCGTATGACCCTAATACAATCAACAGTCTTTCAGATGGGACGTTAAACCGATGTCTCGTGTCGGTGCTTTACACCGTGCGCGTAAAAGAACCAGAGGAGATTCTGGAATGGGTCTCTCTCTATATCATTGCACTATCCTCCAAAAATCTAAAATGACTAATCTCTTAAGGAGGCGTCGCACATATGGGCAACCGGTAGCGACGACAAATAAACGTAAAACACACATTGTATAATGGCAGGTGCGTGCGAGTGTTCTTTATCTAAATATAAATCCGTCATTTTGTCTGCTGATTCGAAATTTTAAATTCAAATTTAGACAATTTCCAATGGTATGTTATTGCATGAATTCAGTGTGCATGTATTTATTTGCCGAAATATGTTTATACCTTACAGTAATATTGCGTTTGTTGATTTTGTAGTGTTTTATTGCAGTATCATTGATTGTTAATCTGGCTCATAAGAACGCTTTTAAATGTTCAAAAATCGCTCGAGCCATACCGATTGTAAAATAATGTGGGATTATGGGGAAAATACTCATGAACTATTCTCCCACAATTCAACCTTTAGGTCAACTTCCGTACGAATATTTAAAACTAGATAACATAGCGACACTTTCATCTCAATTCGCGTTACCGTAAAACTCGCTTAGAACTCGCTATTACAGTATGTCTCAATATTTCTGAATTAGCAAAACCATGGAGTATAAATAATTATGAAATGAATGTAGGCCTACTATATCTGTATATATCTGTGTGTTTTGCGTTTATTTATCGTCGCTACCGGTTGCCCATATGAGCGACGCCTCCTGACGAGATTAGTCATTTTAGAGTTTTGGAGGATAATTCTCATGTGCATTGGTCCTTTTATATAAATGTATTAGTCTATGCTTTCAAGAAATAAATGAAGGAACTGAAAGTAATGTTCAATGTGACAGAACATATATGCAATACAATGTAATGGAGAGGCAATATAATGTAGCTAACAGGCAATATGATGTAATTTATTACATTAACAAGCAATATGATAAACGAACTTATAACATGATGTAGGCCAACATAGCTGACAGGCAGTATGATGTAACAAACTGGCAAAATGATAAAACGGACATACACGATGATCGGACGAACATGTAAGATGATGAACCTGAACTACAACATGATGGTACTGACAGGCATGATGACGTAGCGGACAGACAAGATGATGTAGCTACTGACATGCATGATGACGTAGCAGACAGACAAGATGATCGGACGAACATGTAAGATGATGTAACTACTGAGAGGCATGATGACGTAGCGGACATACAAGATGATGTAGCTACTGCCAGGCATGATGACGTAGCGGACAGACACGATGATGTAGCTACTGACAGGCATGCTGACGTAGCGGACATACAAGATGATGTAACTACTGACAGGCATGATGACGTAGCGGACAGACACGATGATGTAGCTACTGACAGGCATGCTGACGTAGCGGACATACAAGATGATGTAGCTACTGACAGGCATGCTGACGTAGCGGACATACAAGATGATGTAACTACTGACAGGCATGCTGACGTAGCGGACATACAAGATGATGTAACTACTGACAGGCATGATGACGTAGCGGACAGACAAGATGATGTAACTACTGACAGGCATGATGACGTAGCGGACAGACACGATGATGTAACTACTGACAGGCATGCTGACGTAGCGGACATACACGATGATGTAGCTACTGACAGGCCTGATGACGTAGCGGACAGACAAGATGATGTAACTACTGACAGGCATGCTGATGTAGCGGACAGACAAGATGATGTAACTACTG
Organism: Archivesica marissinica; assembly: GCA_014843695.1. Lineage (NCBI taxonomy): Eukaryota > Metazoa > Mollusca > Bivalvia > Venerida > Vesicomyidae > Archivesica > Archivesica marissinica. The sequence continues at coordinate 75,185,658 of CM026390.1, read as the reverse complement.
ACATGCATGATGACGTAGCGGACATACAAGATGGTGTAACTACTGACATGCATGATTACGTAGCGGACATACAAGATGATGTAACTACTGACAGGCATGATGACGTAGCGGACAGACAAGATGATGTAGCTACTGACAGGCATGCTGGCGTAGCGGACAGACACGATGATGTAACTACTGACAGGCATGATGACGTAGCGGACAGACAAGATGATGTAGCTACTGACAGGCATGCTGGCGTAGCGGACAGACAAGATGATGTAACTACTGACAGGCATGATGACGTAGCGAACAGACAAGATGATGTAGCTACTGACAGGCATGCTGGCGTAGCGGACAGACAAGATGATGTAACTACTGACAGGCATGATGACGTAGCGGACAGACAAGATGATGTAACTACTGACAGGCATGCTGACGTAGCGAACAGACAGGATGATGTAACTACTGACAGGCATGCTGATGTATCGGACAGACACGATAATGTAACGTAAATGCAATATTATGTAACGGACATCCAAGATAATGTACTGACATCCAAGATAATGTAACTGACATCCGAGATAATGTAACTGACATCCAAGATAATGTAACTGACATCCACGATAATGTAACTGACATCCAATATATTGTAACGGACATCCAATATGATGTAACTGACATCCAAGATAATGTAACTGACATCCAAGATAATGTAACTGACAACCAAGATAATGTAACTGACATCCAATATAATGTAACTGACAACCAAGATAATGTAACGGATATCCAAGATAATGTAACTGACATCCAAGATAATGTAACTGACAACCAAGATAATGTAACTGACATCCAATATAATGTAACTAACATCCAAGATAATGTAACTGACATCCAAGATAATGTAACTGACATCCAAGATAATGTAACTGACATCCAATATGATGTAACTGACATCCAATATGATGTAACTGACATCCAATATGATGTAACTGACATCCAATATGATGTAGCTGACATCCACTATGATGTAACTGACATGCGCGATGATGTAACTGACATCCAATATGATGTAACTGACATGCGAGATAATGTTACTGACATGCGCGATGATGTAACTGACATCCAATATGATGTAACTGACATGCGCGATGATGTAACTGACATCCAATATGATGTAACTGACATCCAATATGATGTAACTGACATGCGAGATAATGTTACTGACATGCGCGATGATGTAACTGACATCCAATATGATGTAACTGACATGCGCGATGATGTAACTAACATCCAATATGATGTAACTGACATCCAATATGATGTAACTGACATGCGCGATGATGTAACTGACATCCAATATGATGTAACTGACATCCAATATGATGTAACTGACATCCAATATGATGTAACTGACATGCGCGATGATGTAGTTGACCGAATGTATCGGACTCGTCACTATTTTTATACTTGAACGTTAGGGTTGATATTTATATGCGTGTGTGTGTATTATTTGTTGAATCCTCTCACTAGTGGAGAAATATAACTTAGAACTAACTATGCACAGTCGATATTGTTCCTACCCACAATGTTACACATTGTCTGAGTCAGACGTATCATATATGTTCTATATATCATTTGCTATGGATACTTAATTTGTCAACATTTCGGAAATTGCCAGTTTGTGTTGCCAACACTAAATCATACTACCAAATCAAATAATGTAAAACAATATTGTGTTACTCTCAGTCTATGTCATTTATTATTTGAGGGACAGAAAATTGCGTATCTAGAAAACGCTTAAACTTTATTTAGTTTACAACGATTGCCAAGCACGATTTAACAACTTATATTAATCACTCTCGTTGGCGCGGATGAAAGCGTTAATGTGGTCATTCGTGTGGGAGGAAACCGGAGTACCCGGAGAAAGCCCACCTGTCCGATCTGGCGACCACCGTACCATCTCGCATACGTCCCGGTCCGAGGATCGAACCCGGGTTGCATTGATGAGAAGCGATATATTTATGATCGGTTGAAGCACAAAGTCATAGACAGAAAAAATAATATGATATATATGCCACTATGTGTGTGTACAACTAGTCAGTTGTTCATTCCCATAAATACAGTAAAACAGGCACCGCGGATTATACGTGCTGCAAGTTCGAGAATCAGAAGCCCCCGGATTTAAAGGCTGCAGCTGAGAGATGTGGCCCATCTGCGACGTGCACGATGTCAGACTATCAGCCGGGCTGCGGCGTATCATGCAGTATCCCGAAGTGTTTCTGGAAATGTTCGTCTACCGCCCCATGCGCTCCTGGTCGGATATATAGCATAACGCTGTTCTCGCAGTATTACATGCCGTTAAGTTAAGCTTGTGTTGCGATTATAAATTATCGGATTGATCAATAGTCCTAAATAAATGGCCAATGATAAAATATAAAACTTCAATGCATATAATGACGTTTCCGCATGCCACTTCTCTCTCACCCAGTGGGGATGGATTCCGCCAGGAATAACGTCTCGAGAGTGATTAATATAAGTTTTAAGAACTTGTTTCGCAATTTTTTTATTTTATTAAAGTTTATTTAACATCGCTACCGGTTGCCTATTTGAGCGACGGGCAGTTTACCTAACAACACCTTTCCTTGGCAGGCTCCAGCAGTTTACCAGTACTTGGTACACAAACCTCCGTAAGAAACGGCCAACTTTTTCATATAAAGAGACGCTGTTGGAGCGGTCCTCGAAACCGTGACCCTCGGTGATGATATGTTATAGTAGTATACAAGACAGCGATCGTAACCACTTGACCACGGAGGCGGACTGTTTCACAATCGTGCCAACTGATTTAGTTTGTCTATTTTGGTCATTATGTGTGTGTTTTACATTTATTTATCGTCTCTACCGGTTGCCCATATGAGCGACGTTTTTGGAGGACCTCGGTTTAAAGTCCCATCTGAAAGACTATTAATTTTATTAGGGTCATTATGTAAGTTTTCATGTCTTAATATTACCGATAGTTAACAAGCTAATTAAAAATCGCAAATTGGATGTGACTAGCCAATCAGATTACACGAACTATTATAATACATTGTTTAACTGTATCCAGTGCGATAGAATAGTGTATGATTATTAATACATCAAGTGTCTTGCAATAATTGAATAATTGTATACCACTGTAACCTATCATCTCTGATGTTCACGGGTTCGAGCCCCGCTCAGACCGTGTCTCATTTATATGAAAAAGTTGGCAGTTTCTTACGGAGGTTGGTTACGTGTAAACTTCTTCTTCTTCAAATGATTATTCAGATTGATATTGTACACGAATATGCTAAGTCCAATTTGCATAGATTACACCTAGCAGTTTTCGTATTCTCAGAGCGATTCAAACATTTCTAAACGTGTGACTGAGCGGGTGACATTTTTGAGGACAATATAATATTTGTACCCAATATTCGAATACTGGAATAGTAGTTGGATATTCGGATGTTCGATCGAATATTCGAATACGGATATTCGTTGCCATCCCTATAATAACCAATCAATAACAAGAGTGAGTACTCGCGAAATTTGATAAGAAATGCAAGACCACTTAACAATAACAGTTGCGAAATTATCTTGTTAAAAATAAGTGGTGTTTGTATATGCATGGTCATAATAAAACGATGACATAGACAACACATCTGTTTATTAAAATAGGTGGTGTAGATTCAGACTTTCCAACCTATGACAATTGTACAAAGTTTAATTATATTTTATCAAATTGTAATACCATAAAATACTGTGCCAAAGCCTGCAATGATATTTTACTTACCAGAAGAGATCTTCTATATAGATAATGATATACACAATAATGATATGACTGCCCCATATTTTTAATATTTATGGCTCTTATGTTGTAATTTGTAAATTGTTTTTTGTAATTATTATGTCTTTTTTTGTCAAATTCTTTTAGAATTTAATACGTTTTATTTGATAAACCTTCTTTTTTTCTGGTTAGTACAATTAATAAATGAATGGGATATAGAAACTGTCTTAAGTCTTATTTAAGCCTCTTACTTTGTATCATTAATTACGTTTAGGTATTTAAAGTATTGCTCAAGATGTTGTCTTATGTTTTACAAAGTGTCAATTTTATCTACCCATAGTCTCTCATAACTCATTATTGAGTGGCTTTGTATTTTATTTGATAATACATGTATAATATCATGCATTCTGTGTATAATATATGTTGTATCATTTACTGTATAATGGTGAGACTTAAATAAATCATCTGTCTGTCTGTCTGTCTGTCTGTCTGTCTGTCTGTCTGTCTGTCTGTCTGTCTGTCTGTCTGTCTGTCTGTCTGTCTGTCTGTCTGTCTGTCTGTCTGTCTGTCTGTCTGTCTGTCTGTCTGTCTGTCTGTCTGTCTGTGTCTGTCTGTCTGTCTGTCTGTCTGTCTGTCTGTCTGTCTGTCTGTCTGTCTGTCTGTCTGTCTGTCTGTCTGTCTGTCTGTCTGTCTGTCTGTCTGTCTGTCTGTCTGTCTGTCTGTCTGTCTGTCTGTCTGTCTGTCTGTCTGTCTGTCTGTCTGTCTGTCTGTCTGTCTGTCTGTCTGGTCTGTCTGTCTGTCTGTCTGTCTGTCTGTCTGTCTGTCTGTCTGTCTGTCTGTCTGTCTGTCTGTCTGTCTGTCTGTCTGTCTGTCTGTCTGTCTGTCTGTCTGTCTGTCTGTCTGTCTGTCTGTCTGTCTGTCTGTCTGTCTGTCTGTCTGTCTGTCTGTCTGTCTGTCTGTCTGTTCTGTCTGTCTGTCTGTCTGTCTGTCTGTCTGTCTGTCTGTCTGTCTGTCTGTCTGTCTGTCTGTCTGTCTGTCTGTCTAATACGTGTGGTATTAGACAAAGGTAATATTTTTAAATACAAACTTTATGAAACAAGATAAGATATTACATAGAAACAGTGTGTCGTTATACTCGTATATTGTAAATAGTTGCTTAACATTTAGTGAAGAAGAAGGGAGGTCTCCTGGGGACTCTAACATGCCGTTGTCTGTATCTGATATGAATTAAAGACCAGGGGTGGTCAACCCGTCGATCAAAAACGTGGTCAGGGACTGGAGCTTGTCAATCAAACAGACAATATCATCCAATGTACATCTGACTTGTGACATATTGAAATATTGGCAGCCACCTAAATTCTAAACATGTAATATCAGATAACTTAAGTTCGTGCCAATTTAAATTTAAATAGCATTATACTTATATTAATGAGACAATACTAATACATACATATGTGTGTGTGCGTGCGTGCGTGCGTGCGTGCGTGCGTGCGTGCTTGCGTGCGTGTGTGCATGCGTGCGTGCGCGCGCGCTCGCGCTCGCGCTCGCGCGTGTGTATTGTGTGGTGTGATGTGTGCTATGTGCGGAGTGCGTGTGGGTGTTATAATAAGCGCTCGACAGTATCGAATTGTGACATAAACTAGAACGCATAATAGAAGAAGAGTAGTACACATTTTACATTTGCCTATTTATTGCTTCTATATATATTATTAAGTACAAAACTAATGTACATACAGTAGTTAAACTATTAACAGTTTTCTGATAGGAATAGTTCTCTAGATGTGTGCATAGTCATTTCTTAACATACCGCTGGTCCAGACATACCGCGATACACACCAAACGACATAACGAGGTCAAATATTGCGACCTATACTTGATTCAATTGGATGAGTGTTGACCCAGAAAGATAATCAAGAAATCGTAAACAGTCAACGTAAATGGTTAGTAAACACTAATGATGTTCATGGTACCTATAAAATATCTATCTGCTATCTAATATTTATTAATGAAACTGCTTTGATCATGTGTTCCGGTTACTACGTACTTCCGGTTACGACGTACTTCCGGTCGCTGCGAAAATAAGAACATTAAATAAGAGGCCCGAGACGTGCTTTTTCTACTGTAAAATATTTGTTGGCAAATTTAATATGTTTTATTTGAAACTATTATACTATTGATAGTTCATATCTTTGGAACTTTCTGCTGCGATGACATGCTGTTATATATCCAGATACCCACATTGCATCATTCATAAAGAGTAGACACGTGGTAGGCATAACACTTTTTCTGATTCCATGGTGGGGGACTAAGATGGTCACGTTTTATGCTAACATGATACATTTACTGGTGCAGTCCTCCTCTTATAGAGATTAAGTCTTGCACCAATTAGTAAAGCTAATGTTATTATGACCACCTTTGTATAAACACCCACATCAGGGCCTCGACCATTATCCACGGTATGCCCGGAAGTCATTTTACCTCATTGTTGACTAGATGGCGGCAACACTATGATAAATACAACGTCTTTCTTTGTGTCGTTGTAGAGTTGAAGTGGAGAAATCATAGTATGAAACAGTACTAGGATTAAATTTAGGTAAAACATAGTATTTCTGATATACACATAATGCATCACACATTCCAGGGTTTCCAATATTTTTTCCATATGAATTAGACGTATTTCAAGGTAGAGTGGGCATTCAAATGAAACGTGATATTCGTATTGCAAGACATTACATGACTGTCACTTTCGATCATGTAGTTGTATGTTCTGTTGTTTGAATGCATCCGTAGTTTCTGGTCTGGGTTCAGGCAAGATTATTATTGTAACAAAGCATGTCTATAGTTTGCATGGTTTGTTGGTATGCAACACAGATACACTAATGGCTGCGGATGTGGGATGCAACACAGATAAACACATGGATGCGGATGTGGGATGCAACACAGATGCACTAATGGCTGCGGATGTGGGATGCAACACAGATAAACAAATGGCTGCGGATGTGGGATGCAACACAGATACACTAATGGCTTCGACCGCAGGATGCAACACAGATAAACTAATGGCTGCGACCGCAGGATGCAACACAGATACACTAATGGCTGCGGATGTGGGATGCAACACAGATACTCTAATGGCTGCGGATGCGGGATGCAACACAGATAAACTAATGGCTGCGGCCGCAGGATGCAACACAGATACACTAATGGCCGCGGGTGTGGGATGCAACACAGATAAACTAATGGCTGCGGATGTGGGATGCTACACAGATAAACTAATGGCTGCGGATGTGGGATGCAACACAGATGTACTAATGGATGCGACCGCAGGATGCAACACAGATAAACTAATGGCTGCGGCCGCAGGATGCAACACAGATGCACTAATGGCTGCGGATGTGGGATGCAACACAGATACACTAATGGCTGCGGATGTGGGATGCAACATAGATAAACGAATGGCTGCGACCGCAGGATGCAACACAGATAAACGAATGGCTGCGACCGCAGGATGCAACACAGATACACTAATGGCTGCGGATGTGGGATGCAACACAGATAAACTAATGGATGCGGATGTGGGATGCAACACAGATACACTAATGGCTGCGACCGCAGGATGCAACACAGATACACTAATGGCTGCGGATGTGGGATGCAACACAGATAAACACATGGATGCGGATGTGGGATGCAACACAGATTCACTAATGGCTGCGGATGTGGGATGCAACACAGATAAACAAATGGCTGCGGATGTGGGATGCAACACAGATACACTAATGGCTGCGACCGCAGGATGCAACACAGATAAACTAATGGCTGCGACCGCAGGATGCAACACAGATACACTAATGGCTGCGGATGTGGGATGCAACACAGATACTCTAATGGCTGCGGATGCGGGATGCAACACAGATAAACTAATGGCTGCGGCCGCAGGATGCAACACAGATACACTAATGGCTGCGGATGTGGGATGCAACACAGATAAACTAATGGCTGCGGATGTGGGATGCTACACAGATAAACTAATGGCTGCGGATGTGGGATGCTACACAGATAAACTAATGGATGCGGATGTGGGATGCTACACAGATAAACTAATGGCTGCGGATGTGGGATGCTACACAGATAAACTAATGGCTGCGGATGTGGGATGCTACACAGATAAACTAATGGCTGCGGATGCGGGATGCAACGCAGATAAACGAATGGATGCGGCCGTATGATGCGCACATATATTATAGATGATGTAGAGATTCGTCTATTGTTCCAGATCGTCCATGGCAGATTACTAGAATTGATGGAGACAGAGACGTTGTCGATAACATTCGGGATCGCTATAACGTGTATGTATATGGATAGTGTATACTAAATCGATATAAATCAATGCGAAGTACTACCTGGTTATTGAGACCACCACCTTTTACGATTTCAGGAGCCCCGGGTCACAGTGTGACATTAATATGTATATGGGTTTTTTTAATTGCACGCATTCGTGATTGTTTCCGAAGAGTAGGGCCTAGCAATTTATCATAATTTAGAAACATTATTTTGTATATGATTCTATGTTCATACAAACATAACACATATGTTGGGCGTAATAAGAAATGTAACAAGACTCGGGCCATGTAATAGTTATAAGTTGTAGCAGGGTTGACACTGGTACTTGGTTTCATAACTATGATTGTTCTGGAAGCTGATGTGAGAGAGCATTGTGGTTGCAACACTAGCACATTCCGTATGTGTACTATATGACCAGACGTTACTACAAGTTATTATTGGTGTTTCTAAGAGGTATGTGTTACGCAATTCAAATGTTCAGATAATGTCGCCAGAAAGAATCAGTCATACGTTTTGCCTAAAATCGAAAGTTGTGCCATTATGTTTCTAAATGTGTGCCTTAATTTCAATGTCATTTCGTGTCATATTATTGGCATTTTGGAAGAACATACATAAGGAAAACGCACCTAAAGAAAGTTGCCATTGCTTTGCAGTACTTGTGTTCCTCCACGCAGTATGTTCTTATTGTTGTATATACGTAAATAGGCAGAAGTGCATCCGCGGTCGAATGTAGTCCCAATAACTAATATAGTTCATTTTTCGTCTTGGTAAAAATGCATTTTCATAACAGGCAGTGTATAGTTTGGGTTTTTTTGAGATAATTATTATGTGACTTGAGAATACTTCAGACTAGTTAATGTGTAGAAAAGATGTGGTATAAGAATTCAGGCCATTACAAATTGAAGGTTGGTATACTGTATTATTTGGCGGAGGAATACAGTGTGTAAACTGTAAAGTGACGTTATTCACAGGTGAGCACTGACTATGTGAATCGTTATATTTTGAATTTTCTTGCTGTGTTCCAGTTTGATTTGAATACCTCTTCACAGTGGATGTGGTATCAGAAGAAATGAAAGATTGGAAATATAAATGAACAGACTGTATGTTTGTACTTTTTCAGGCAGTTGAAATGCTTCTCTACGAGATAGGATGCGTATTTTTAAATTTAAAATAGACAGGTACAGTTGTGGGGGACAACTATGTCTAGTTGTGGGGGACAACTATGTCTAGATGTGGGGGACAACTCTGTCGATCTTGTTGATCTAACATAGCCAAATAATGATTCTGACTTGCACCACGGAAGACGGAATGGAGATTTAAATTTAAATGAAAAGAAATGTAATAGTATTACATGTACAGACTGCATAAAATGAAATAAAACGCATGAAATAAACAATAAAGTAAATAAAAATGAATAAATATAAAAAATTTAACAACCCCAAATTTGGAAAATATCTGTTATTCATTAATAACTCGAATAACAATAATCATTTTAGATGACAAATATGTTTTGTACCTAATAAAATGATCATTATAGTTAACTAAATGTAGACTCATGATTTTCTTCATTGTACATGATTTTCTTCACATTGTACATGATTATTTCATTGTACAATGTTTCGAACTCCCACGGAACTAGCACCTTAGACCGCTCGGCTATTACCACCTTGAATTCTGAAATCAATTGTATTCAATTAAACTGCAAAAATCCACTGCAAATGAATCATGTAATTACGATAATGTAGCAAGTAAATGTACGCTTGCAATAACATGTGGATAGATCTGACCTTTAGAGATTGACTTTATGGAAGCGCGAGAACAACAGCTACTTTATGTAACATGCCTTTACCATAATGAACTAACTGTTTATGTCAGTACCTTACACAGTATTGTGACACTATCATTTTCATTGAATATCATTTACTGACAGTTATTGGCCACGTGTTTGATCTAGCTGTTTCGTTTAGTCTAAAAAATAAGTGATACATATTTGATTGATTTAGTTTAATCATATTTTAATGCATTCATTCTATATATCTATACAGAACAGAAGAACAGAACAGAAATTTTATTAAGATTTGTACATGGTACATCGTCAAATACATACATATATAATATATATATGATGTAAATATATACAACAATTTTATCGTGGTCATGTGGCATATATAATCTGATAATAATAAGAAAATGCATCTAATTATGAGGATGAACAATAATTAGTGCTGATATTGGATTTATGTCATATTATTTAAGAGTGTTATTTTAATGTCAACTGCTTTATTATAGAATAAAGCTAAATTATATAGGATATTTCTTTTATTAGATTGCAACAATTCAATAAACTTAAGCATATTTGGTCTAACAAATTAATATTTCTTTATGTAAAGTTTTCTCAAATCTGAATAGCACGGGCAGACAAGTATAACATGATATTCGTCTTCTAGGTCGTGTGTATTGCAACACAAACAATAGCGTTCATTTTGTGGAATTCTATTTTGTCCATATCTACCAGTATGTATTCGTAATGAATGTGCAGAAATTCTTAATCTTGTAATTAATAAACGTAAGCTACATGGTACAATATCTAGATAAGATTCATATTCAAATTTTAATTTACAGCCATCATACAAGTTTAGTACACCACTTGTCTCAATGTACTGAACAAAACAAATGAACACATTTATACAGGTATGTATAGTATACGATTCATTGCATTGTTTTGCACAAGAATTGTCAATAAATGTTTAAGCAAATGGATTGGGCCGCAAGTATGAACAGCATTAGTTACTGCCCTCCCATAAAAGACTACATTTTAACAAACACTGAAAACCCGAATAAGCAAAATATAAATAACAAGATATTTTAGAACCACAATTATACAGTCAAGAACAAGAACGATTAGGAACTTCAATTATACAGTCGAGAACAAGAACGATTAGGAACTTCAATTATACAGTCAAGAACAAGAACGATTAGGAACTTCAATTATACAGTCAAGAACAAGAACGATTAGGAACTTCAATTATACAGTCAAGAACAAGAACGATTAGGAACTTCAATTATACAGTCAAGAACAAGAACGATTAGGAACTTCAATTATACAGTCACGAACAAGAACGATTAGGAACTTCAATTATACAGTCAAGAACAAGAACGATTAGGAACTTCAATTATACAGTCAAGAACAAGAACGATTAGGAACTTCAATTATACAGTCAAGAACAAGAACGATTAGGAACTTCAATTATACAGTCAAGAACAAGAACGATTAGGAACTTCAATTATACAGTCAAGAACAAGAACGATTAGGAACTTCAATTATACAGTCAAGAACAAGAACGATTAGGAACCACAATTATACAGTCAAGAACAAGAACGATTAGGAACTTCAATTATACAGTCAAGAACAAGAACGATTAGGAACTTCAATTATACAGTCAAGAACAAGAACGATTAGGAACTTCAATTATACAGTCAAGAACAAGAACGATTAGGAACCACACTTATACAGTCAAGAACAAGAACGATTAGGAACTTCAATTATACAGTCAAGAACAAGAACGATTAGGAACCACAATTATACAGTCAAGAACAAGAACGATTAGGAACTTCAATTATACAGTCAAGAACAAGAACGATTAGGAACCACAATTATACAGTCAAGAACAAGAACGATTAGGAACTTCAATTATACAGTCAAGAACAAGAACGATTAGGAACTTCAATTATACAGTCAAGAACAAGAACGATTAGGAACTTCAATTATACAGTCAAGAACAAGAACGATTAGGAACCACAATTATACAGTCAAGAACAAGAACGATTAGGAACCACAATTATACAGTCAAGAACAAGAACGATTAGGAACTTCAATTATACAGTCAAGAACAAGAACGATTAGGAACTTCAATTATACAGTCAAGAACAAGAACGATTAGGAACCACAATTATACAGTCAAGAACAAGAACGATTAGGAACCACAATTATACAGTCAAGAACAAGAACGATTAGGAACCACAATTATACAGTCAAGAACAAGAACGATTAGGAACCACAATTATACAGTCAAGAACAAGAACGATTAGGAACCACAATTATACAGTCAAGAACAAGAACGATTAGGAACTTCAATTATACAGTCAAGAACAAGAACGATTAGGAACCACAATTATACAGTCAAGAACAAGAACGATTAGGAACTTCAATTATACAGTCAAGAACAAGAACGATTAGGAACCACAATTATACAGTCAAGAACAAGAACGATTAGGAACTTCAATTATACAGTCAAGAACAAGAACGATTAGGAACCACAATTATACAGTCAAGAACAAGAACGATTAGGAACTTCAATTATACAGTCAAGAACAAGAACGATTAGGAACTTCAATTATACAGTCAAGAACAAGAACGATTAGGAACTTCAATTATACAGTCAAGAACAAGAACGATTAGGAACCACAATTATACAGTCAAGAACAAGAACGATTAGGAACCACAATTATACAGTCAAGAACAAGAACGATTAGGAACCACAATTATACAGTCAAGAACAAGAACGATTAGGAACTTCAATTATACAGTCAAGAACAAGAACGATTAGGAACCACAATTATACAGTCAAGAACAAGAACGATTAGGAACCACAATTATACAGTCAAGAACAAGAACGATTAGGAACCACAATTATACAGTCAAGAACAAGAACGATTAGGAACCACAATTATACAGTCAAGAACAAGAACGATTAGGAACCACAATTATACAGTCAAGAACAAGAACGATTAGGAACCACAATTATACAGTCAAGAACAAGAACGATTAGGAACATCAATTATACAGTCAAGAACAAGAACGATTAGGAACCACAATTATACAGTCAAGAACAAGAACGATTAGGAACTTCAATTATACAGTCAAGAACAAGAACGATTAGGAACCACAATTATACAGTCAAGAACAAGAACGATTAGGAACTTCAATTATACAGTCAAGAACAAGAACGATTAGGAACCACAATTATACAGTCAAGAACAAGAACGATTAGGAACTTCAATTAATAATAGCTATTGCAATCAAGTGCCCAACCATACGCAGTTCCCGAGTCCGCCATACCCATCACACCCGTCACACCCACCCGTCACCACTTCCTGACATAAATCGTCGCAAGAGGACAACCTATATATATGAGCATTTGGAGGACAATACTGTATCTTAGATACATTCAATCATATATGGGAGGATTTGGAGGACAATACTGTGTCTTAGATACATCCATTCATAAATAGGAGGATTTGGAGGACAATACTGTGTCTTAGATACCTTCAATCATATATGGGAGGATTTGGAGGACAATACCGTATCTTAGATATATTCAATCATGTATGGGACGAGTTGGAGGACAGTATTGTATCTTAGATAAATACAATCATATATAGGAGGATTTGGAGGACACTACTGTATCATATATACATTCAATCATATATGGGATGATTTGGAGGACAATACTGTATCCTAGATATATTCAATCATATATGGGAGGATTTGGAGAACAATACTTTATATTAGATACATTCAATCATATGTGGGATGATTTGGAGGACAATACTGTATCATAGCTACATTCAATCACATATGGGAGGATTCGGAGGACAATACTGTATCTTAGATATATTCAATCATATATGGGAGGATTGATTTGGAGGACAATACTGTATCTTAGATACATCCACTCGTATATATGAGGATTTGGAGGACAATACTGTATCATATATATTCAATCACATATCGGAGGATTTGGAGGATAATACTGTATCATAGATACATTCAATCACATATGGGATGATTTGGAGGATAATACTGTATCGTAGATACATTCAATCACATATGGGAGGATTTGGAGGACACTACTGTATCATAGATACATCCAATCATAAATAGGAGGATTTGGAGGACAATACTGTATCATAGATACATCAAATCATAAATAGGAGGATTTGGAGGACAATACTGTATCATAGATACATCCAATCATAAATATGAGGATTTGGAGGACAATACTGTATCATATATACATCCAATCATAAATAGGAGGATTTGGAGGACACTACTGTATCATAGATACATCCAATCATAAATAGGAGGATTTGGAGGACACTACTGTATCATAGATACATCCAATCATAAATAGGAGGATTTGGAGGACAATACTGTATCATAGATATATCCAATCATATATATGCTATAAGAAACTAAGCACAATATGCGGACAAACCACAGCCTAACTGTGTCATGCTATGTATTGTATGTGTATGTGTATGACATATGTACTCTTGATTTGCAATCAAATATGGTTAACTAAAAAACAAAGGTATTGACATAAATTATAATGTTCACTAATTACGGATGTATGTTACATTAAGGGGCTATGCCTTCTTGGGTGTGCTAGATATTGACCCAAAATAAATACTGTTAATATGAACACCTAATGTACCGTCACCGCCCTTCTGGGTTTATTATGTTTACTATTTTTCCAATTTACAATGCTTAGAAATATATACACACGTCTTTGCAAAACTCTAAAAAAGCAAACAGTGACAAGACAATGACCTGGCAAATAACAGTATGCAACGTATTGACATAAACTGTTCGTTATTAACCCATTCAACCCCAAGTAACTGACATGGATTGGTGCGTGATATTTTCAGACCAATAAATTAATAAGAAAATTACCTTTGGACCAGTTCATTTATCAAAATGGGTAATTTTATCTAAAAATAGTAATAATTATTACTGGCAAAAAAGTGCAGATCCTGATGAGACGGCTCGTCACGAGCCGGCTCATCTGGATCTACACTTTTCATAAGCCTATTTAGAGGCCTGTGGGGTTGAAAGGGTTAATGGTTGATCTGTGTTAGTACCTACATACAACATAAACCATAACTAAACAATAACTAATATATAGCTGATACAATTAGGAGGAAACCGAATCTAATGTTGTCATAACTTGTGGTTCAACCCATGTGTGTATGTATGTAGTACTTGTACGATTGTGTGTATGTATGTAATACGTGTACGATTGTGTGTATGTATGTAATACTTGTATGATTGTGTGTATGTATGTAATACGTGTACGATTGTGTGTATGTATGTAATACGTGTACGATTGTGTGTATGTACGTAATACGTGTACGATTGTGTTTATGTACGTAATACTTGTACGATTGTGTGTATGTACGTAATACGTGTACGATTGTGTTTATGTACGTAATACGTGTACGATTGTGTTTATGTACGTAATACGTGTACGATTGTGTGTATGTACGTAATACGTGTACGATTGTGTGTATGTACGTAATACGTGTACGATTGTGTTTATGTATGTAATACGTGTACGATTGTGTGTATGTACGTAATACGTGTACGATTGTGTTTATGTACGTAATACGTGTACGATTGTGTTTATGTACGTAATACGTGTACGATTGTGTGTATGTACGTAATACGTGTACGATTGTGTGTATGTATGTAATACTTGTACGATTGTGTTTATGTACGTAATACTTGTATGATTGTGTTTATGTACGTAATACGTGTACGATTGTGTGTATGTATTTAATACGTGTACGATTGTGTGTATGTACGTAATACTTGTACGATTGTGTTTATGTACGTAATACGTGTACGATTGTGTGTATGTATTTAATACGTGTACGATTGTGTGTATGTACGTAATACGTGTACGATTGTGTGTATGTATGTAATACTTGTACGATTGTGTGTATGTATGTAATACTTGTACGATTGTGTGTATGTATGTAATACTTGTACGATTGTGTGTATGTACGTAATACTTGTACGATTGTGTGTATGTACGTAATACTTGTACGATTGTGTGTATGTACGTAATACTTGTACGATTGTGTGTATGTACGTAATACTTGTACGATTGTGTGTATGCATACTTGTACAATAAAATATGATGAAACTTAATGGTATATTGTTCTATAGATTCATTAATTAACAGTGCATGTTTAAAGACATGGTCCTATTTCTAAGTGTTGTTACAGTATATGGTCCGATTGTAAATGCAATATTCCAAGAAGCGTGCTAGTTGTTTGTTTTTGTATTGGTTTGGTAGCCTGGGAGCAGACGTCGATATATTTTGCCTGGTCAGGCAAATAAATATATTTTAACACCGAGACTATTAATTGGGCCGTATTGAGTTTCTGGTCATAATATTTTGCCAGAAGTTAAAAAGTGAAAAATCGACAGACTGAAACCCAGGCTATTGTACCCAGAAGACATAGCCCCGTAAATACATGCATATATTTCTGTAGATATTCTGTTTCTAGACACAATAGTGGGGCAAATTGTTAACTTAATTTTTTAAAAACAAGAAACAAGATGACATTGTTTTGAATGATTACTTAAATTGATTTATTTGGCAAATACAGCTTACAAAGGGATATCCAATAACAAACTTTTTAAGATTTCTAAAAACTTGTATTTTTGACAGACCAGATATGTTTATTTTCTGAAAACAATGGACCTTTTTTTAAATGAATTTGTGATCAATGAATAGTACTGTAATGTATGTGTTGTCTGACTGCACCGATGTGCACTTCAATCTGGACAGCGTGAGTAACTTAAGCTGCATTTATTACTGAAATAGTACTTTATATTTTTACATCACAACGTTCAGGAAACAATAACCATAGTTTATTTCCTGTCGTTTTTCAAAATAATATACTAGAGGACATAGAAAACGCACACCTACATTATATGATTATTATTACATGTAAACGAAATACGAAGGATTCCATCAAAGATATATCATATCTTTATTACAAAACACAAGCTGAACAACTAAAAATATTCCAAAATGTTTAAAACTATGTATTTATATAGTTATTGTTTTTCATGTAAAAACACACTTATCCGAAGTGTGCGTTTTCTATGTCCTCTAGTATACATGAAGTGTGCGTTTTCTATGTCCTCTAGTATACAATGTAGGTGTGCGTTTTCTATGTCCTCTAGTATACAATGTAGGTGTGCGTTTTCTATGTCCTCTAGTATGCATGTTATGCCTAGCTTGTAATAAATAACTCGAGCTGTACATACTATTATTTTTGTTTTCAGGGTTGTCTCTTATAGTAACACTGCCTTTCTCATTCACACACACATGCTGGAGAGCCAAGATGGCATTATGGACTTAAATGAACATGCCAGTAACCATTCATATGTGTTCAATTGCTATGGTGACAATTGAAAGAGACTGACGTGTAATGTTCGTTACATAATTACAATATTGTGAGCATAACCATCGCTCATTTGTCTTACATATTATGAGTTATATAAGCAATCTGCGCTTATAAAACACCAATGCAATCCGGGTTCGAACCTCGCACTCGTTGTAAAATAAATAAAGTTTAAAGAAAACAATAGTTTGAAACTAGTTTCGACTAGGAGAACAATCCGCCACGCTTCTTACACAACCGCGACAGCACAACATTTGCCAAAATACTTGTTGAAAGATATAAATTAAACACAAATGATGGCAAAGCCTGTACGCTGCTTTGTTTCGTGATAACAGGTATCGTTGGCGGGCTAATATAAGTTAGCATTATCGCCATTGTATCGACAAGTCAAATTCTTTATAGGACTATTATCTTTCTTGTTGTATTCACAGTGGCTCGCCGTTGCGTTTGCGAAATAATTAAGAAGATATTCAATACAACCTCTAATGGTGTATAGTGTAAATGGGCGGGAATATCTGTATCTTATCTCTCTCTAATCAGGCTATCTCCGACAAACACTAGTTTTTTTAATTTATAAAGTGACATCTGTATTTATCAGGAACATCGTTGTGCGATATCTATCTTCATGCCCCTGTATATTCTTACTAAGGGATTGTTTTCAAATTGTATACAATACCAACGATATACTAAGATATACAGATGGAAATAATTTATGTAAAAATATGCGGAGTGGATAATTATGTTGAACATTCAAGTAGCGAATATATATTATGTAAGTGTGGACGAAGATATTCGGTTAGGTCTTTGTGTCATTTTGAATTTAATGTCTGCAATGGGATATGTATCCCTTAGTCAGTCTGTCTGTGAGATGGCGTTAGGTTGCACTATGTGATTCCCCGTCAGTCTGTCTGTGAGAGGGCGTCAGGTTGCACTATGTGATTCCCCGTCAGTCTGTATGTGAGAGGGCGTCAGGTTGCACTATGTGATTCCCCGTCAATCTGTTCCAGGGCGTCATTTGCAATAATTAATTCCCCTTTTGTTTATTCAGGTTCTTCTATTTGTAATTCACTACCTCATTTATATTGAAAATTCCAACCCACTAAATATCTTTAAAACTCGATATTTAAGATGGAATCAACCAACAGCAACATTTTGTGTGTTTTACGTTTATTTATCGTCGCTACCGGTTGCCCATATGAGCGACGCCTCCTGAAGAGATTAGTCATTTTAGATTTTTGGTGGATAGTGCAATGATACAGAGAGAGACCCATTCCAGAGTCTCCTATGGTTCTTGTACGTGCACGGCGTACAGCACCGACACGAGACCTCGGTTTAAAGTCCCATCTGAAATACTGTTAATTTTATTAGGGTCAGGCGGTGTGGTCGAACCTGAAACATAGAAATCTGGTGTGCGTATATATATATACATATATAATATATGAGCTTCCACGTATTGCTGAATACTGTACTTAACATGTAGTGTTTCATTAATTAATATGTTGTCTATGTCATTGTATATATGTTGAGGGCCTTATTTGTATTAGCCATGTGTTATGTAAGCTCCCTCGTAAAATAAAGTCTTTATTATTATTAATAATAATCTGTTAGAGGGCGTCATGTTGTAAGATATGCGACCTCGCCAGTCTGTTAAGGGCGTCATGTTGTAAGATATGCTATCCCGCCAGTCTGTTAGAGGGCGTCAGGTTGCACCATATGATACCCCGCCAGTCTGTTAGAGGGCGTCAGGTTGCACTATATGATACCCCGCCAGTCTGTTAGAGGGCGTCAGGTTGCACTATGTGATTCCCCGTCAGTCTGTTAGAGGGCACCAGGTTGCACTATATGATTCTCGTCAGTATGTTAGAGGGCATCAGGGTGCACTATATGATACCCTGCCAGTATGTTAGAGGGCGTCAGGTTTCACTATATGATACCCCGCCAGTCTGTTAGAGGGCGGCAGGTTGCACTATATGATACCCCGCCAGTCTGTTAGAGGGCGTCAGGTTGCACTATGTGATTCCCCATCAGTCTGTTAGAGGGCACCAGGTTGCACTATATGATTCTCGTCAGTATGTTAGAGGGCACCAGGTTGCACTATATGATACCCTGCCAGTCTGTTAGAGGGCGTCAGGCTGCATTATATGATACCCCACCACTCTGTTAGAGAGCGTCAGGTTGCACTATATGATTCCCCGTCAGTCTGTTAGATGGTGTCAGGTTGCACTATATGCTACCTGGCCAGTCTGTTAGAGGGCGTCATGTTGTAAGATATGCTACCTCGCCAGTCTGTTAGAGGGCGTCAGGTTGCACTATATGATTCCCCGTCAGTCTGTTAGAGGGCGTCATGTTGCTCTATATGATTCCCCGTCAGTCTGTTAGAGGGCACCAGGTTGCACTATATGATTCCCCACCAGTCTGTTAGAGGGCGTCAGGTTGGTTGCACTATGTGATACCCCGTCAGTCTGTTAGAGGGCGTCAGGTTGCACTGTGTGATACCCCGCCAGTATGTTAGATGGTGTCAGGTTGCACTATATGCTACCTCGTCAGTATGTTAGAGGGCGTCAGGTTGCACTATGTGATTCCCGTCAGGATGTTAGAGGGCGTCAGGTTTCACTATGTGATTCCCGTCAGTCTGTTAGAGGGCGTCAGGCTGCATTATATGATACCACACCACTCTGTTAGAGAGCGTCAGGTTGCACTATATGATTCCCCGTCAGTCTGTTAGATGGTGTCAGGTTGCACTATATGCTACCTGGCCAGTCTGTTAGAGGGCGTCATGTTGTAAGATATGCTACCTCGCCAGTCTGTTAGAGGGCGTCAGGTTGCACTATATGATTCTCCGTCAGTCTGTTAGAGGGCGTCAGGTTGCACTGTATGATACCGCGTCAGTATGTTAGATGGTGTCAGGTTGCACTATATGCTACCTCGCCAGTCTGTTAGAGGGCGTCATGTTGTAAGATATGCTACCTCGCCAGTCTGTTAGAGGGTGTCAGGTTTCACTATATGATTCCCCGTCAGTCTGTTAGAGGGCGTCAGGTTGCACTATATGATACCCCTTCAGTCTGTTAGAGGGCGTCAGGTTGCACAGTATGATACCCCCGTCAGTCTGTTGGAGGGCGTCAGATTGCACTATATGATTCCCCGGCAGTATGTTAGAGGGCGTCAGGTTGCACTATATGATTCCCCGTCAGTCTATTAGAGGGCACCAGGTTGCACTATATAATTCCCCGTCAGTCTGTTAGAGGGCGTCAGGTTGCACTATATGATTCCCCGTCAGTCTGTTAGAGGGCGTCAGGTTGCACTATGTGATACCACGTCAGTCTGTTAGAGGGGGTCAGGTTACACTGTGTGATACCCCGCCATTATGTTAGATGGTGTCTGGTTGCACTGTGTGATACCCCTCCAGTCTGTTAGAGGGCGTCAGGTTGCACTGTGTGATACCTCGCCAGTATGTTAGAGGGCGTCAGGTTGCACTATATGCTACCTCGCCAGTATGTTAGAGGGCGTCAGGTTGCACTATATGATTCCCCGTCAGTATGTTAGAGGGCGTCATGTTGCACTATATGATTCCCCGTCAGTATGTTAGAGGGCGTCAGGTTGCACTATATGATACCCCGCCAGTATGTTAGAGGGCGTCAGGTTGCACTATATGATACCCCACCAGTCTGTTAGAGGGCGTCTGTCTGCATTATATGATACCTCACCAGTCTGTTAGAGAGCGTCAGGTTGCACTATATGATTCCCTGGCAGTCTGTTAGATGGTGTCAGGTTGCACTATATGCTACCTCGCCAGTCTGTTAGAGGGCGTGATGTTGTAAGATATGCTACCTCGCCAGTCTGTTACAGGGCGTCATGTTGCACTATATGATTCCACGTCAGTCTGTTAGAGGGCGTCAGGTTGCACTATATGATTCCCCGTCAGTCTGTTAGAGGGCGTCAGGCTGCATTATATGATACCCCACCAGTCTGTTAGAGGGCGTCAGGTTGCACTATATGATACCCACCAGTCTGTTATAGGGCGTCAGGCTGCATTATATGATACCCCACCAGTCTGTTAGAGGGCGTCATGTTGTAAGATATGCTACCTCGCCAGTCTGTTAGAGGGCGTCAGGTTGCACTATATGATTCCCCGTAAGTCTGTTAGAGGGCGTCAGGTTGCACTATATGATACCCCGTCAGTCTGTTAGAGGGCGTCAGGTTGCACTACATGATACCCCGTCAGTCTGTTAGAGGGCGTCAGGTTGCAATATATGCTACCTCGTCAGTATGCTAGAGGGCGTCAGGTTGCACTATATGTTACCCCGCCAGTCTGTTAGAGGGTGTCAGGTTGCACTATATGCTACCCCGTCAGTATGTTAGAGTGCGTCAGGTTGCACTATATGCTACCCTGCCAGTCTGTTAGAGGGTGTCAGGTTGCACTATATGCTACCCTGCCAGTCTGTTAGAGGGTGTCAGGTTGCACTATATGCTACCCTGCCAGTATGTTAGAGGGTGTCAGGTTGCACTATATGCTACCCTGCCAGTCTGTTAGAGGGTGTCAGGTTGCACTATGTGCTACCCCGTCAATATGTTAGAGTGCGTCAGGTTGCACTATATGCTCCCCCGCCAGTATGTTAGAGGGCGTCAGGTTGCACTATTTGCTACCCCGCCAGTATGTTAGAGGGCGTCAGGTTGCACTATATGATTCCCCGTCAGTCTGTTAGAGGGCGTCATGCTGCACTATATGATTCCCCGTCAGTCTGTTAGAGGGCGTCAGGTTGCACTATGTGATACCCCGTCAGTCTATTAGAGGGCGTCAGGTTGCACTATATGCTACCTCGTCAGTATGTTAGAGGGCGTCAGGTTGCACTATATGATTCCCCGTCTGTCTGTTAGAGGGCGTCACGTTGCACTATATGCTATTCCGCCAGTCTGTTAGAGGGTGTCAGGTTGCACTATATGCTACCCCGTCAGTATGTTAGAGTGCGTCAGGTTGCACTATATGCTACCCCGTCAGTATGTTAGAGGGCGTCATGTTGCACTCTATGATTCCCCGTCTGTATGTTAGAGGGCGTCAGGTTGCACTCTATGATTCCCCGTTTGTATGTTAGAGGGCGTCAGGTTGCACTCTATGCTTCCCCGTTTGTATGTTAGAGGGCGTCAGGTTGCACTATATGCTACCCCGTCAGTATGTTAGAGTGCGTCAGGTTGCACTATATGCTACCCCGTCAGTATGTTAGAGGGCGTCATGTTGCACTCTATGATTCCCCGTCTGTATGTTAGAGGGCGTCAGGTTGCACTCTATGATTCCCCGTCTGTATGTTAGAGGGCGTCAGGTTGCACTCTATGATTCCCACAATGCAGCGTCTCTCGCACATGTGGTGATGGATTCCAATATAAAGGACATATCGAGATTGGCTAAAAATACGTTGGAACTTGTTTCGTAATCGAGCTAAAATAGATATGTACAAACCAATGTACTAGTATGATTGCAATGTCACCATATTAAGATTATACCCTGGACGTTCGAGTCATGTGATACCACATAGGGTCGGACGACCGTAAATGCGCACCACCTAGAATTAACTATTCATCATATTAACTCTTTCAGCGCCGAACAAATTCAGAGGATGTGCAAACAACATAGATCCAGATCAGCCGCGGCGTAACGCCGCGTCTGATCAGGATCTATGTTGTTTGCTATTCGGACAGGTGCTTCAGCTCCACTGTCTGAAGAGCAATCAGCATATAGCCTGATCCGACGGCATGTTCTGTTCTGTCTGATCGGGCTCTCTACTTTTTTACAAAGTCGCTTTTATGCGACATTGGCGGTGAAAGAGTTAAATTCACGGGGAATTGCCTCTCTGATCCATTAGACGTGAATTATTTTATTATCTGTAAATGGTTTATTTTTGTAAATGTTTTTGCACATTTTAGGTTATTAAAGCACAATTTTGTCTCCGTAATTCAACTTCACAGGTAATATAACTAAGGGGCACATGGATCACGCATATTCTGATTTATTACTTTAAAGCTGGTATTTATTGTCAATAAATAAAAGCTAAATTGTAATAAGAATTAACTGGGCTAGTAGGTTTGATTTACATGACCCTGGAACTTGTATAAGATTTACATGACCCTGGAACTTGTATAAGATTTACATGACCCTGGAACTTGAATAAGATTTACATGACCCTGGAACTTGTATAAGATTGTCATTATAAATGTGTGTTTATGGTTAAGATTGTGGAGATTACTTTGTTATGTCAGTGGTAGTGTGAATGCTGAAGAACAACGATACATAGATACGTATTCTAGTGTTAGATTAGTTTATACAAATTTATCTTAGCTCGATTGCGAAACAAGTTTTTACAACTTATATTAATCACTCTCGATACCTCATTCCTGATGGAATCCATCGCCACGAGGGAGAGAGAAGAGGCAACGTGGAATTTAAATGCCTTGCTTAAGGGAATACTCGTAACGGCTCCAGCTAGGCTCGAACTCCGGGCCGTTCGCAACTGAAGGGAACGCGCTACCACTGCGCTATCACGACTTCTAGTGTTGGGAATATTCGTTGTCCAAGTGAGCTATGGATCGTTTGCTTGTTTGTTCTTAGTGCATTTTTTAAAAACTTTATTTATTTTACAACGTTTGCTAAGCAAGTTTTAACAACTTATATTAATCACTCTCGTTGGCTCGGATGAAAGCGTAAATGTGGTCATTCGTGTGGGAAGAAACCGGAGTACCCGGAGAAAACCCACCTATCCGATCTGGCGACCACCGTACCATCTCACATTCTTCCCGGTGCGAGGATCGAACCCGGGTTGCATTGGTGAGAAGCGAGCGTGCTAACCACTGCGCTAATCGGACAGTTTTTAGTGCTTTAAAGTCGCACAAACAGCGAAATGGAAACATGCAAGCTATTAGTGGGTGTGGAACACACCGGGTCACGCTCCGAGCAGTATTTCAGACATGTATGGACACCCGAGTGATATCACCGGTCTTTCACAAGCCAGCTGAATAGTGTAAGCATGACTAATGTTTTTATTTAACCATATTTTATTGCAAATCAATAGTACATATGTCATACACGTAAAGATACAATACATAGCATGAACATACAAATGGTTTGGGCCACATGTCTTAAGAACATTAGACAACGACCCGCACCAGAGAGTCAAGCACCGGTTAATACAATAGTTCGATACTCCAGTGGGATTCAAGCCTGCAGCGGTGAGGAGTAGGTTGTGTCAGACAACCACTCGACCACAGAGGGCCACACGTAGTTTAGTCTATACACATTTATTTTAGCTCGATTGCGAAACAAGTTATTTCAACTTATATTAATCACTCTCGATACCTCATTCCTGATGGAATCCATCGCCACGAGAGAGAGAGAGAGAGAGAGAGAAGAGACAACGTGGAATTTAAATGCCTTGCCTAATGGCACAATCGTAACGGCTCCAGCGGGGCTCGAACCCCGGACCTTTCGCACCTGAAGCCACACGTTCGGATCGTACATGCTAAGTATATTTCGTAAGCCATTTAATGTTGATACATTATAAACAAGTATGCAGTTAACAACGGTCACATGCATATTGTTGAAACATATTAATTTCATAACATCAGCGGCATTACACGCACAGTGTGCACTAAATACATTTAACATAAGTGAAATAGATGCATTGTTTGCATGTACGCATTTATTACTGTCGGTCTTATGCTTTATAATAAAACACTAGATAAGTGCGCAATTATAGCACATTATTGCGGCAATAGTATGTAAATGACATTATTAAAGAAACGATGTTGTCTAAATATGCAAACAATATATTTGTGCCGCGATTTATCAAAAGGAACCCACTTAGTGAAATTCTTTTTCGTAATTATGTTTTTCATTCGTTTCCTTATGCGATTTTCAACATTTTATGTATTTTCGCTTAGATTATTTGTTTTAAAAATGAATTTTAAACTATGTATAGCGCGAATGTTGCCGTTTTCGATTGCGTGACGTAACTTTAGACGTCATTTCTCGACGTAACGTCATCTACACAGTAGGTTCCTTTTTGTAACTCGCGTCATATTTATTAAAATTGTTCAGTTTTTGAAATGTAACGTGTGTGTGTGTGTGTGTGTGTGTGTGTGTGTGTGTGTGTGTGTGTGTGTGTGTGGTGTGTGTGTGTGTGTGTGTGTGTGTGTGTGTGTGTGTGTGTGTGTGTGTGTGTGTGTGTGTGTGTGTGTGTGTGTGTGTGTGTGTGTGTGTGTGTGTGTGTGTGTGTGTGTGTGTGTGTGTGTGTGTGTGTGTGTGTGTGTGTGTGTGTGTGTGGTGTGTTGTGTGTGTGTGTGTGTGTGTGTGTGTGTGTGGTGTGTGTGTGTGTGTGTGTGTGTGTGTGTGTGTGTGTGTGTGTGTGTGTGTGTGTGTGTGTGTGTGTGTGTGTGTGTGTGTGTGTGTGTGTGTGTGTGTGTGTGTGTGTGTGTGTGTGTGTGTGTGTGTGTGTGTGTGTGTGTGTGTGTGTGTGTGTGTGTGTGTGTGTGTGTGTGTGTGTGTGTGTGTGTGTGTGTGTGTGTGTGTGTGTGTGTGTGTGTGTGTGTGTGTGTGTGTGTGTGTGTGTGTGTGTGTGTGTGTGTGTGTGTGTGTGTGTGTGTGTGTGTGTGTGTGTGTGTGTGTGTGTGTGTGTGTGTGTGTGTGTGTGTGTGTGTGTGTGTGTGTGTGTGTGTGTGTGTGTGTGTGTGTGTGTGTGTGTGTGTGTGTGTGTGTGTGTGTGTGTGTGTGTGTGTGTGTGTGTGTGTGTGTGTGTGTGTGTGTGTGTGTGTGTGTGTGTGTGTGTGTGTGTGTGTGTGTGTGTGTGTGTGTGTGTGTGTGTGTGTGTGTGTGTGTGTGTGTGTGTGTGTGTGTGTGTGTGTGTGTGTGTGTGTGTGTGTGTGTGTGTGTGTGTGTGTGTGTGTGTGTGTGTGTGTGTGTGTGTGTGTGTGTGTGTGTGTGTGTGTGTGTGTGTGTGTGTGTGTGTGTGTGTGTGTGTGTGTGTGTGTGTGTGTGTGTGTGTGTGTGTGTGTGTGTGTGTGTGTGTGTGTGTGTGTGTGTGTGTGTGTGTGTGTGTGTGTGTGTGTGTGTGTGTGTGTGTGTGTGTGTGTGTGTGTGTGTGTGTGTGTGTGTGTGTGTGTGTGTGTGTGTGTGTGTGTGTGTGTGTGTGTGTGTGTGTGTGTGTGTGTGTGTGTGTGTGTGTGTGTGTGTGTGTGTGTGTGTGTGTGTGTGTGTGTGTGTGTGTGTGTGTGTGTGTGTGTGTGTGTGTGTGTGTGTGTGTGTGTGTGTGTGTGTGTGTGTGTGTGTGTGTGTGTGTGTGTGTGTGTGTGTGTGTGTGTGTGTGTGTGTGTGTGTGTGTGTGTGTGTGTGTGTGTGTGTGTGTGTGTGTGTGTGTGTGTGTGTGTGTGTGTGTGTGTGTGTGTGTGTGTGTGTGTGTGTGTGTGTGTGTGTGTGTGTGTGTGTGTGTGTGTGTGTGTGTGTGTGTGTGTGTGTGTGTGTGTGTGTGTGTGTGTGTGTGTGTGTGTGTGTGTGTGTGTGTGTGTGTGTGTGTGTGTGTGTGTGTGTGTGTGTGTGTGTGTGTGTGTGTGTGTGTGTGTGTGTGTGTGTGTGTGTGTGTGTGTGTGTGTGTGTGTGTGTGTGTGTGTGTGTGTGTGTGTGTGTGTGTGTGTGTGTGTGTGTGTGTGTGTGTGTGTGTGTGTGTGTGTGTGTGTGTGTGTGTGTGTGTGTGTGTGTGTGTGTGTGTGTGTGTGTGTGTGTGTGTGTGTGTGTGTGTGTGTGTGTGTGTGTGTGTGTGTGTGTGTGTGTGTGTGTGTGTGTGGTGTGTGTGTGTGTGTGTGTGTGTGTGTGTGTGTGTGTGTGTGTGTGTGTGTGTGTGTGTGTGTGTGTGTGTGTGTGTGTGTGTGTGTGTGTGTGTGTGTGTGTGTGTGTGTGTGTGTGTGTGTGTGTGTGTGTGTGTGTGTGTGTGTGTGTGTGTGTGTGTGTGTGTGTGTGTGTGTGTGTGTGTGTGTGTGTGTGTGTGTGTGTGTGTGTGTGTGTGTGTGTGTGTGTGTGTGTGTGTGTGTGTGTGTGTGTGTGTGTGTGTGTGTGTGTGTGTGTGTGTGTGTGTGTGTGTGTGTGTGTGTGTGTGTGTGTGTGTGTGTGTGTGTGTGTGTGTGTGTGTGTGTGTGTGTGTGTGTGTGTGTGTGTGTGTGTGTGTGTGTGTGTGTGTGTGTGTGTGTGTGTGTGTGTGTGTGTGTGTGTGTGTGTTGTGTGTGTGTGTGTGTGTGTGTGTGTGTGTGTTCAACATTGGGCGTGGTTAAATTGGGTGGAGGCCGTAGTTCATACCCCGATGGAAACTATCAACCCGTGATGTGTTACTCATATGTACATTGAATATTCTTTTCAAAGACACACAATAAAATATAGCACCCAGTTACAATGTATTTAGTCCAGATTTGCGAGTTGCCGTGTGTCGGATCTGGTAAATAAATTATCACTGCAAGTTCATAAACTGTAAGACACACCTTTTCTTGCGAGGAATGCTGCCAAACACTGCTAATGCGCATGCCCGTATTTCCGAGTGCGCATGTCAGCTGCATATCATTAGTGAGGAAATTCATGAGAAAATGGATACAAACTGAACATATACGTTCATAGAAGATGTATATAATAATTATATGTACACTTATATGAGCTGCTATAAGTGCGACATTGTTCGTGTTATTTACGATATTCTACTGTTTATGTATCTGTCACATTTAGAAAGATTAGATAAAAGTAGCCCGGAAGAATAGACAAATCCGGCGGGGTATCTGCAAACTGTTGCGGGGACTGGTTGGGCCTCTGTTATACTTTGGCGATCACTCACTACTCGTCGCACTTCCAGGCGGAGCTAAAGAGCTGCGAGCTTTCCCACCGATTGTGCACCTCGATGGCAACTCGTCCCAAGTAGAGCGGTCCCAGACTGGCCCGGCGGCCGAAACCGGCTCAAACATATAATAGTTCCCATGGAACCTGCATTCGGCCGTGCCCATCTCTAAATGTGACCTAAGCATTATGGATGCGGCTTCGGAACTCGGCTCATGTGAGTGTATATATACTCAAACGGAAAAGAAAGTGTGCACGTTTCTTTTTATGATAGCTATAGTTATATCGGTTATAAATATTTCATATGTGTAGCACGTGAAGCACGCCTGTCACTGTGTTGAACAATGGCTATATCTGTCAGTATTGTGTCAGTATTGTTACGTAACGTCCCTATACAAGCGTTTTGCACTATTTGCCCGTGCAATGTCTGGACAATGTGAAATCGGTCAAATAATCTCTCATTACCTTCTTACAACATCTAGGAGTAAGCAAAACACACAGCAATTTGAATATTTTCAAAACTCGCCAAAGCCAGACTCTCTCTGAGTCAACGTATTGAAGCTTTGATGATGCTTAGCAGAAGTGACTTCATCGATACTGTTTCACGGGCATTTAATTGCCACAGAAACACAGTAAGTGAACTTCGTGCCAGGTTCCAGCAAACAGGAACAGTTGCCTAAGGTCCTCGAACCGGCCAGCCTCGTGTAACTGACGTTATATTAGACCGTCATTTTGAACTGACGCACACCAGGCGTCGTTTCCAAAGTGCTAGCGCTACAGCGAGGCAAAACGGTATTAGCAGGGACACAGTTCTGAGGCGTCTGCGTCTTTGTATTCGGCCTATCAGACCTAGACGGGCTTACGTTGGTAATGTACTCGAACGACGTCATTGCGTTGCTCGTTTGAATTGGGCACGGCTTCATCTCCGCTGGCAAAGACGTCAGTGGGATAGAATTGTCTTCTCCGGTGAATCTAGGTTTAACCTGAGTCATCATGTTGGGAGGGTGAGGATATTTAGGAGGAGAGGGGGGCGATTTGCTAACGCCTGTGTTGTAGAGAGAAACAGGTTTGGCGGGGGTAGTGTTATGGTTTGGGGCGGGATCATGGGAAACAGGAAAACTGATCTGGTTATTGTTAATGGCAATCTTAATGCAGGTGTTAAGACCAGTAGCTGTTCCATTCGTTAATCAGCATGCACCCGCCACATTGATGCACGACAATGCACATCCGCACACGGCACAGCTAACGCAGCAATACCTAAATGCAAATGGCGTTAGCGCCTTGCCTTGGCCTGCCGTTTCTCCTGACCTCAACCCAATCGAGCATAGCTGGGATGTTCTTGGTCGTAGAGTTAGGTCAAGATATGTCGTCAACAATTTGCAGGACAGAATGTTCTGCAGATGGAATGGAACAACATACCGGCACACGTCGTACAACGTTACGTCAATTCCATGAGACGCCGTATTGTACAGGTTACAGACAAACTGGCGGCCATACCCGGTATTAATAAAATAATCACAACAAAACCATTAGGAGAGCTGCAAAACGTGATTATACTCACAATTTAACACTAATATCACAGTTTGTGTATTTTTCATTTTGACCCTAAACACATATAACCGAATTCTGTGCATCTATAGTAACCGCTATTTTAAAAAATATTATTTGGGTTTGTAGGCAATTGAATAAGCTAAACAGTGGTACCAAACATCATACAATTTCTATTATGGATATAACGAATATTAAGAAAAACCTATATGCACACTTTCTTTTGCGTTTGAGTATATATATATATATATATATATATATATAGATATAGTAATACATACAATTCAGAATAGCGCTATTTGTGAACTATGGCGAATGTCAATATTTTGCAAGTGGTTATGGTTGTTATTCTAACACGTCTGTCATAGTAGTTAGGCTCACTATGTAATTTCGTTCAGAATATTTGTAGATTAGCAAAACTATACAATTTTGGAAAGGTTACAGCATAGACAATCTGTAACATAATGTTTACATTTGCGGAGATATCAAGAAGGCCGCCATATTGGATTTACAAGATGGTCAGAGTAAAATACATAGTTTGCTCTATCTCTGCTTCTGTTCACTCTAGAAATTCCATCGAATACCGGTATGTTAATCCAATGTTTTCATAAAGGAGGAATCCAATTTTTCATTTGTGAAATTGTGAAAAGAAGGCCACCATATTGGATTTTCAAGATGGCTGCCATAAATTACATATTTAAATATGTTGGACCCATGTCACCAAATTAGAAATGATCTTTTTGAGAGTTTCGCAAAAGCGAATATGTTCTGGTATATTATTCCAAATCAATGGACCATACATACCAACGACATACTTTATTTAAATAATTATGTTGGCTTTGGCACGATGGAATCTAAATTCCATACAGAGAGTTTACTGTAGGAGACATAATATCTCTATATTCCTACATATGTAAGTAATATATATGGTGGTACTAACCCTGTAGATACCCTATACATATATATATATATATATATATATAAACTTCGCTTTTTGAAGTATAATTCGTTGACACATCGTGGGCGAGTTTATTTGGTTTATTGCGAGTTTATTTGGTTTATTTGGTTTATTGCCTCGGGAAATGTTTTATACTCTGATCACCGAATATTATTTTACGAACAGACGGATCTGTAGTCCAGTGGTAAACACGCTGGACTGGTAATCCAGCGATCGCAGGTTCGATCCCCCATCTGACCCTAATAAAATATACAGTCTTTCAGGTGGGACTTTATACCGAGGTCTCGTGTCGGTGCTTTACACCGTGCACGTAAAAGAACCAGAGGAGACTCTGGAATGGGTCTCTGTCTGTATCATTGCACTATCCTTGCACTATCCTATATTGCCTGGTCAATCATATAAATAGAAATTTATTGTAAAATAAATAGTTTTATGTAAGTCCAGAAGGGTACGGGTCTTCAAGAGATAGTAAGTCCTGAATGGTACGGCTTTCAGATTACTTATAGTCACCACATAAATTGCGTCGAAGTAATCCAGCGATCGCAGGTTCGATACCCCATCTGACCCTAATACAATATACAGTCTTTCAGGTGGGACTTTATACCGAGGTCTCGTGTCGGTGCTTTACACCGTGAACGTAAAAGAACCAGAGGAGACTCTGGAATGGGTCTCTGTCTGTATCATTGCACTATCCTTGCACTATCCTATATTGCCTGGATTGTCATATAAATATACTTTAATACCGAGATCATTAATTGGGCCGTATTGAGTTTCTGCTTGCCAGAAGTAAATTGATGAAACATCGACAGACTGTAACCCAGGCTAGCACAGAACATATACATAACCTATGCATTTACAATTAGGTTAGGAAACAGCAAAAATAGGTTGTACTTTACAGCAATGCATACGTTATTCTTCTAAACACTGGTATCTTTCTTTTCAGGAAAACAAATATTTGAAAAGTTTGTTTTCAAATAAAACGCGTATAATTTTTATGTAAACTGAATATACGGACTCTCGTGACATGCGCGTTATTCAACGTTAGAACATTCCAGTACTGATTACAGTGTAAATACAATGGACAGGCACGCCGTGTTATCATTCATATTGACAAAACTCCTTTTAATTTCAAGTTTAATTTTCTACAGCAGTAGTTCTCGAGCTTACGTACGGAATCTAGAAAGTGACTTCATTTCTTCACAGTTCATAAATAAGTAGTTGGACTCGTCAATGAGGGACATCGATCAGTTACTGTACCCTGAAAACCCTTCAAGGAGGATAGGTCTTTTTAATTGATTTCCTCTGTTTTTATAGTACCTACCGTGAACACAACAGTGTGTGTGTGTGTGCGCGCGCGTGCGCGTGCGTGCGTGTGTGCTTGTGCATGTGTGCTTGATGTCTAAAATCCAACACAAAGGTGTCTAAGAGATAGTTCGTTAGTACAAATACACGGTCTTTCGCGTAAGTTTGGTACCCCCCCCCCACCGAATATAGACATTTAAACCTTGGATGATTATAAACCTCTCTGTATTAATCAAGTTAACAATATGGTTACAAATATCCAAATAATAATGTTAATAACTTCAAAACAGTGTAATTGAATTGTCAATAAAATATTTCACAGATATGATGTCTTTGATATAATTATGTACTACAATCCGGTCATCTTATAAAGACATGATTGTCCGGAGATTGTGTGCCGAGTTCTCGCCGAGATGGGCGTGTGTTTATCATTACTCAGTGTGTTAGAATGTCAGGCAAACCTCTTCTTACAAGAAGTATCAATTAATAAGCAGCTCGTATTAATGATGAACAAATTACAACAGCTTCAAAGGGAGTCCATGAAAGTCATGCTTGTTCTCTTGTACAGTTGTTTGTTAAATAGAAAGTACTTGGTATATAAATGATTATAGTGGAACTATGCAAACCCCACCCATAAATTACCACCCAGTGTGGACGCGGGGTTGTTGTAAATTGTGAGTGATATATATTTAAATAGGAATATCATATTTAACTTTAATTATACAATATATAAGAGTCAACGGATGTCAATACTAGTCCAGAATTTATAACTCATTATCAAATATTAAATATTTTAAGTGTGTATTTGTTTTATAATGACAAGTCTAGTTCAAACAAAGTTAGTAAAATAAAACCATGGGCATGAATAGGCTATGTTTATTATATTATTGAAATTGACCTAAATATAAATACTATGATCTAATTAGACCTGGTAATTGGTTTTAAGGGTTATATAATATTATGTGTGTGTGCATTAGTACTTACTTTGATTCTAAGATTTATATTAGTAGACAAGTGTGTTTGTTTATTATACCCCTATTTATAGGTCCAGTCATTTCTGACTTATGAGACACTTCTTTTTTATGAACATCAGTACTTCCCGAATCCTATGCGTGTATGCCTGGCACCAGGCTGGTAGGCAATCGGTAACCATTATTTAACTAGCTGGCGGCTCACCAACCGGCCATATCAGAACAAACCCCTGACGAGGTTCGAACCTTCGACCTCCCCCTCCGTAGGCGGACGCCGGACGGTAGACAATGTCTCATGGCGGTGATTGGTTCGATGAGGAATGACTATTGTTTAACCAATAGTTGTGTGCATTTACCACGTGCGGTTACCACAACATACTGCTCGTGTTTCTGTGTCGTCTCTGTTAGATTATACTCTTCATCCTCAAACGCACACTTATGCATAGGATATAAGCCGAAAACCATCCAATGTGTAATCCAATATTGTGCTGTGTGAGGCGCGTAGCACTCACCAAACACAGTGCCAATATTTTACATATTGGGTCCGTTTATGGCTTATATCTTTTTTATTTTTTTTTATTTAAGTTTATTTAACGTCGCTACCGGTTTCCCATTTGAGCGACGGGCAGTTTACCTAACAACACTTTTCCTGGGCAAGCTCCAGCGGTTAACCAGTACTTGGTGCACCAACCTCCGTAAGAAACTGCCAACCGGCTTACTTAACATACACACTTATATACTAAGAGCTTAGTTTAAACAAAATTGATTGGTTTAAAATGGTGTAAATGGCTTGGAATATCTTCTCTAAATCTCGCCAATGCATCACTAAATATCATAGAAGTGCACTAACCTCTAAAATTAGGTTTTTAAATACAGTATAATATTGTTGTTGATCAAGCTGTATATAGCTGTACGTAGAATAAGCATTAAGCAGTCTTCAATATACTTACCTTGTTTCCCAGAATAAACAAGTAGACATGCACAATAAGTCATGTATATTTGCATAAATACTAAATAAGTTATTTGTAATGTTAAAGTTTATCCTCTCTAAAAACAAATATATATCTATTCCAATTATATTGTAAAAATTCTACTCCATACATGTATAATTTGCTTGTGTGACATTGATCACGTGTAAATAGTATGTATAATATGCATAGAATTATGACTCTGTACTATATGCATACGTCTAAATAAATAAACATCACGATTTGTTGAATATAAATGTGTACATGTATGTAAACATTACAGATACAGTACAGTAGCCAGAGGTAAATTTCAACCGAGGCAATCTAGGGGGGAGAGTCCGGGGGCATGTTCCCTCTTCAAATTGTTGAGGTATATAAGCGATTTTCGGATTTAACGAGCTATGACGTATAAGTATGTACTGACCGTTCAACATATTATACAGCAAATGGATATTTTTGGCATTTTATTTATTTCATTTTTTTCCTTTTGAAATTTTAACCGAGGCAACTGTCTCGGTGTGCCTCAGTGTGGCTACGGGCCTGAGATAGGACATTATCTACATGTAGTCATAGATAAACAGCAACATATGTGTGCATATTTTTAAACGTGTAGACCCATTAATAGCAGTTGGGGGTGGTATTGGTTGGTTGAACATCGCGGTTATGTTTCAAAGGCTATCAGCCAAAGAAAAAAGTGTGTTTCTATTGCATAAATTATATCTAAGTTCGAGATAAAAGGTCCAATGACATGGTTGTGTGTGCAGTGACAGAGGAGATACAGGGTTCAAAGTTTACACAGTTACTGTAAGTTTATGCAATGTGATTTAGTGGTGTATAACCTATATTTGCTAACATAAATGGCATATACACTTAGTTTATACAACATTATTTTAGCTCGATTGCGAAACATGTTATTTCAACTTATATTAATCACTCTCGAGACCTCATTCATGATGGAATCCATCGCCACGAGGGAGAGAGAAGAGGCAACGTGGAATTTAAATGCCTTGCCTAAGGGTACAATAGTAACGGCTCCAGCGGGGCTCGAACTATGGACCTTTCGCACCTGAAGCGAACGCGCATCCACTTCGCTATCACGACTTCCATATACACTTTAAATATGCAATGCTGTTTTCTGTTTAAGCTTTATATATTTTACAACGATTGCGAAGCAAGTTTTAACAACTTATAATAATCACTCTCGTTGGCGCGGATGAAAGCGTAAATGTGATCATTTGTGTGGGAGGAAACTGGAGTACCCGGAGAAAACCCACATGTCATCTGGCGACCATCGTATCATCTCACATGCTGTTACATCATGTGATTATAAAATTGAATGTACTTTAAATGACAGACACGTGGAATAACGATTGTTAAATGCCGAGAAAATGTATGAAATATAAGGCTCGTACTATGAGCGAGAAATGGTACTATGAGCGATAGATGGTACTACGACCTGTAGTTCCAGGTACTACTTTATATCACGGCTACAACAACCACTCCACAAACACGTGCAGTTATAGAACTGAAGCTCGTGATACGCTACGTTCAATTGAAATCATACTGACACGAAAACGAAACTGTGCACTTGCCTTAGAGGTAAATGTTTGTATCCATTTTAGGCACATTTGGTATAAAAATGTGCGAAATATTGGGTAATTTAGTGTAATATGTTAAGGATTAATTTCTTTGCTCATGATAGCAAAATCCATAATTCTAAAATTTGTAACGAAAAAGTAACGCTCAATATAAAAGTTCGCAGTTATTTTATTGTGTCAGTATATATTAAAATAAACCCAGTAGTGTAAAACATAGTGCAGGTTAAACAGTGGTCTGCTTTGATAGCCGTAAACACTCACGAGTGGTGTAGGTTAAACAGTGGTCTGCTTTGATAGCCGTAAACACTCACGAGTGGTGTATGTTAAAACATACATTACTACTTGCTATGATATTGTTAACGTGTCTCCTTTCAGCGTTTCCTTTATTATTCTATATTTTAAAAATAATTTATAAATTTAGTTTAGCTCGATTGCGAAACACATATTTATAATATTAGATTAATCGCTCTCGAGATTTCATTCGTGATGGAGTCCATCGCCACGAGGGAGATAGAAGCCGCAACCATATGAACGAGGGCTAACGTTGATTCTTTGTTTTACGTTTATTTAACGTCGCTACCAGTTGCCCATTAGAGCTACGGGCAGTTTACCTAACAGCACCTTTCTTGGGCATGTTCCAGTGGTTAACCAGTACTTGGTGCACCAACCTCCGTAAGAAACTGCCATCGTTTCCATATAAAGAGACACGACCTGCCCATCAACCAGTGACCATCAGTGATGGTAGGTTACAGTGGTATACAAGTCAGCGACATTAAGAACTCGACCACGGAGATCTTAATATCTATGCAACCAATATATATTTAAAAACTATCGTGACGTCATACCTTTGTACTTGCAGTCCGTTATTGTTAATATTG
Source organism: Archivesica marissinica (assembly GCA_014843695.1). NCBI lineage: Eukaryota > Metazoa > Mollusca > Bivalvia > Venerida > Vesicomyidae > Archivesica > Archivesica marissinica. The sequence goes on along the minus strand of CM026390.1, from coordinate 75,149,194 downwards.
GACTGCTTTCAAAATGCCAGAGTATTATATTAAATCCTATGCGTACATGTACGAAATTAACAATTTTAATTAGTATGATCTTGTTATATACAACATGTCTACATCCCCACAAGGGGTTCGACATTACAGGAAGATAGATAGATATATAAGTGAGTGTTTTAAGTAAGATATATGCCTCAAACGGATCCAATATGTAAAATACTATAACTGTATTCGGCGATACGCGTCTCCAATATTTTACATATTGGATTGTTTTTCGGTGTGTGCTTAACGTTTATTTATCGTCGCTACCGGTTACCCATATGAGCGACGCCTCCTGAAGAGATTAGTCATTTTAGATGTTGGAGGATACAGACAGAGACCCATTCCAGAGTCTCCTCTGGTTCTTTTACGTGCACGGTGTAAGTACCGACACGAGACCTCGGTTTTAATGTCCAATCTGAAAGACTGTTAATTTTATTAGCGTCAGACGGGGGATCGACCCTGCGATCCCTGGATTACCAGTCCAACGTGTTAACCACTGGACTACATATGAATATATATATATATATATATATATATATATATATATATATAAGCGTACCAACGAACGTAGCGATACTATACAGTATATATATATATGTATAGGATATAAGCCGAGAACGATACAGACACGTTGGACTGGTAATCCATGGATCGTAGGTTCAGCATATATATATACAAGCGTACAACGAACCGCCTCCGTGGTCGAGTGGTTAAGGTCACTGACTTGCATACACTGTAACATATCATCTCTGATGGTCACGGGTTCGAGCCCCGCTCAGACCGTGTCTCATTTATATGAAAAAGTTGGCAGTTTCTTACGGAGGTTGGTGCACCAAGTACTGGTTAACCGCTGGAGCCTTCCCAGGAAAGGTGTTGTTAGGTAAACTGCCCGTCGTTCAAATGGGAAACCGGTAGCGACGTTAAATAAACTTAAATAAAAACAAAAAAAACAAAAAACCCAACGCAGCGACAATATATGCTGGGCTATATCGTATGCAATGAAAGATGCGTGGTTATATATGAACACATATAATATTCATCCTTTGTCATAACATATTAAACGTGAGGTATATCTTCGGATATTACCAGTTTAACATGCTATACAACACATTAGTTTTAAATAATTCAAGTTGAATACCATTTCACTCGGACGTTTTAATGTATGATATATGCTCTACGATTTGAAGGTTACAAGAAATGGTTACAGCAATTGGTCTATTCCTAGATACATCTACATATTATATGTTCATATATCCGGTGATATAGGGCTATAATTAATAAAACAAATTATATATTTGTACAGTACAGCAAAATGTCCAGGAAATTCTAATCAAATGATACAGGTGTACAATACAGCAAAACGTCCAGGAAATTCTAATCAAATGATACAGCTGTTCAATACAGCAAAATGTGTAGGAAATTCTAATCAAATGATACAGGTGTACAATACAGCAAACTGTCCAGGAAATTCTAATCAAATTGTACAGCTGTACCATATAGCAAAATGTCCAGCGGTTATTCAGTAAACTGTACTGAGTGGGAACGCCTTTGAAGTTAAAATATTACCTTTCTCTAAACTTGTTTTATGTACAACCACACAATTTATAATATTTACGGCATATATCTCAACGGTCGGTGGAATATATAAACGTCCTGATTACTAATCATTCAGCTAAACACAATCTGATAAATATAATAAATACTTTAAATATGCAAAACTAGACCGTAATTAGCATACGTATATATGGGTGTGAGCACAGAAACATAGATATCATGTTATCTCTATATCTAATCATGATGTACATATACATTATCCACGATATCACTGTAATGTATAATACACGTATGACCTCTGCTATATAAAGCGGTATACATCGTATTTCAGAATTTGGATATTTATCAAAAATCGACAAACTAATCTTTGATAAAGTGCGTGCTTAATTTGTGATTTTAAAATAAATGTCAATATGTAAAGTTATAGTTTTGATGGCCATATCAGCTAAAAGCGAAGCTTGATTTGATTGGTAGTGAAACTTGTATACAATGCAATTACAGTCGTATCCTTCCTTACAACACAAGCACGTCAGCATGCATACATACAATGTAGGTCCACTAAATGTGTGTCTAACCTATATGTATACTATCGGAATATAAATTAGTTAATGATTGTTTTCAAATAGCCCAATACTGCTTGTTTCCGTTCTCACCATTCTTGGTGAGAGCACAATGAGTAGGAACTATAGTCTGCTGGGTGTCATTTTTGTTTTTCGGGTTTAATACCTCACCGGTAGCTTAGGTCATATAGTGACTAGCCGACTATTATTGATACTATTGGAACAGCCCGGGCGGCGAAACTCCGAGCAGTATGTCAGGCTTTGGTGAGTGTCCAGGTAGAACCGCCGATCTCCACAAGCCTGCTCGGTAGCTCCATCACATGAAATAATGTGATACCTCGAATGGGATTCTAACCTATAGCAGAAAGGGGCAAGCGATTTGACGTTAACGATCTTATCCACTCGTCTACGGGGGTCCCTCGGTTGGGTGTCCAATGCCAGCGAATCAATGCAACATAGTAAATGGGTGTGGCATCAGCGGTGACCCATTTAAACACTAGATTCCAGTACTAGGGTAGTGTTATTGTATGTTGTGTTAATTCATCGGATGCAGCTAAATATGTCATTTTAGGAACGTTCTATTTATAAAAATAGGTTCAATATATTGCCACTCGAGTGCAAAAGCAAAAAGGCTAAGTGCTTAGACATCAGATCATAGACACAACAATCATCACAAGGCTCTCGTGAAAGCAAGACCTAGATAAAGGAGTTTATGTGTAATAAATGATGTTTCCTACCAGTTCCCTCATATTTGCAGCATTATAGATGGATCGTCTAAGATCATTGTGGGTATCCACAATCTCTCTAATCTCATCACCGGTAAACCGTATCACATTCTCCTGACCAATTACCGCACTAAACAGGAAAACCATACCGATTAATATCCAACACATTCCAATTCTATCCATTTTAATTAGTTTATTTTCTTTCAACGAAAAAAAGAAGATTTATAATACTGTGCGAAATGTATTTAAATTACACCTTGTTGTTTCAGACGTAACATAATTAAACTGTCTTGATCGTACACATCAGTTGCGCATCTAGTGTCGCAGTTAATTGTCAACCTACAACCACAGTTCTACTAAACTAGTCTTAACGCTTATGGAAACAGTATATATACCAGACCCACAATATAACACATCCAGTTTTGGTCGTGTGCCGTTTTGTAACTTCGCCAAGCGATAGCTACGGAAGATAGTATTTAACTATCAAACAGTTAGTTCAACTTAGCCGTGTGTGCATTTCTTCTTGACAAATGAAATGTAATTCAAACAGTCTACCAGTTAATATAAACTCTGTTGACGTCATTTACGGCTTTAAGCATCGGAGGCAGATTATGAAAATACTAATTTCGCTAGAAGTATCAGCACACTTCAACAACATTTGCTTTATATATTTTATTTACATATCTATGTAAGCAAAAACGTGAATACAAAATTTATGAATATAATATCTAGACAGCGTCAAACCATGAATTTATGATTCTATGTCAAAAAATGGAAATGTTTCTAAAGTGCACATGTGAGTCTTTAGTGGAATTAACATAAAGCGCTGACACACATTAATGAATTGTAAAACGGCAAGGAGAAACGTTGCCTGGTTAAGTGGCTGTATGCATAGGTGTCAAAATCTTAATATATCATTTAAACTTTTCAAACGACAATTTACATAATCAAACATTATCTCCATTCTTCATCTATGAACGTGCATGGATGTAACATGCGTGTGCATTCACTCTAATTGGGTAATATACATCGATGTATGTATGCTACATTACTGACATCGATGTATGTATGCTACATTACTGACATCGATGTATGTATGCTACATTACTGACATCGATGTATGTATGCTACATTACTGACACATACCTAGCCGGAACATAGATATGTTTTTCTAGACAGGCTTATCCGACCTAAGTGGTTAACCGGTACTACGAAATGTGTGAGAGGTGCCTTGCTCAATCACACTACATGCGTTGCCTGACCGAGTCTTAAAGTACCCCCGCACAACAAGCCAAACACACGTTTGCAGTAAGCATGGCTCGCGCTAGTGAAATAGACATGCTCTCTGGCGTTTATTTACAGGCATGTTTAATATAAACAATCATTTTTGCATATGCAATAGTACATATACAATAGTACATATGCAATAGTACATATACAATAGTACATATGCAATAGTACATATACAATAGTACATATGCAATAGTACATATACAATAGTACATGTATATGGTGCATACATATACACATCCAATTGGTGTTGGGATTTTCTACCCTTTTTGAAGTATTTATTGTCAGATATGTTCGTCTGGGCCAGTGTGAAAACAAGAGATAAAAATTCATAAAATGAATGTACAAAAACCTCTGGAAAACCCCGGAACAAATGGCATTCTCTACATATAAATTTCAATCTGATGTAGGTGCATCTTTTTGCATGTGTTCCCCATAACTTATAAAACAGACATTGCGAAATGGTCTCCCATGAAAAAACAACAACTTTAATTTCATCCAAAAATTCATTGAACATGCGCATTTGAATAGCTGTACTTGTCGATGTTCACTCTGCGATGTCCAGCCTAGAATTGACCACCCTATACTTTCCCGCTAACCATATCCCGTGCCTTCACGCATGAATGGCACACCGATATATTGCTCCGCGATCAATATTGTGCTTTTGGCAACGTTACGACATACGTTCTACACTATACTGCGTCACGTGCAGAACTTCGAAGTATCAAACCCAGGACCGTTATATTCCAAACCCGACGCTCTACCACTGGACCACGGACGCGACATGTATATGGTATACATGTATTTTGATATTTCTTTACAATTTGAAATGTGGATACTTTGCACATTAATGTACACGTGTAACCATTATACCTGTGCATCTATGTTCTGTTCTGTTCGGTTCTGTTCATAATAATAATAATAATAATAATAATAATAATAATAATAATAATAATAAATACTTTATTTTACGAGAGAACGCATTTAACAAAAGTTAATCTACCATGAAGCCCTCAACATATATGCAAATCAAGTACAAATAAAAATATAGGACTATAGGTGAGAACTGGTTATTGGAAGTATATAGTAATGTTAAAGCTGAAAAGTAGAGAATTTATATACAATATGTTATGGAATATGATGATATATGGAATTGGTTAGTAGAGTAGAAAATTAATGATAATACATATATCTAGCAAAGTGCAGATACATGTATGACACATAGGGGTATTAGCAATAACAGTACATCCGTTATGTCAACGTCAGTTATGTCGAATTCTCCGGTTATCTCGAAGTCGGATCAAAGTCCCGTTTCAGACACAATCATTTTACATTCGGTTATGTCGAAGTATTTTGCTTGGTCCGATGGAATTCGACATAGCGGATGTAGACTGTATTTCTTTCCGATATTTTGATGCAACACTAAGGAGAATACGTATATAAGTCTTCATTCTCGTTGTATTCTAGCATATTGATGTATTTAATCTGTAGTTCAGAGAACACTTGTATCAGTCTTCATTCTCGATGTATTCTAGCATATTGATGTATTTAATCTGTAGTTCAGAGAACACTTGTATCAGTCTCCATTCTCGTTGTATTCTGGCATATTGGTATATTTAATCTGTAGTTCAGAGACTACGTGTATCAGTCTTCATTCTCGATGTATTCTAGCATATTGGTATATTTAATCTGTAGTTCAGAGAATACTTGTATCAGTCTCCATTCTCGTTGTATTCTGGCATATTGGTATATTTAATCTGTAGTTCAGAGACTACGTGTATCAGTCTTCATTCTCGATGTATTCTAGCATATTGGTATATTTAATCTGTAGTTCAGAGAATACTTGTATCAGTCTCCATTCTCGTTGTATTCTGGCATATTGGTATATTTAATCTGTAGTTCAGAGACTACGTGTATCAGTCTTCATTCTCGATGTATTCTAGCATATTGGTATATTTAATCTGTAGTTCAGAGAATACTTGTATCAGTCTCCATTCTCGTTGTATTCTGGCATATTGGTATATTTAATCTGTAGTTCAGAGACTACGTGTATCAGTCTTCATTCTCGATGTATTCTAGCATATTGGTATATTTAATCTGTAGTTCAGAGAATACTTGTATCAGTCTCCATTCTCGTTGTATGCTGGCATATTGGTATATTAATCTGTAGTTCAGAGAATACTTGTATCAGTCTCCATTCTCATTGTGTTCTGGCATATTGGTATATTTAATATGTAGTTCAGAGAATACTTGTATCAGTCTCCATTCTCGTTGTATGCTGGCATATCGGTATATTTAATCTGTAGTTCAGAGAATACTTGTATCAGTCTCCATTCTCGTTGTATTCTGGCATATTGGTATGTTTAATCTGTAGTTCAGAGAATATTTGTATCAGTCTCCATTCTCGATGTATTCTGGCATATTGATATATTTAATCTGAAGTTCAGAGAATACTTGTATAAGTCTCCATTCTCGTTGTATTTTCACATATTGATATATTTAATCTGTAGTTCAGAGACTACGTGTGTCAGTCTCCATTCTCGTTGTATTCTGGCATATTGATATATTTAATCTGTAGTTCAGAGATTACGTGTATCAGTCTCCATTCTCGTTGTATTCTGACATATTGATATATTTAATCTGTAGTTCAAAGAACACTTGTATAAGTCTCCATTCTCGTTGTATTCTGACATATTGATATATTTAATCTGTAGTTCAGAGAACACTTGCATAAGTCTTCATTCTTGATGTTTTCTAGCATATTGATATTTTTAATCTGTAGTTCAGAGAATACTTGTATCAGTCTTCATTCTCGATGTATTCTGGCATATTGGCATATTTAATCTGTAGTTGAGTATCATCAAAGTACATAGACTTCCATGTACAATAATATCAACAATGCTAGATTGATCATTAACCATTTACAAGCTAGCGGCAGATAAAAATCATCTTTGCAAACAGCATGGAGCCAGACCAGACAGTACAGAACGTGCCGTCTGATCAGGCTCTATGGTGTTTGCTATTCGGATAGTGGAGCTAAAGCACTTGGCTGAATAGTAAACAACATATATCCTGATCAGACGCGGCATAAGCCGCGATTGATATGGATCTATGTTGTTTGCAAATGTGATTTTGTTTACTAAGCAGGCAAAGGGTTAATAACTTAATATCTATGTATGATTGTTTTCTTGTTCAAAATGGAAAGCTAAAACTTTAGTTCATTTGCAAATTGATTCTAATATTACCTTTGCTGAATCAATTATTTGTGAATGTGTAAATAAATATCCATAAAGTGAAGTATATAGCATATAGTATTTTCACAGACAAAAAATAAATATAGGAATAATTAATTATTGATTTATTATTAATTATTAATAAATAAGACGGTAGTTACCAGTTTAATCATCACGTCGTCGCAATATCTCATTGTGCAGCATATTCTAAGTAAACGGAAACAGAGGTCCTAGATGAATTAGACCTTGGAACGTGTGTTGCCGTGCACATTCATGCATGATACATATTTACAATCACAAATTAAAGTAATATAAAGTAGAGATAGACCATTTACTGGAGACACAACCAACTTGCACTACATTGCGCACTTATAAGAACGTGGAAGTCGTGATAGCGTAGTGGATGTGCGTTCGCTTCAGGTGCGAAAGGTCCGGAGTTCGAGCCCCATTGGAGCCGTTACGATTGTGCCCTTATGCAAGGCATTTAAATTCCACGTTGCCTCTTCTCTCTCCCTCGTGGCGATGGATTCCATCAGGAATGAGGTCTCGAGAGTGATTTATATAAGTTGAAATAACTTGTTTCGCAATCGAGCTAAAATAAATTTGTATACACTATAAGAACTGTAAGCGATCAGCTCTGATCAAATTAGTATTTATATATGACTTCTGCATTATTGCGTAAAATCAAATGTATGTCTCTTGGAAATACATATGTGAAGCGCTGATCAGTAATTTACCATATGGATGTATGACGTTGATATCGAAAAGGAAATGACGTCACAAACAACGTAAAGTGTAATATAATAATTATAGTTCTGTTGGAATGGCATAGCTATGTCAATTTCGACAAGTGGATGGCAATATAATATGTAATATTTCTACTATGAATAACATGGAACTGATATAGTTTGAACATTTGAATTATTCTATGTCAATTCCGACAAGTATATGACAATATAATATGTACTATTTCTACTATGAATAAAATGAAACTGATATAGTTTGAACATTTGAATTATTCTGTCTCAGCTGAGAATAAAAGAATTGAACAATATCAACGTGTCCATCATTTTTACCCAGCAGGTACATTTTCGCATGACACGTCGTGACACATTCAACTTGCCAAGAATAGTGTAAGGGTTAGAGCCTTACATTATAACACCCGGCCTAACGGACATATACGCTACCTTCATATATAGACTGTGTGTTAACACCCGGCCTAACGGACATATACGCTACCTTCATATATAGACTGTGTGTTAACACCCGGCCTAACGGACATATACGCTACCTTCATATATAGACTGTGTGTTAACACCCGGCCTAACGGACATATACGGTTTTTTGTGTGTGTTGTTTGCTACCTTCATATATAGACTGTGTGTTAACACCCGCCTAACGGACATTACCTACCTTCATATATAGACTGTGTGTTAACACCCGGCCTAACGGACATATACGCTACCTTCATATATAGACTGTGTGTTAACACCCGGCCTAACGGACATATACGCTACCTTCATATATAGACTGTGTGTTAACACCCGGCCTAACGGACATATACGCTACCTTCATATATAGACTGTGTGTTAACACCCGGCCTAACGGACATATACGCTACCTTCATATATAGACTGTGTGTTAACACCCGGCCTAACGGACATATACGCTACCTTATATATAGACTGTGTGTTAACACCCGGCCTAACGGACATATACGCTACCTTCATATATAGACTGTGTGTTAACACCCGGCCTAACGGACATATACGCTACCTTCATATATAGACTGTGTGTTAACACCCGGCCTAACGGACATATACGCTACCTTCATATATAGACTGTGTGTTAACACCCGGCCTAACGGACATATACGCTACCTTCATATATAGACTGTGTGTTAACACCCGGCCTAACGGACATATACGCTACCTTCATATATAGACTGTGTGTTAACACCCGGCCTAACGGACATATACGCTACCTTCATATATAGACTGTGTGTTAACACCCGGCCTAACGGACATATACGCTACCTTCATATATAGACTGTGTGTTAACACCCGGCCTAACGGACATATACGCTACCTTCATATATAGACTGTGTGTTAACACCCGGCCTAACGGACATATACGCTACCTTCATATATAGACTGTGTGTTAACACCCGGCCTAACGGACATATACGCTACCTTCATATATAGACTGTGTGTTAACACCCGGCCTAACGGACATATACGCTACCTTCATATATAGACTGTGTGTTAACACCCGGCCTAACGGACATATACGCTACCTTCATATATAGACTGTGTGTTAACACCCGGCCTAACGGACATATACGCTACCTTCATATATAGACTGTGTGTTAACACCCGGCCTAACGGACATATACGCTACCTTCATATATAGACTGTGTGTTAACACCCGGCCTAACGGACATATACGCTACCTTCATATATAGACTGTGTGTTAACACCCGGCCTAACGGACATATACGCTACCTTCATATATAGACTGTGTGTTAACACCCGCCTAACGGACATATACGCTACCTTCATATAGACTGTGTGTTAACACCCGGCCTAACGGACATATACGCTACCTTCATATATAGACTGTGTGTTAACACCCGGCCTAACGGACATATACGCTACCTTCATATATAGACTGTGTGTGTTAACACCGGCCTAACGGACATATACGCTACCTTCATATATAGACTGTGTGTGTTAACACCGGCCTAACGGACATATACGCTACCTTCATATATAGACTGTGTGTTAACACCCGGCCTAACGGACATATACGCTACCTTCATATATAGACTGTGTGTTAACACCCGGCCTAACGGACATATACGCTACCTTCATATATAGACTGTGTGTTTTTACGTTTATTTATCGTCGCTACCGGTTGCCCATATGAGCGACGCCTCCTGAAGAGATTAGTAATTTTAGAATTTGGATGATAGTGCAATGATACAGACAGAGACCCATTCCAGAATCTCCTCTGGTTCTTTTACGTGCACGGTGTAAAGCACCGACACGAGACCTCGGTTTAACGTCCCATCTGAAAGACTGTTAATTGTATTAGTGTCAGACGGGGGATCGAACCTGCGATCCCTGGATTACCAGTCCAGCGTTTTACCACTAGGCTACAGATCCGCCTGTATATATAGACTGGTGTCATTCATTACATATATACATCAAATTATAAATATATTACAATAAGTTAACACCCGGCCTAACGGGCCTATACGTTACCTTCATATATAGACTGGTGTCATTCATTACATATATACATCAACTTATAAATATAATACAATAAGTTAACACCCGGCCTAACGGGCCTATACGCTACCTTCATATATAGACTGGTGTCATTCATTACATACATCCCATTATAAATATAATACAATAAGTTACCACCCGGCCTAACGGGCCTATACGCTACCTTCATATATAGACTGGTGTCATTCATTACATATATCAACTTATAAATATATTACAATAAGTTAACACCCGCGCAATGGGCCTATACGTTACTTTCATATATACAGTTTATTATAATACACGGGATAAAAAGTATCTATGTAAGCATGATAGATGATCTCAAGTGTAGATTAAAGCGATTTAAAATGACACACCAAACCTGCTTCCGCTACACTCATGACACAATCCTCCGAATAAGCACTGTATTGTATAATGCTGATACCAATTCTCAGCTCCATGTTACTTTTCTGGACGAATGGGAATTTATGTGATAATAATTACTTCTATGTATTCATACTATAGGTATTAAAATCGTCCAATTGTTTTCAGGGAACTAGTTCAAAGCTTTCACTGATGTGCGCATAGAAATATAGGCTTGAGCTGGAATCCAGAAATGGGCAGGCTAATAATCTATTTACGTAGTTGAAGTTCTGCAACAATATTTGGTTCCAATATGATTCACGGATGATCCAGCAGGGATGTTGTATATATGGGCAGGGTTTCATGTTATTGTCAAAATGTTTGCATTTAATTACTAAATTAATGCACTTTATAATGTATATACAATCACTCAATACACTATCCGAGTGTGTATAATGTAGAGTGAATTTTCAATCGTCCGTCTATTACATATTTATAATATTGTGTAAATAAATTGACATTACATACGACGATGAAACGCAGAAAAAGAACATTTAATTGTTAATAAAAAGGAACAAAGCACACTGTCTGTTGTAGTATACATAGTTCTTGAAGGATGCCATCACACACTATGCTCCGAGATGAATCTATCTCTGCTGTCCGATTAGCGCGCTCGCTTCTCATCGATGCAACCCGGGTTCGACCCTCAGACCGGGAAGTATGTGAGATTGTACGGTTGTCGCCAGATCGGACAGGTGGGTTTTCTCCGGGTACTCCTGTTTCCTCCCACACGAATGACCACATTTACGCTTTCATCCGCGCCAACGAGAGTGATTGATGTAAGTTGTGTATTATGTAGAGTGAATTTTCAATCGTCCTTCTATTACATATTTATAATAATTATGGTGTAAATAAATTGACATTACATACGACGATGAAACGTAGAGAAAGTATATTTAATCTTTTAATTTTGAAGTCGCACCAACAGCTTAAGTCATACGGCGACTCTCCAGCTATTATTGGTGGCGGAAGACCTCGGGTGCCCCTCCGAGCAGTATTTCAGGCACGTGGTCGCTGACTTGTATACCACTGTAACCTATCATCACTGATGGTCACGGGTTCGAGCCCGGCTCATAATGTGTCTCTTTATATGACAAAGTTGAGTTGCGTACGGGGGTTGGTGTACCAAGTACTGGCTAACCGCTGGAGACTGCACAGGAAAGGTGGTGCTAGGTAAATGGGCAACCGGTAGAGACGTTAAATAAACTTATTAATCAAATTTTAAAGTAAAACTATATACAAGACTTAGGGAATAGGCTGATGCAAGCTTGCATAGCACATGCATTGGAAGTCTATAACTTAGATTTAACAATTTCCACGGATTTGGAGGTGAAGTTTATAAGGTATGGTCATTGAACGTTTGATTAGACAGACGGATCTGTAGTCCGTGGTTAACACGTTGGACTGGTAATCCAGGGATCGCAGATTCGATCCCCCGTCTGACCCTAATCAAATTAAAAGTATTTCAGATGAGACTTTAAGCCGAGGTCTCGTGTCGGTGCTTTACATCGTGCAAGTAAACGAATCAGAGGAGACTCTGGAATGGATCTCTGTCTGTATCATTGCACTATCCTCCAACATTCTAAAATGGCCAATCTCTTCATGAGGAGTCGCTCATATGGACAATCGGTAGCGACGATAAATAAACGTAAAACACACACGTTTGATTAGATATTTTATATTATTATAATAAACGGTAGTATATGTTCATAAAACTACACGTTGCTATCTAGCTATCATGTAATATAGTTATTGTTTAAAACACTGTCGTGACGTCATACCTTTGTACTTGCAGTCCATTATTATTAATATTGGACTTGTGGGAAAGAGCCAGAGTGTTATATTAAATTCTACGCATACATGTACGAAATTAACAATTTTAATGAGTAGGGTCTTGGTATATAAGTGTGTGTTTTAAGTAAGATATAAGCCTCAAACGGACCCAATATGTAAAATAGTGTTACTGTCTCCGCCGCTACGCCCCTCACACAGTCCACTATTTTACTTATTGGATCGTTTCGGCTTATATCCTATACATAATTCATGATTTAATAGTATGGATTATGCCTGTCATTATATTATTTATAATTATGCAACTACACTTAACTTATTGAACTCTTAATGCATTATTTTCAATATTTACATACTATCGGAGATTACGATGTAGGATAGACAGGAAGCTGGTGTGCAGATAGTCGACTAATTCACCAGATAGCAATGCGACGTCTTTATTGCTACAGGCCTCGGGCTTTCATGTTGTATTATAGTATAATTGATCAATGTAGTTCTAAATACGCTTTAATCGAGTTATTTATCGTCACCATTTGCAAACTATTAATCCCGATTAGCGCAGTGGTTTGCGCGCTCGCTTCTCACCAATGCAACCCGGGTTCGATACTCGGACTGGGAAGTATGTGAGATGATCGTCAGATCGGACAGGTGGGTTTACTCCGAGTACCCTGGTTTCCTCCCACACGAATGACTACATTTACGTCTGCATCTGCGCCAACGAGAGTGATTACTATAAGTTGCTAAAACTTGCTTCACAATCATTGTAAACAGTTTTAAAAATTCAAACTAGTATTCTTATAGGCGACGTCGCTGGTTGCATGGTATACACGTATAAATATTTCATTGGCTGACTGTTGTGCATAATGGATACATACGTCTCTGGTTGGGTGTGGTGCATGGATACATACGTCACTGGTTGAGTGTGGTACATGGATACATACGTCTCTGGTTGAGTGTGGTGCATGGATACGTGTGGTGCATGGATACATATGTCACTGGTTGAGTGTGGTGCATGGATACAGACGTCTCTGGTTGAGTGTGGTGCATGGATACATACATCTCTGGTTGAATGTGGTACATGGATACATACGTCTCTGGTTGAGTGTGGTGCATGGATACATACGTCTCTGGTTGAGTGTGGTGCATGGATACATACGTCACTGGTTGAGTGTGGTACATGGATACATACGTCGCTGGTTGAGTATGGTGCATGTATACATAAGTCTCTGGGTGAGTGTGGTGCATGGATACATATGTCACTGGTTGAGTGTGGTGCATGGATACAGACGTCTCTGGGTGAGTGTGGTGCAAGGATACATACGTCTCTGTTTGAGTATGGTGCATGGATACATACGTCTACGGTTGAGTGTGGAGCATGGATACATACGTCTCTGGTTGAGTGTGGTGCATGGATACAGACATCACTGGTTGAGTGTGGTACATGGATACATACGTCTCTGGTTGATTGTGGTACATGGATACAGACGTCTCTGGTTGAGTGTGGTGCATGGATACAGACGTCACTGGTTGAGTGTGGTGCATGGATACATACGTCTCTGGTTGAGTGTCGTGCATGGATACATACGTCGATGGTTGATATTGGTGCATGGATACAGAGGTCACTGGTTGAATGTGATACATGGATACATACGTCTCTGGTTGAGTGTGGTGCATGGATACATACGTCTCTGATTGAGTGTGGTGCAGGGATACGTGTGGTGCATGGATACATATGTCACTGGTTGAGTGTGGTGCATGGAAACAGACGTCTCTGGTTGAGTGTGGTGCATGGATAAAAACGTCTCTGGTTGAGTGTGGTGCATGGATAAAAACGTCTCTGGTTGAGTGTGGTGCATGGAAACAGACGTCTCTGGTTGGGTGTGGTGCATGGATACATACGTCTCTGGTTGAGTGTGTGCATGGATACATACCCCTCTGGTTGAGTGTGGTGCATGGATACATACGTCACTGGTTGAGTGTGGTACATGGATACATACGTCTCTGGTTGAGTGTGGTGCATGGATACATACGTCATGGGTTGAGTGTGGTACATGGATACATACGTCTCTGGGTGAGTGTGGTGCATGGATACATACGTCACTGGTTGAGTGTGGTACATGGATACATACGTCTGTGGTTGAGTGTGGTGCATGGATACATAGGTCTCTGGTTGAGTGTGGTAAATGGATACATACGTCTCTGGGTGAGTGTCGTGCATGGATACATACATCTCTGGGTGAGTGTGGTGCATTGATACATATGTGTCTGGTTGAGTGTGGTGCATGGATACGTGTGGTGCATGGATACATATGTCACTGGTTGAGTGTGGTGCATGGATACAGACGTCTCTGGTTGAGTGCGGAGCATGGATACATACGTCTCTGGTTGAGTGTGGTGCATGGATACATACGTCTCTGGTTGAGTGTGGTACATGGATACATACGTCTCTGGGTGAGTGTCGTGCATGGATACATACATCTCTGGGTGAGTGTCGTGCATGGATACAGACGTCTCTGGTTGAGTGTCGTGCATGGATACATACGTCTCTGGTTGAGTGTGGTGCATGGATACATATGTCTCTGGTTGAGTGTGGTGCATGGATACAGACGTCTCTGGTTGAGTGTGGTGCATGGATACATATGTCTCTGGTTGAGTGTGGTGCATGGATACAGACGTCTCTGTTTGAGTATGGTGCATGGATACATACGTCTATGGTTGAGTGTGGAGCATGGATACATACGTCTCTGGTTGTGTGTGGTGCATGGATACAGACATCACTGGTTGAGTGTGGTACATGGATACAGACGTCTCTGGTTGAGTGTGGTACATGGATACAGACGTCACTGGTTGAGTGTGGTGCATGGATACATAACTATCTGGTTGAGTGTGGTGCATGGATACAGACGTCACTGGTTGAGTGTGATGCATGGATACATACGTCTCTGGTTGAGTGTCGTGCATGGATACATACGTTGATGGTTGATATTGGTGGATGGATACAGACGTCACTGGTTGAATGTGATACATGGATGCATACGTCTCTGGTTGAGTGTGGTGTATGGGTACATGTGTCTCTGGTTGAGTGTGGTGCATGGATACGTGTGGTGCATGGATACATATGTCACTGGTTGAGTGTGGTGCATGGATACAGACGTCTCTGGTTGAGTGTGATGCATGGATACATACGTATCTGGTTGAGTGTGGTGCATGGATACATACGTCACTGGTTGAGTTTGGTGCATGGATACATACGTCTATGGTTGAGTGTGGTGCATGTATACATACATCTCTGGTTGAGTGTGGTACATGGATACATACGTCTCTGGTTGAGTGTAGTACATGGATACATATGTCACTGGTTCAGTGTGGTACATGGATACATACGTCTCTGATTGAGTGTGGTGCATGTATACATAAGTCTCTGGGTGAGTGTGGTGCATGGATACATACGTCACTGGTTGAGTGTGGTACATGGATACATACGTCTGTGGTTGAGTGTGGTGCATGGATACATACGTCTCTGATTGAGTGTGGTACATGGATACATACGTCTCTGGTTGAGTGTGGTGCATGGATACATACGTCTCTGGTTGAGTGTGGTGCATGGATACATATGTCTCTGGTTGAGTGTGGTGCATGGCTACAGACGTCTCTGCTTGAGTGTGGTGCATAGATACAGACGTCACTGGTTGAGTGTGGTGCATGGATACAGACGTCTCTGGGTGAGTGTGGTGCATGGATACATACGTCTCTGGTTGAGTGTGGTGCATGGATACATATGTCTCTGGTTGAGTGTGGTGCATGGATACAGACGTCTCTGGTTGAGTGTGGTGCATGGATACATATGTCTCTGGTTGAGTGTGGTGCATGGATACAGACGTCTCTGTTTGAGTATGGTGCATGGATACATACGTCTATGGTTGAGTGTGGAGCATGGATACATACGTCTCTGGTTGAGTGTGGTGCATGGATACAGACATCACTGGTTGAGTGTGGTACATGGATACAGACGTCTCTGGTTGAGTGTTGTACATGGATACAGACGTCACTGGTTGAGTGTGGTGCATGGATACATAACTCTCTGGTTGAGTGTGGTGCATGGATACAGACGTCACTGGTTGAGTGTGGTGCATGGATACATACGTCTCTGGTTGAGTGTCGTGCATGGATACATACGTTGATGGTTGATATTGGTGGATGGATACAGACGTCACTGGTTGAATGTGATACATGGATACATACGTCTCTGGTTGAGTGTGGTGTATGGGTACATATGTCTCTGGTTGAGTGTGGTGCATGGATACGTGTGGTGCATGGATACAGACGTCTCTGGTTGAGTGTGGTGCATGGATACATACGTATCTGGTTGAGTGTGGTGCATGGATACATACTTCTCTGGTTGAGTGTGGTGCATGGATACATACGTCTATGGTTGAGTGTGGTGCATGGATACATACATCTCTGGTTGAGTGTGGTACATGGATACATACGTCTCTGGTTGAGTGTAGTACATGGATACATATGTCACTGGTTCAGTGTGGTATATGGATACATACGTCTCTGATTGAGTGTGGTGCATGTATACATAAGTCTCTGGGTGAGTGTGGTGCATGGATACATACGTCACTGGTTGAGTGTGGTACATGGATACATACGTCTGTGGTTGAGTGTGGTGCATGGATACATACGTCTCTGGTTGAGTGTGGTACATGGATACATACGTCTCTGGGTGAGTGTCGTGCATGGATACATACATCTCTGGGTGAGTGTCGTGCATGGATACATATGTCTCTGATTGTGTGTGGTACATGGATACATACGTCTCTGGTTGAGTGTGGTGCATGGATACATACGTCTCTGGTTGAGTGTGGTGCATGGATACATATGTCTCTGGTTGAGTGTGGTGCATGGCTACAGACGTCTCTGCTTGAGTGTGGTACATAGATACAGACGTCACTGGTTGAGTGTGGTGCATGGATACAGACGTCTCTGGGTGAGTGTGGTGCATGGATACATTCGTCTCTGTTTGAGTGTGGTGCATGGATACATACGTCTCTGGTTGAGTGTGGTGCATGGATACAGACATCACTGGTTGAGTGTGGTACATGGATACAGACGTCTCTGGTTGAGTGTGGTACATGGATACAGACGTCTCTGGTTGAGTGTGGTGCATGGATACATACGTCTCTGGTTGAGTGTGGTGCATGGATACAGACGTCACTGGTTGAGTGTCGTGTATGGATACATACGTCTCTGGTTGAGTGTGTTGCATAGATACAGACGTCACTGGTTGAATGAGGTGCATGGATAGAGACGTCACTGGTTGAGTGTGGTGCATGGATAAATACCTCTCTGGTTGAGTGTGGTGTATGGATACACACGTCACTGGTTGATTGTGGTGCATGGATACATACGTCTCTGGTTGAGTGTGGTGCATGGATACATACGTCTCTGGTTGAGTGTGGTGCATGGATACATACCTCTCTGGTTGAGTGTGGTGCATGGATACATACGTCACTGGTTGAGTGTGGTGCATGGATACATACGTCTATGGTTGAGTGTGGTGCATGGATACATACGTCTCTGGTTGAGTGTGGTACATGGATACATACGTCTCTGGTTGAGTGTGGTGCATGGATACATATGTCTCTGGTTGAGTGTGGTGCATGGATACAGACGTCTTTGGTTGAGTGTGGTGCATGGATACAGACGTCTCTGTTTGAGTGCGGTGCATGGATACATACGTCTGTGGTTGAGTGTGGTGCATGGATACATACATCATTGGTTGAGTGTGGTGCATGGATACAGACGTCTTTGGTTGAGTGTGGTGCATGGATACAGACATCATTGGTTGAGTGTGGTGCATGGATACATAATTCTCTGGTTGAGTGTGGTGCATGGATACCGACGTCACTGGTTGAGTGTGGTGCATGGATACATACGTCTCTGGTTGAATGTCGTGCATGGATACATACGTCTCTGGTTGAGTGTGGTGCATGGATACGTGTGGTGCATGGATACATATGTCACTGGTTGAGTGTGGTGCATGGATACATACGTCTGTGGTTGAGTGTGGTGCATGGATACATACGTCTCTGGTTGAGTGTGGTACATGGATACATACGTCTCTGGGTGAGTGTCGTGCATGGATACATACATCTCTGGGTGAGTGTCGTACATGGATACATATGTCTCTGGTTGAGTGTGGTACATGGATATATACGTCTCTGGTTGAGTGTGGTGCATGGATACATACGTCTCTGGTTGAGTGTGGT
Source organism: Archivesica marissinica (assembly GCA_014843695.1). Taxonomy (NCBI): domain Eukaryota; kingdom Metazoa; phylum Mollusca; class Bivalvia; order Venerida; family Vesicomyidae; genus Archivesica; species Archivesica marissinica. The sequence goes on along the minus strand of CM026390.1, from coordinate 75,130,047 downwards.
GCATGGATACATATGTCTCTGGTTGAGTGTGGTGCATGGATACAGACGTCTCTGCTTGAGTGTGGTGCATGGATACATACGTCTATGGTTGAGTGTGGTGCATGGATACAGACATCATTGGTTGAGTGTGGTGCATGGATACAGACATCATTGGTTGAGTGTGGTGCATGGATACAGACGTCTCTTGTTGAGTGTGGTACATGGATACAGAGGTCTCTGGTTGAGTGTGGTGCATGGATACATAATTCTCTGGTTGAGTGTGGTGCATGGATACAGACGTCACAGGTTGAGTGTGGTGCATGGATACATACATCTCTGGTTAAGTGTGGTGCATGGATAGGTGTGGTGCATGGATACATATGTCACTGGTTGAGTGAGTTGCATGGATACAGACGTCTCTGGTTGAGTGTGGTGCATGCATACATACATCTATGGTTGAGTGTGGTGCATGGATACATACATCTCTGGTTGAGTGTGGTGCATGGATACATACGTCACTGGTTGAGTGTGGTACATGGATACATACGTCTGTGGTTGAGTGTGGTGCATGGATACATACGTCTCTGGTTGAGTGTGGTACATGGATACATGCGTCTCTGGGTGAGTGACGTGCATGGATACATACATCTCTGGGTGAGTGTCGTGCATGGATACATATGTCTCTGGTTGAGTGTGGTACATGGATACATACGTCTCTGGTTGAGTGTGGTGCATGGATACATATGTCTCTGGTTTAGTGTGGTGCATGGATACATATGTCTCTGGTTGAGTTTGGTGCATGGGTACAGACGTCTCTGCTTGAGTGTGGTGCATGGATACAGACGTCACTGGTTGAGTGTGGTGCATGGATACAGACGTCTCTGGGTGAGTGTGGAGCATGAATACATACGTCTCTGTTTGAGTGTGGTGCATGGATACATACGTCTATGGTTGAGTGTGGAGCATGGATACATACGTCTCTGGTTGAGTGTGGTGCATGGATACAGACATCACTGGTTGAGTGTGGTACATGGATACAGCCGTCTCTGGTTGAGTGTGGTACATGGATACAGACGTCTCTGTTTGAGTGTGGTGCATGGATACATACGTCTCTGGTTGAATTTGGTTCATGGATACATACGTCTCTGGTTGAGTGTGGTGCATGGATACATACGTCTCTGGTTGAGTGTAGTGCATGGATGCATACGTCTCTGGTTGAGTGTGGTGCATGGATACAGACGTCACTGGTTGAGTGTGGTACATGGATACATACGTCTGTGGTTGAGTGTGGTGCATGGATACATACGTCTCTGGTTGAGTGTGGTACATGGATACATACGTCTCTGGGTGAGTGACGTGCATGGATACATACCTATCTGGGTGAGTGTCGTGCATGGATACATATGTCTCTGGTTGAGTGTGGTACATGGATACATACGTCTCAGGTTGAGTGTGGTGCATGGATACATATGTCTCTGGTTGAGTGTGGTGCATGGATACATATGTCTCTGGTTGAGTGTGGTGCATGGATACAGACGTCTCTGGTTGAGTGTGGTGCATGGATACAGACATCACTGGTTGAGTGTGGTACATGGATACAGCCGTCTCTGGTTGAGTGTGGTACATGGATACAGACGTCTCTGGTTGAGTGTGGTGCATGGATACATACGTCTCTGGTTGAGTGTGGTGCATGGGTACAGACGTCTCTGGTTGAGTGTGGTGCATGGATACAGACGTCACTGGTTGAGTGTGGTGCATGGATACAGACGTCTCTGGTTGAGTGTGGTGCATGGATACATACGTCTCTGTTTGAGTGTGGTGCATGGATACATACGTCTCTGGTTGAGTGTGGTGCATGGATACATACGTCTCTGGTTGAGTGTGGTGCATGGATACAGACGTCTCTGGTTGAGTGTGGTGCATGGATACAGACGTCTCTGGTTGAGTGTGGTGCATGGATACAGACGTCTCTGGTTGAGTGTGGTGCATGGATACATACGTCTCTGGTTGAGTGTGGTGCATGGATACATACGTCTTTGGTTGAGTGTGGTGCATGGATACATACGTCTCTGGTTGAGTGTGGTGCATGGATACATACGTCTCTGGTTGAGTGTGGTGCATGGATACAGACGTCTCTGGTTGAGTGTGGTGCATGGATACATACGTCTCTGGTTGAGTGTGGTGCATGGATACATACGTCTCTGGTTGAGTGTGGTGCATGGATACATACGTCACTGGTTGAGTGTGGTGCATGGATACATACGTCTCTGGGTGAGTGTGGTGCATGGATACATACGTCTCTGGTTGAGTGTGGTGCATGGATACATACGTCTCTGGTTGAGTGTGGTGCATGGATACATACGTCTCTGGTTGAGTGTGGTGCATGGATACATATGTCTCTGGTTGAGTTTGGTGCATGGATACAGACGTCTCTGCTTGAGTGTGGTGCATGGATACAGACGTCACTGGTTGAGTGTGGTGCATGGATACAGACGTCTCTGGGTGAGTGTGGTGCATGAATACATACGTCTCTGTTTGAGTGTGGTGCATGGATACATACGTCTATGGTTGAGTGTGGAGCATGGATACATACGTGTCTGGTTGAGTGTGGTGCATGGATACATATGTCTCTGGTTGAGTTTGGTGCATGGCTACAGACGTCTCTGCTTGAGTGTGGTGCATGGATACAGACGTCACTGGTTGAGTGTGGTGCATGGATACAGACGTCTCTGGTTGAGTGTGGTGCATGGATACATACGTCTCTGGTTGAGTGTGGTGCATGGATACATACGTCTCTGGTTGAGTGTGGTGCATGGATACATACGTCTCTGGTTGAGTTTGGTGCATGGGTACAGACGTCTCTGCTTGAGTGTGGTGCATGGATACAGACGTCACTGGTTGAGTGTGGTGCATGGATACAGACGTCTCTGGGTGAGTGTGGAGCATGAATACATACGTCTCTGTTTGAGTGTGGTGCATGGATACATACGTCTATGGTTGAGTGTGGAGCATGGATACATACGTCTCTGGTTGAGTGTGGTGCATGGATACAGACATCACTGGTTGAGTGTGGTACATGGATACAGCCGTCTCTGGTTGAGTGTGGTACATGGATACAGACGTCTCTGTTTGAGTGTGGTGCATGGATACATACGTCTCTGTTTGAGTGTGGTGCATGGATACATACGTCTCTGGTTGAGTGTGGTTCATGGATACATACGTCTCTGGTTGAGTGTGGTGCATGGATACATACGTCTCTGGTTGAGTGTAGTGCATGGATACATACGTCTCTGGTTGAGTGTGGTGCATGGATACAGACGTCACTGGTTGAGTGTGGTACATGGATACATACGTCTGTGGTTGAGTGTGGTGCATGGATACATACGTCTCTGGTTGAGTGTGGTACATGGATACATACGTCTCTGGGTGAGTGACGTGCATGGATACATACATATCTGGGTGAGTGTCGTGCATGGATACATATGTCTCTGGTTGAGTGTGGTACATGGATACATACGTCTCAGGTTGAGTGTGGTGCATGGATACATATGTCTCTGGTTGAGTGTGGTGCATGGATACATATGTCTCTGGTTGAGTTTGGTGCATGGGTACAGACGTCTCTGCTTGAGTGTGGTGCATGGATACAGACGTCACTGGTTGAGTGTGGTGCATGGATACAGACGTCTCTGGGTGAGTGTGGTGCATGAATACATACGTCTCTGTTTGAGTGTGGTGCATGGATACATACGTCTATGGTTGAGTGTGGAGCATGGATACATACGTGTCTGGTTGAGTGTGGTGCATGGATACAGATATCACTGGTTGAGTGTGGTACATGGATACAGCCGTCTCTGGTTGAGTGTGGTACATGGATACAGACGTCTCTGGTTGAGTGTGGTGCATGGATACATACGTCTCTGGTTGAATGTGGTGCATGGATACATACGTCTCTGGTTGAGTGTGGTGCATGGATACATATGTCTCTGGTTTAGTGTGGTGCATGGATACATATGTCTCTGGTTGAGTTTGGTGCATGGGTACAGACGTCTCTGCTTGAGTGTGGTGCATGGATACAGACGTCACTGGTTGAGTGTGGTGCATGGATACAGACGTCTCTGGGTGAGTGTGGAGCATGAATACATACGTCTCTGTTTGAGTGTGGTGCATGGATACATACGTCTATGGTTGAGTGTGGAGCATGGATACATACGTCTCTGGTTGAGTGTGGTGCATGGATACAGACATCACTGGTTGAGTGTGGTGCATGGATACATACGTCTCTGGTTGAATGTGGTTCATGGATACATACGTCTCTGGTTGAGTGTGGTGCATGGATACATACGTCTCTGGTTGAGTGTAGTGCATGGATGCATACGTCTCTGGTTGAGTGTGGTGCATGGATACAGACGTCACTGGTTGAGTGTGGTACATGGATACATACGTCTGTGGTTGAGTGTGGTGCATGGATACATACGTCTCTGGTTGAGTGTGGTACATGTATACATACGTCTCTGGGTGAGTGTGGTGCATGGATACATATGTCTCTGGTTGAGTGTGGTGCATGGATACATATGTCTCTGGTTGAGTTTGGTGCATGGCTACAGACGTCTCTGCTTGAGTGTGGTGCATGGATACAGACGTCACTGGTTGAGTGTGGTGCATGGATACAGACGTCTCTGGGTGAGTGTGGTGCATGAATACATACGTCTCTGTTTGAGTGTGGTGCATGGATACATACGTCTATGGTTGAGTGTGGAGCATGGATACATACGTCTCTGGTTGAGTGTGGTGCATGGATACAGACATCACTGGTTGAGTGTGGTACATGGATACAGCCGTCTCTGGTTGAGTGTGGTACATGGATACAGACGTCTCTGGTTGAGTGTGGTGCATGGATACATACGTCTCTGGTTGAGTTTGGTGCATGGGTACAGACGTCTCTGCTTGAGTGTGGTGCATGGATACAGACGTCACTGGTTGAGTGTGGTGCATGGATACAGACGTCTCTGGGTGAGTGTGGAGCATGAATACATACGTCTCTGTTTGAGTGTGGTGCATGGATACATACGTCTATGGTTGAGTGTGGAGCATGGATACATACGTCTCTGGTTGAGTGTGGTGCATGGATACAGACATCACTGGTTGAGTGTGGTACATGGATACAGCCGTCTCTGGTTGAGTGTGGTACATGGATACAGACGTCTCTGTTTGAGTGTGGTGCATGGATACATACGTCTCTGTTTGAGTGTGGTGCATGGATACATACGTCTCTGGTTGAATTTGGTTCATGGATACATACGTCTCTGGTTGAGTGTGGTGCATGGATACATACGTCTCTGGTTGAGTGTAGTGCATGGATGCATACGTCTCTGGTTGAGTGTGGTGCATGGATACAGACGTCACTGGTTGAGTGTGGTACATGGATACATACGTCTGTGGTTGAGTGTGGTGCATGGATACATACGTCTCTGGTTGAGTGTGGTACATGGATACATACGTCTCTGGGTGAGTGACGTGCATGGATACATACATATCTGGGTGAGTGTCGTGCATGGATACATATGTCTCTGGTTGAGTGTGGTACATGGATACATACGTCTCAGGTTGAGTGTGGTGCATGGATACATATGTCTCTGGTTGAGTGTGGTGCATGGATACATATGTCTCTGGTTGAGTTTGGTGCATGGGTACAGACGTCTCTGCTTGAGTGTGGTGCATGGATACAGACGTCACTGGTTGAGTGTGGTGCATGGATACAGACGTCTCTGGGTGAGTGTGGTGCATGAATACATACGTCTCTGTTTGAGTGTGGTGCATGGATACATACGTCTATGGTTGAGTGTGGAGCATGGATACATACGTGTCTGGTTGAGTGTGGTGCATGGATACAGACATCACTGGTTGAGTGTGGTACATGGATACAGCCGTCTCTGGTTGAGTGTGGTACATGGATACAGACGTCTCTGGTTGAGTGTGGTGCATGGATACATACGTCTCTGGTTGAATGTGGTGCATGGATACATACGTCTCTGGTTGAGTGTGGTGCATGGATACATACGTCTCTGGTTGAGTGTAGTGCATGGATGCATACCTCTCTGGTTGAGTATGTTGCATGGATACAGACGTCACTGGTTGAGTGTGGTGCATGGATACAGACGTCTCTGCTTGAGTGTGGTGCATGGATACATACGTCTATGGTTGAGTGTGGTGCATGGATACAGACATCACTGGTTGAGTGTGGTACATGGATACAGACGTCTCTGGTTGAGTGTGGTACATGGATACAGACGTCTCTGGTTGAGTGTGGTGCATGGATACATACGTCTCTGGTTGAATGTGGTGCATGGATATATACGTCTCTGGTTGAGTGTGGTGCATGGATACATACGTCTCTGGTTGAGTGTGGTGCATGGATACAGACGTCACTGGTTGAGTGTCGTGTATGGATACATACCTCTCTGGTTGAGTGTGTTGCATGGATACAGACGTCACTGGTTGAGTGAGGTGCATGGATAGAGACGTCACTGGTTGAGTGTGGTGCATGGATAAATACCTCTCTGGTTGAGTGTGGTGTATGGATACACACGTCACTGGTTGATTGTGGTGCATGGATACATACGTCTCTGGTTGAGTGTGGTGCATGGATACATACGTCTCTGGTTGAGTGTGGTGCATGGATACATACCTCTCTGGTTGAGTGTGGTGCATGGATACATACGTCACTGGTTGAGTGTGGTGCATGTATACATACGTCTATGGTTGAGTGTGGTGCATGGATACATACGTCTCTGGTTGAGTGTGGTACATGGATACATACCTCTCTGGTTGAGTGTGGTGCATGGATACATATGTCTCTGGTTTAGTGTGGTGCATGGATACAGACGTCTTTGGTTGAGTGTGGTGCATGGATACAGACGTCTCTGTTTGAGTGCGGTGCATGGATACATACGTCTGTGGTTGAGTGTGGTGCATGGATACATACATCATTGGTTGAGTGTGGTGCATGGATACAGACGTCTTTGGTTGAGTGTGGTGCATGGATACAGACATCATTGGTTGAGTGTGGTGCATGGATACATAATTCTCTGGTTGAGTGTGGTGCATGGATACCGACGTCACTGGTTGAGTGTGGTGCATGGATACATACGTCTCTGGTTGAATGTCGTGCATGGATACATACGTCTCTGGTTGAGTGTGGTGCATGGATACGTGTGGTGCATGGATACATATGTCACTGGTTGAGTGTGGTGCATGGATACATACGTCTGTGGTTGAGTGTGGTGCATGGATACATACGTCTCTGGTTGAGTGTGGTACATGGATACATACGTCTCTGGGTGAGTGTCGTGCATGGATACATACATCTCTGGGTGAGTGTCGTGCATGGATACATATGTCTCTGGTTGAGTGTGGTACATGGATATATACGTCTCTGGTTGAGTGTGGTGCATGGATACATACGTCTCTGGTTGAGTGTGGTGCATGGATACATATGTCTCTGGTTGAGTGTGGTGCATGGATACAGACGTCTCTGCTTGAGTGTGGTGCATGGATACATACGTCTATGGTTGAGTGTGGTGCATGGATACAGACATCATTGGTTGAGTGTGGTGCATGGATACAGACATCATTGGTTGAGTGTGGTGCATGGATACAGACGTCTCTTGTTGAGTGTGGTACATGGATACAGAGGTCTCTGGTTGAGTGAGGTGCATGGATACATAATTCTCTGGTTGAGTGTGGTGCATGGATACAGACGTCACAGGTTGAGTGTGGTGCATGGATACATACGTCTCTGGTTGAGTGTCGTGCATGGATACATACATCTCTGGTTAAGTGTGGTGCATGGATAGGTGTGGTGCATGGATACATATGTCACTGGTTGAGTGAGTTGCATGGATACAGACGTCTCTGGTTGAGTGTGGTGCATGCATACATACATCTATGGTTGAGTGTGGTGCATGGATACATACATCTCTGGTTGAGTGTGGTGCATGGATACATACGTCACTGGTTGAGTGTGGTACATGGATACATACGTCTGTGGTTGAGTGTGGTGCATGGATACATACGTCTCTGGTTGAGTGTGGTACATGGATACATGCGTCTCTGGGTGAGTGACGTGCATGGATACATACATCTCTGGGTGAGTGTCGTGCATGGATACATATGTCTCTGGTTGAGTGTGGTACATGGATACATACGTCTCTGGTTGAGTGTGGTGCATGGATACATATGTCTCTGGTTTAGTGTGGTGCATGGATACATATGTCTCTGGTTGAGTTTGGTGCATGGGTACAGACGTCTCTGCTTGAGTGTGGTGCATGGATACAGACGTCACTGGTTGAGTGTGGTGCATGGATACAGACGTCTCTGGGTGAGTGTGGAGCATGAATACATACGTCTCTGTTTGAGTGTGGTGCATGGATACATACGTCTATGGTTGAGTGTGGAGCATGGATACATACGTCTCTGGTTGAGTGTGGTGCATGGATACAGACATCACTGGTTGAGTGTGGTACATGGATACAGCCGTCTCTGGTTGAGTGTGGTACATGGATACAGACGTCTCTGTTTGAGTGTGGTGCATGGATACATACGTCTCTGGTTGAATTTGGTTCATGGATACATACGTCTCTGGTTGAGTGTGGTGCATGGATACATACGTCTCTGGTTGAGTGTAGTGCATGGATGCATACGTCTCTGGTTGAGTGTGGTGCATGGATACAGACGTCACTGGTTGAGTGTGGTACATGGATACATACGTCTGTGGTTGAGTGTGGTGCATGGATACATACGTCTCTGGTTGAGTGTGGTACATGGATACATACGTCTCTGGGTGAGTGACGTGCATGGATACATACCTATCTGGGTGAGTGTCGTGCATGGATACATATGTCTCTGGTTGAGTGTGGTACATGGATACATACGTCTCAGGTTGAGTGTGGTGCATGGATACATATGTTTCTGGTTGAGTGTGGTGCATGGATACATATGTCTCTGCTTGAGTTTGGTGCATGGCTACAGACGTCTCTGCTTGAGTGTGGTGCATGGATACAGACGTCACTGGTTGAGTGTGGTGCATGGATACAGACGTCTCTGGGTGAGTGTGGTGCATTAATACATACGTCTCTGTTTGAGTGTGGTGCATGGATACATACGTCTATGGTTGAGTGTGGAGCATGGATACATACGTGTCTGGTTGAGTGTGGTGCATGGATACAGACATCACTGGTTGAGTGTGGTACATGGATACAGCCGTCTCTGGTTGAGTGTGGTACATGGATACAGACGTCTCTGGTTGAGTGTGGTGCATGGATACATACGTCTCTGGTTGAGTTTGGTGCATGGGTACAGACGTCTCTGCTTGAGTGTGGTGCATGGATACAGACGTCACTGGTTGAGTGTGGTGCATGGATACAGACGTCTCTGGGTGAATGTGGAGCATGAATACATACGTCTCTGTTTGAGTGTGGTGCATGGATACATACGTCTATGGTTGAGTGTGGAGCATGGATACATACATCTCTGGTTGAGTGTGGTGCATGGATACAGACATCACTGGTTGAGTGTGGTACATGGATACAGCCGTCTCTGGTTGAGTGTGGTACATGGATACAGACGTCTCTGTTTGAGTGTGGTGCATGGATACATACGTCTCTGTTTGAGTGTGGTGCATGGATACATACGTCTCTGGTTGAATTTGGTTCATGGATACATACGTCTCTGGTTGAGTGTGGTGCATGGATACATACGTCTCTGGTTGAGTGTAGTGCATGGATGCATACGTCTCTGGTTGAGTGTGGTGCATGGATACAGACGTCACTGGTTGAGTGTGGTACATGGATACATACGTCTGTGGTTGAGTGTGGTGCATGGATACATACGTCTCTGGTTGAGTGTGGTACATGGATACATACGTCTCTGGGTGAGTGACGTGCATGGATACATACATATCTGGGTGAGTGTCGTGCATGGATACATATGTCTCTGGTTGAGTGTGGTACATGGATACATACGTCTCAGGTTGAGTGTGGTGCATGGATACATATGTCTCTGGTTGAGTGTGGTGCATGGATACATATGTCTCTGGTTGAGTTTGGTGCATGGGTACAGACGTCTCTGCTTGAGTGTGGTGCATGGATACAGACGTCACTGGTTGAGTGTGGTGCATGGATACAGACGTCTCTGGGTGAGTGTGGTGCATGAATACATACGTCTCTGTTTGAGTGTGGTGCATGGATACATACGTCTATGGTTGAGTGTGGAGCATGGATACATACGTGTCTGGTTGAGTGTGGTGCATGGATACAGACATCACTGGTTGAGTGTGGTACATGGATACAGACGTCTCTGGTTGAGTGTGGTGCATGGATACATACGTCTCTGGTTGAGTGTGGTGCATGGATACAGACGTCTCTGCTTGAGTGTGGTGCATGGATACATACGTCTATGGTTGAGTGTGGTGCATGGATACAGACATCATTGGTTGAGTGTGGCATGGTACAGACTCTGGTTGAGTGTGGTGCATGGATACAGACATCATTGGTTGAGTGTGGTGCATGGATACAGACGTCTCTTGTTGAGTGTGGTACATGGATACAGAGGTCTCTGGTTGAGTGTGGTGCATGGATACATAATTCTCTGGTTGAGTGTGGTGCATGGATACAGACGTCACAGGTTGAGTGTGGTGCATGGATACATATGTCTCTGGTTGAGTGTGGTGCATGGATACAGACGTCTCTGCTTGAGTGTGGTGCATGGATACATACGTCTATGGTTGAGTGTGGTGCATGGATACAGACATCATTGGTTGAGTGTGGTGCATGGATACAGACATCATTGGTTGAGTGTGGTGCATGGATACAGACGTCTCTTGTTGAGTGTGGTACATGGATACAGAGGTCTCTGGTTGAGTGTGGTGCATGGATACATAATTCTCTGGTTGAGTGTGGTGCATGGATACAGACGTCACAGGTTGAGTGTGGTGCATGGATACATACGTCTCTGGTTGAGTGTGGTGCATGCATACATACGTCTCTGGTTAAGTGTGGTGCATGGATACATACATATCTGGTTGAGTGTGGGGCATGGATACATACGTCACTGGTTGAGTGTGGTACATGGATACATATGTCACTGGTTGAGTGTGTTGCATGGATACAGACGTCTCTGGTTGAGTGTGGTGCATGCATACATACATCTATGGTTGAGTGTGGTGCATGGATACATACATATCTGGTTGAGTGTGGGGCATGGATACATACGTCACTGGTTGAGTGTGGTACATGGATACATACGTCTGTGGTTGAGTGTGGTGCATGGATACATACGTCTCTGGTTGAGTGTGGTACATGTATACATGCGTCTCTGGGTGAGTGACGTGCATGGATACATACATCTCTGGGTGAGTGTCGTGCATTGATACATATGTCTCTGGTTGAGTGTGGTACATGGATACATACGTCTCTGGTTGAGTGTGGTGCATGGATACATATGTCTCTGGTTTAGTGTGGTGCATGTGTCGCCGGTCCCTTGTCTGCCCTGACTCTAAACCTCCTAGCGGGTATATGTATCTCGAGGGGGTGGGTTTGAGTGAAAGACTCGACGCAATAATTTATATGGGATGATGACTTTAATTTACTTCTTTCCTGAAAATACATTGATTTTCATACAAAGTAAATTAACAAATCACATAATGTACAAATCATATTCTTATGAGTTTGACAGATGACAGCTGTCAAAATATGTAAACAATACATTCAGGTGTGTTAGAACGTAGCATCTAGTGAAAATACACGAGCATGTTTACATTTCAAAATACATAAAATTACATGTGACTATCAATTCGATATCAACCTAACGAATAGACTGAAGTTTATAAATCACAAAAACTATTGTTACCTGGCTATATATCCAATATAGTCATTACAATGTATTATAAATATACGCCAAAATGGCGATTTATTATCCATTCCAAAGCTGACCTGATAGTGACCAACAATAGTGATTGGTTAGAATATGTCACATGCAAATTGTTAGTATGACCATTTATAAATACATTTTACATATATACTAGTTGCAAACGATATACGTTAAGTATGGAACGCCAGAACGGACATAATATACAGGGGCGGGGGTAAACACAATAAAACAACTGAATATTTTCCCTGTAACGTTTGTTGATGGTTTATTAACGATTGCTATGATTGCGATCCAATTACAGGCTATGACATATGGATACATATGTCTCTGGTTGAGTTTGGTGCATGGGTACAGACGTCTCTGCTTGAGTGTGGTGCATGGATACAGACGTCACTGGTTGAGTGTGGTGCATGGATACAGACGTCTCTGGGTGAGTGTGGTGCATGAATACATACGTCTCTGTTTGAGTGTGGTGCATGGATACATACGTCTATGGTTGAGTGTGGAGCATGGATACATACGTCTCTGGTTGAGTGTGGTGCATGGATACAGACATCACTGGTTGAGTGTGGTACATGGATACAGCCGTCTCTGGTTGAGTGTGGTACATGGATACATACGTCTCTGGTTGAGTGTGGTGCATGGATACATACGTCTCTGGTTGAGTGTAGTGCATGGATGCATACGTCTCTGGTTGAGTGTGGTGCATGGATACAGACGTCACTGGTTGAGTGTCGTGTATGGATACCTACGTCACAGGTTGAGTGTGGTGCATGGATACAAACATCTCTGGGTGAGTGTCGTGCATGGATACATATGTCTCTGGTTGAGTGTGGTACATGGATACATACGTCTCTGGTTGAGTGTGGTGCATGGATACATACGTCTCTGGTTGAGTGTGGTGCATGGATACATATGTCTCTGGTTGAGTGTGGTGCATGGATACAGACGTCTCTGCTTGAGTGTGGTGCATGGATACATACGTCTATGGTTGAGTGTGGTGCATGGATACAGACATCATTGGTTGAGTGTGTTGCATGGATACAGACGTCTTTGGTTGAGTGTGGTGCATGGATACAGACATCATTGGTTTAGTGTGGTGCATGGATACAGACGTCTCTTGTTGAGTGTGGTACATGGATACAGAGGTCTCTGGTTGAGTGTGCTGCATGGATACATAATTCTCTGGTTGAGTGTGGTGCATGGATACAGACGTCACAGGTTGAGTGTGGTGCATGGATACATACGTCTCTGGTTGAGTGTCGTGCATGGATACATACGTCTCTGGTTGAGTGTGGTGCATGGATACATACGTCACTGGTTGAGTGTGGTACATGGATACATACGTCTCTGGTTGAGTGTGGTGCTTGTATACATAAGTCTCTGGGGTGAGTGTGGTGCATGGATACATACGTCACTGGTTGAGTGTGGTACATGGATACATACGTCTGTGGTTGAGTGTGGTGCATGGATATATACGTCTCTGGTTGAGTGTGGTACATGGATACATACGTCTCAGGTTGAGTGTGGTGCATGAATACATATGTCTCTGGTTGAGTGTGGTGCATGGATACATATGTCTCTGGTTGAGTTTGGTGAATGGGTACAGACGTCTCTGCTTGAGTGTGGTGCATGGATACAGACGTCACTGGTTGAGTGTGGTGCATGGATACAGACGTCTCTGGGTGAGTGTGGTGCATGAATACATACGTCTCTGTTTGAGTGACGTGCATGGATACATACATATCTGGGTGAGTGTCGTGCATGGATACATATGTCTCTGGTTGAGTGTGGTACATGGATACATACGTCTCAGGTTGAGTGTGGTGCATGGATACATATGTCTCTGGTTGAGTGTGGTGCATGGATACATATGTCTCTGGTTGAGTTTGGTGCATGGGTACAGACGTCTCTGCTTGAGTGTGGTGCATGGATACAGACGTCACTGGTTGAGTGTGGTGCATGGATACAGACGTCTCTGGGTGAGTGTGGTGCATGAATACATACGTCTCTGTTTGAGTGTGGTGCATGGATACATACGTCTATGGTTGAGTGTGGAGCATGGATACATACGTGTCTGGTTGAGTGTGGTGCATGGATACAGACATCACTGGTTGAGTGTAGTACATGGATACAGCCGTCTCTGGTTGAGTGTGGTACATGGATACAGACGTCTCTGATTGAGTGTGGTGCATGGATACATAGGTCTCTGGTTGAATGTGGTGCATGGATACATACGTCTCTGGTTGAGTGTCGTGTATGGATACATACGTCTCTGGTTGAGTGTGTTGCATGGATACAGACGTCACTGGTTGAGTGAGGTGCATGGATAGAGTGGTCAATGGTTGAGTGTGGTGCATGGATAAATACCTCTCTGGTTGAGTGTGGTGCATGGATACAGACGTCTGTGGTTGAGTGTGGTGCATGGATACATACGTCTCTGGTTGAGTGTGGTACATGGATACATACGTCACTGCGTGAGTGTCGTGCATGGATACATACATCTCTGGGTGAGTGTCGTGCATGGATACATACGTCTCTGGTTGAGTGTGGTGCATGGATAAAGACGTCTATGGTTGAGTGTGGTGCATGGATACAGACGTCTCTTTTTGAGTGTGGTGCATGGATACATACGTCTATTGTTGAGTGTGGAGCATGGATACATAAGTCTCTGGTTGAGTGTGGTGCATGGATACAGACATCACTGGTTGAGTGTGGTACATTGATACAGACGTCTCTGGTTGAGTGTGGTACATGGATACAGACGTCTCTGGGTGAGTGTGGTGCATGAATACATACGTCTCTGTTTGAGTGTGGTGCATGGATACATACGTCTATGGTTGAGTGTGGAGCATGGATACATACGTGTCTGGTTGAGTGTGGTGCATGGATACAGACATCACTGGTTGAGTGTGGTACATGGATACAGCCGTCTCTGGTTGAGTGTGGTACATGGATACAGACGTCTCTGATTGAGTGTGGTGCATGGATACATACGTCTCTGGTTGAATGTGGTGCATGGATACATACGTCTCTGGTTGAGTGTCGTGTATGGATACATACGTCTCTGGTTGAGTGTGTTGCATGGCTACAGACGTCACTGGTTGAGTGAGGTGCATGGATAGAGTGGTCACTGGTTGAGTGTGGTGCATGGATAAATACCTCTCTGGTTGAGTGTGGTGCATGGATACAGACGTCTGTGGTTGAGTGTGGTGCATGGATACATACGTCTCTGGTTGAGTGTGGTACATGGATACATACGTCACTGCGTGAGTGTCGTGCATGGATACATACATCTCTGGGTGAGTGTCGTGCATGGATACATACGTCTCTGGTTGAGTGTGGTGCATGGATAAAGACGTCTATGGTTGAGTGTGGTGCATGGATACAGACGTCTCTTTTTGAGTGTGGTGCATGGATACATACGTCTATTGTTGAGTGTGGAGCATGGATACATAAGTCTCTGGTTGAGTGTGGTGCATGGATACAGACATCACTGGTTGAGTGTGGTACATTGATACAGACGTCTCTGGTTGAGTGTGGTACATGGATACAGACGTCTCTGGTTGAGTGTGGTGCATGGATACATACGTCTCTGGTTGAGTGTCGTGCATGGATACATACGTCGATGGTTGATATTGGTGCATGGATACAGACGTCACTGGTTGAGTGTGGTGCATGGATACAGACGTCTCTGGTTGAGTGTGGTGCATGGATACGTGTGGTGCATGGATACATTTGTCACTGGTTGAGTGTGGTGCATGGATACAGACGTCTCTGGTTGAGTGTGGTGCATCGATACATACGTCTCTGGTTGAGTGTGGTGCATGGATACATACGTCTCTGGTTGAGTGTGGTGCATGGATATATACCCCTCTGGTTGAGTGTGGTGCATGGATACATACGTCACTGGTTGAGTGTGGTGCATGGATACATACGTATATGGTTGAGTGTGGTGCATGGATACATACATCTCTGGTTGAGTGTGGTACATGGATACATACGTCTCTGGTTGAGTGTGGTGCATGGATACATACGTCACTGGTTGAGTGTTGTACATGGATACATACGTCTCTGGTTGAGTGTGGTGCATGGATACATACGTCTGTGGTTGAGTGTGGTACATGGATACATACGTCTATGGTTGAGTATGGAGCATGGATGCATGCGTCTCTGGTTGAGTGTGGTGCATGGATACAGACTTCACTGGTTGAGTGTCGTGTATGGATACATACGTCTCTGGTTGAGTGTGTTGCATGGATACAGACGTCACTGGTTGAGTGAGGTGCATGGATAGAGTGGTCACCGGTTGAGTGTGGTGCATGGATAAATACCTCTCTGGTTGAGTGTGGTGCATGAATACAGACGTCACTGGTTGAGTGTGGTGCATGAATACATACGTGTCTGGTTGAGTGTCGTGCAGGGATACATACGTCTCTGGTTGATATTGGTGCATGGATAAAGACGTCACTGGTTGAATGTGATACATGGATAAATACGTCTCTGGTTGAGTGTTGTGCATGGATACAGACGTCACTGGTTGAGTGTGATCATGGATACATACGTCTCTGTTTGAGTGTGGTGCATGGATACATACGTCTCTGGTTGAGTGTGGTGCATGGATACATATGTCTCACGTTGAGTGTGGTGCATGGATTCGTGTGGTGCATGGATACATATGTCACTGATTGAGTGTGGTGCATGGATACATACGTCTCTGGTTGAGTGTGGAGCATGGATACATACGTCTCTGGTTGAGTGTGGTGCATGTATACATAAATCTCTGGGTGAGTGTGGTGCATGGATACATACGTCACTGGTTGAGTGTGGTGCATGGATACATACGTCTGTGGTTGAGTGTGATTCATGGATACATACGTCTCTGGTTGAGTGTGGTACATGGATACATACGTCACTGGGTGAGTGTCGTGCATGGATACATACATCTCTGGGTGAGTGTCGTGCATGGATACATACGTCTCTGGTTGAGTGTGGTGCATGGATAAAGACGTCTATGGTTGAGTGTGGTGCATGGATACAGACGTCTCTTTTTGAGTGTGGTGCATGGATACATACCTCTATTGTTGAGTGGGGAGCATGGATACATACGTCTCTGGTTGAGTGTGGTGCATGGATACAGACATCACTGGTTGAGTGTGGTACATTGATACAGAGGTCTCTGGTTGAGTGTGGTACATGGATACAGACGTCTCTGGTTGAGTGTGGTGCATGGATACATAACTCTCTGGTTGAGTGTGGTGCATGGATACAGAAGTCACTGGTTGGGTGTGGTGCATGGATACATACGTCTCTGGTTGAGTGTCGTGCATGGATACATACGTCGATGGTTGATATTGGTGCATGGATACAGACGTCACTGGTTGAATGTGATACATGGATACATACGTCTCTGGTTGAGTGTGGTGCATGGATACATACGTCTCTGGTTGAGTGTGGTGCATGGATACGTGTGGTGCATGGATACATATTTCACTGGTTGAGTGTGGTGCATGGATACAGACGTCTCTGGTAGAGTGTGGTGCATGGATACATACGTCACTGGTTGAGTGTGGTGCATGGATACATACGTCTCTGGTTGAGTGTGGTACATGGATACATACGTCACTGCGTGAGTGTCGTGCATGGATACATACATCTCTGGGTGAGTGTCGTGCATGGATACATACGTCTCTGGTTGAGTGTGGTGCATGGATAAAGACGTCTATGGTTGAGTGTGGTGCATGGATACAGACGTCTCTTTTTGAGTGTGGTGCATGGATACATACGTCTATTGTTGAGTGTGGAGCATGGATACATAAGACTCTGGTTGAGTGTGGTGCATGGATACAGACATCACTGGTTGAGTGTGGTGCATGGATACAGACATCACTGGTTGAGTGTGGTACATGGATACAGACGTCTCTGGTTGAGTGTGGTGCATGGATACATACGTCTCTGGTCGAGTGTCGTGCATGGATACATACGTCGATGGTTGATATTGGTGCATGGATACAGACGTCACTGGTTGAGTGTGGTGCATGGATACAGACGTCTCTGGTTGAGTGTGGTGCATGGATACGTGTGGTGCATGGATACATTTGTCACTGGTTGAGTGTGGTGCATGGATACAGACGTCTCTGGTTGAGTGTGGTGCATGGATACATACGTCTCTGGTTGAGTGTGGTGCATGGATACATACGTCTCTGGTTGAGTGTGGTACATGGATACATACGTCTCTGGTTGAGTGTGGTGCATGGATACATACGTCACTGGTTGAGTGTTGTACATGGATACATACGTCTCTCGTTGAGTGAGGAGCATGGATACATACGTCTGTGGTTGAGTGTGGTACATGGATACATACGTCTCTGGGTGAGTGTGGTGCATGGATACATACGTCTCTAGTTGAGTGTGGTGCATGGATACATATGTCTCTGGTTGAGTGTGATGCATGGATACAGAAGTCGCTGCTTGAGTGTGGTGCATGGATACAGACCTCACTGGTTGAGTGTGGTGCATGGATACAGACGTCTCTGGGTGAGTGTGGTGCATGGATACATACGTCTCTGTTTGAGTGTGGTGCATGGATACATACGTCTATGGTTGATATTGGTGCATGGATACAGACGTCACTGGTTGAGTGTGGTCATGGATACATACGTCTCTGGTTGAGTGTGGTGCATGGATACATACGTGTCTGGTTAAGTGTGGTGCATGGATACAGACGTCTCTAGTTGAGTGTGGTGCATGGATATATACCTCTCTGGTTGAGTGTGGTGCATGGATACATACGTCTCTGGTTGAGTGTGGTGCATGGATACAGACGTCTCTAGTTGAGTGTGGTGCATGGATACATACCTCTCTGGTTGAGTGTGATGCATGGATACATACCTCTATGGTTGAGTGTGGTGCATGGATACATACGTATATGGTTGAGTGTGGTGCATGGATACATACATCTCTGGTTGAGTGTGGTACATGGATACATACGTTTCTGGTTGAGTGTGGTGCATGGATACATACGTCACTGGTTGAGTGTTGTACATGGATACATACGTCTCTGGTTGAGTGTGGTGCATGGATACATACGTCTGTGGTTGAGTGTGGTACATGGATACATATGTCTATGGTTGAGTATGGAGCATGGATACATTCGTCTCTGGTTGAGTGTGTTGCATGGATACAGACGTCACTGGTTGAGTGAGGTGCATGGATAGAGTGGTCACTGGTTGAGTGTGGTGCATGGATAAATACCTCTCTGGTTGCGTGTGGTGCATGGATACAGACGTCACTGGTTGAGTGTGGTGCATGGATACATAGCTCTCTGGTTGAGTGTGGTGCATGGATACAGACGTCACTGGTTGAGTGTGGTGCATGAATACATTCGTGTCTGGTTGAGTGTCGTGCAGGGATACATAAGTCTCTGGTTGATATTGGTGCATGGATAAAGACGTCACTGATTGAATGTGATACATGGATAAATACGTCTCTGGTTGAGTGTTGTGCATGGATACAGACGTCACTGGTTGAGTGTGGTCATGGATACATACGTCTCTGTTTGAGTGTGGTGCATGGATACATACGTCTCTGGATGAGTGTGGTGCATGGATACATATGTCTCTGGTTGAGTGTGGTGCATGGATTCGTGTGGTGCATGGATACATATGTCACTGATTGAGTGTGGTGCATGGATACAGACGTCTCTGGTTGAGTGTGGAGCATGGATACATACGTCTCTGGTTGAGTGTGGTGCATGTATACATAAGTCTCTGGGTGAGTGTGGTGCATGGATACATACGTCACTGGTTGAGTGTGGTGCATGGATACATACGTCTGTGGTTGAGTGTGATTCATGGATACATACGTCTCTGGTTGAGTGTGGTACATGGATACATACGTCACTGGGTGAGTGTCGTGCATGGATACATACATCTCTGGGTGAGTGTCGTGCATGGATACATACGTCTCTGGTTGAGTGTGGTGCATGGATAAAGACGTCTATGGTTGAGTGTGGTGCATGGATACAGACGTCTCTTTTTGAGTGTGGTGCATGGATACATACCTCTATTGTTGAGTGTGGAGCATGGATACATACGTCTCTGGTTGAGTGTGGTGCATGGATACAGACATCACTGGTTGAGTGTGGTACATTAATACAGACGTCTCTGGTTGAGTGTGGTACATGGATACAGACGTCTCTGGTTGAGTGTGGTGCATGGATACATAACTCTCTGGTTGAGTGTGGTGCATGGATACGGAAGTCACTGGTTGGGTGTGGTGCATGGATACATACGTCTCTGGTTGAGTGTGGTGCATGGATACATACCTCTCTGGTTGAGTGTGATGCATGGATACATACCTCTATGGTTGAGTGTGGTGCATGGATACATACGTCTCTGGTTGAGTGTGGTGCATGTATACATACGTCTTTGGTTGAGTGTGGTGCATGGATACATAAGTCTATGGTTGATTGTTGTACATGGATACATACGTCTCTGGTTGAGTGTGGTGCATGGATACATACGTCTGTGGTTGAGTGTGGTACATGGATACATACGTCTATGGTTGAGTATGGAGCATGGATACATTCGTCTCTGGTTGAGTGTGTTGCATGGATACAGACGTCACTGGTTGAGTGAGGTGCATGGATAGAGTGGTCACTGGTTGAGTGTGGTGCATGGATAAATACCTCTCTGGTTGCGTGTGGCGCATGGATACAGACGTCACTGGTTGAGTGTGGTGCATGGATACATAGCTCTCTGGTTGAGTGTGGTGCATGGATACAGACGTCACTGGTTGAGTGTGGTGCATGAATACATTCGTGTCTGGTTGAGTGTCGTGCAGGGATACATACGTCTCTGGTTGATATTGGTGCATGGATAAAGACGTCACTGATTGAATGTGATACATGGATAAATACGTCTCTGGTTGAGTGTTGTGCATGGATACAGACGTCACTGGTTGAGTGTGGTCATGGATACATACGTCTCTGTTTGAGTGTGGTGCATGGATACATACGTCTCTGGATGAGTGTGGTGCATGGATACATATGTCTCTGGTTGAGTGTGGTGCATGGATTCGTGTGGTGCATGGATACATATGTCACTGATTGAGTGTGGTGCATGGATACAGACGTCTCTGGTTGAGTGTGGAGCATGGATACATACGTATCTGGTTGAGTGTGGTGCATGTATACATAAGTCTCTGGGTGAGTGTGGTGCATGGATACATACGTCACTGGTTGAGAGTGGTGCATGGATACATACGTCTGTGGTTGAGTGTGATTCATGGATACATACGTCTCTGGTTGAGTGTGGTACATGGATACATACGTCACTGGGTGAGTGTCGTGCATGGATACATACATCTCTGGGTGAGAGTCGTGCATGGATACATACGTCTCTGGTTGAGTGTGGTGCATGGATAAAGACGTCTATGGTTGAGTGTGGTGCATGGATACAGACGTCTCTTTTTGAGTGTGGTGCATGGATACATACCTCTATTGTTGAGTGTGGAGCATGGATACATACGTATCTGGTTGAGTGTGGTGCATGGATACAGACATCACTGGTTGAGTGTGATACATTAATACAGACGTCTCTGGTTGAGTGTGGTACATGGATACAGACGTCTCTGGTTGAGTGTGGTGCATGGATACATAACTCTCTGGTTGAGTGTGGTGCATGGATACGGAAGTCACTGGTTGGGTGTGGTGCATGGATACATACGTCTCTGGTTGAGTGTGGTGCATGGATACATACCTCTCTGGTTGAGTGTGATGCATGGATACATACCTCTATTGTTGAGTGTGGTGCATGGATACATAAGTCTATGGTTGAGTGTTGTGCATGGATACATACTTCTACGGTTGGGTGTGGTGCATGGATACACACGTCTCTGGTTGAATGTGGTGCATGGATACATACGTCTCTGGTTGAATGTGGTGCATGGATACATACGTTTCTGGTTGAGTATGGTGCATGGATACCTACGTCTCTGGTTGAGTGTGGTGCATGGATACATACGTCTCTGGGTGAGTGTGGTGCATGGATACATACGTCTCTGGTTGAGTGTTGTGCATGGATACATAAATCTCTGGTTGTGTGTGGTGCATGGATACATTAGTATATGGCTGAGTGTGGTGCATGGATACATACGTCTCTCGTTGAATGTGGTGCATGGATACATACGTCTCTGGTTGAGTGTGGTGCATGGATACATAGGTCACTGGTTCAGTGTGGTACATGGATACATACGTCTCTGGTTGAGTGTGGTACATGGGTACATACGTCTCTGGGTGACTGTCGTGCATGGATACATACATCTCTGGGTGAGTGTCGTGCATGGATACATATGTCTCTGGTTGAGTGTGGTACATGGATACATACGTCTCTGGTTGAGTGTGGTGCATGGATACATACGTCTCTGGTTGAGTGTTGTGCATGGATACATATGTCTCTGGTTGAGTGTGGTGCATGTATACATAAGTCTCTGGTTGAGTGCGGTGCATGGATACATATGTCTCTGGTTGAGTGTGATGCATGGATATAGACGTCTCTGCTTGAGTGTGGTGCATGGATACAGACGTCACTGGTTGAGTGTGGTGCATGGATACAGACGTCTCTGATTGAGTGTGATGCATGGATACATACCTCTATGGTTGAGTGTGGTGCATGGATACATACGTCTCTGGTTGAGTGTGGTGCATGTATACATACGTCTTTTGTTGAGTGTGGTGCATGGATACATAAGTCTATGGTTGATTGTTGTACATGGATACATACGTCTCTGGTTGAGTGTTGTGCATGGATACATACGTCTACGGTTGGGTGTGGTGCATGGATACATACGTCTCTGGTTGAATGTGGTGCATGGATACATACGTCTCTGGTTGAATGTGGTGCATGGATACATACGTCTCTGGTTGAGTGTGGTGCATGGATACATACGTCTCTGGTTGAGTGTGATGCATGGATACATACGTCTCTGGGTGAGTGTGGTGCATGGATACATACGTCTCTGGTTGAGTGTTGTGCATGGATACATAAATCTCTGGTTGTGTGTGGTGCATGGATACATTAGTCTATGGCTGAGTGTGGTGCATGGATACATACGTCTCTCGTTGAATGTGGTGCATGGATACATACGTCTCTGGTTGAGTGTGGTGCATGGATACATACGTCACTGGTTCAGTGTGGTACATGGATACATACGTCTCTGGTTGCGTGTGGTGCATGTAAACATAAGTCTCTGGGTGAGTGTGGTGCATGGATAAATACGTCACTGGTTGAGTGTGTTACATGGATACATACGTCTGTGGTTGAGAGTGGTGCATGGATACATACGTCTCTGGTTGAGTGTGGTACATGGATACATACGTCTCTGGGTGACTGTCGTGCATGGATACATACATCTCTGGGTGAGTATCGTGCATGGATACATATGTCTCTGGTTGAGTGTGGTACATGGATACATACGTCTCTGGTTGAGTGTGGTGCATGGATACATACGTCTCTGGTTGAGTGTTGTACATGGATACATATGTCTCTGGTTGAGTGTGGTGTATGTATACATAAGTCTCTGGTTGAGTGCGGTGCATGGATACATATGTCTCTGGTTGAGTGTGATGCATGGATACAGACGTCTCTGCTTGAGTGTGGTGCATGGATACAGACGTCACTGGTTGAGTGTGGTGCATGGATACGGACGTCTCTGGGTGAGTGTGGTGCATGGATACATACCTCTATGGTTGAGTGTGGTGCATGGATACATACGTCTCTGGTTGAGTGTGGTGCATGTATACATACGTCTTTGGTTGAGTGTGGTGCATGGATACATAAGTCTATGGTTGATTGTTGTACATGGATACATACGTCTCTGGTTGAGTGTTGTGCATGGATACATACGTCTACGGTTGGGTGTGGTGCATGGATACATACGTCTCTGGTTGAATGTGGTGCATGGATACATACGTCTCTGGTTGAATGTGGTGCATGGATACATACGTCTCTGGTTGAGTGTGGTGCATGGATACATACGTCTCTGGTTGAGTGTGATGCATGGATACATACGTCTCTGGGTGAGTGTGGTGCATGGATACATACGTCTCTGGTTGAGTGTTGTGCATGGATACATAAATCTCTGGTTGTGTGTGGTGCATGGATACATTAGTCTATGGCTGAGTGTGGTGCATGGATACATACGTCTCTCGTTGAATGTGGTGCATGGATACATACGTCTCTGGTTGAGTGTGGTGCATGGATACATACGTCACTGGTTCAGTGTGGTACATGGATACATACGTCTCTGGTTGCGTGTGGTGCATGTAAACATAAGTCTCTGGGTGAGTGTGGTGCATGGATAAATACGTCACTGGTTGAGTGTGTTACATGGATACATACGTCTGTGGTTGAGAGTGGTGCATGGATACATACGTCTCTGGTTGAGTGTGGTACATGGATACATACGTCTCTGGGTGACTGTCGTGCATGGATACATACATCTCTGGGTGAGTATCGTGCATGGATACATATGTCTCTGGTTGATTGTGGTACATGGATACATACGTCTCTGGTTGAGTGTGGTGCATGGATACATACGTCTCTGGTTGAGTGTTGTGCATGGATACATATGTCTCTGGTTGAGTGTGGTGTATGTATACATAAGTCTCTGGTTGAGTGCGGTGCATGGATACATATGTCTCTGGTTGAGTGTGATGCATGGATACAGACGTCTCTGCTTGAGTGTGGTGCATGGATACAGACGTCACTGGTTGAGTGTGGTGCATGGATACGGACGTCTCTGGGTGAGTGTGGTGCATGGATACATACGTCTCTGTTTGAGTGTTGTGCATTGATACATACGTCTCTGGTTGATATTGGTGCATGGATACAGACGTCACTGGTTGAGTGTGGTCATGGATACATACGTCTCTGGTTGAGTGTGGTGCATGGATACATATGTCTCTGGTTGAGTGTGGTGCATGGATACAGACGTCTCTGCTTGAGTGTGGTGCATGGATACAGACGTCACTGGTTGAGTGTGGTGCATGGATACAGACGTCACTGGTTGAGTGAGGTGCATGGATAGAGAGGTCACTGGTTGAGTGTCGTGTATGGATACATGCGTCTCTGGTTGAGTGTGTTGCATGGATACAGACGTCACTGGTTGAGTGTGGTGTATGGATATATACGTCTCTGGTTGAGTGTGGTGCATGGATACATATGTCTATGGCTGAGTGTGGTGCATGGATACGTGTGGTGCATGGATACATATGTTACTGATTGAGTGTGGTGCATCGATACAGACGTCTCTGGTTGAGTGTGGAGCATGGATACATACGTCTCTGGTTGAGTGTGGTGCATGTATACATAAATCTCTGGGTGAGAGTGGTGCATGGATACATACGTCACTGGTTGAGTGTGGTGCATGGATACATACGTCTGTGGTTGAGTGTGGTGCATGGATACATACGTCTCTGGTTGAGTGTGGTACATGGATACATACGTCTCTGTGTGAGTGTCATGCATGGATACATACATCTCTGGGTGAGTGTCGTGCATAGATACATACGTCTCTGGTTGAGTGTGGTGCATGGATACATATGTCTCTGGTTGAGTGTGGTGCATGGATACAGACGTCTCTGGTTGAGTGTGATGCATGGATACAGACGTCTCTGTTTGAGTGTGGTGCATGGATACATACGTCTATGGTTGAGTATGGAGCATGGATACATACGTCTCTGGTTGAGTGTGGTGCATGGATACAGACATCACTGGTTGAGTGTGGTACATGGATACAGACGTCTCTGGGTGATTGTGGTACATGGATACATACGTCTCTGGTTGAGTGTGGTGCATGGATACATAACTCTCTGGTTGAGTGTGGTGCATGGATACATACGTCTCTGGTTGAGTGTCGTGCATGGATACATACGTCGATGGTTGATACTGGTGCATGGATACAGACGTCACTGGTTGAATGTGATACATGGAAACATACGTCTCTGGTTGAGTGTGGTGCATGGATACATACGTATCTGGTTGAGTGTGGTGCATGGATTCGTGTGGTGCTTGGATACATATGTCAATGGTTGAGTGTGGTGCATGGATACAGACGTCTCTGGTTGAGTGTGGTGAATGGATACATACGTCTCTTGTTGAGTGTGGTGCATGGATACATACCACTCTGGTTGAGTGTGGTGCATGGATACATACGTCTCTGGTTGATATTGGTGCATGGATACAGACGTCACTGGTTGAGTGTGGTCATGGATACATACGTCTCTGGTTGAGTTTGGTGCATGGATACATATGTCTCTGGTTGAGTGTGGTGCATGGATACAGACGTCTCTGCTTGAGTGTGGTGCATGGATACAGACGTCACTGGTTGAGTGTGGTGCATGGAAACAGACGTCACTGGTTGAGTGAGGTGCATGGATAGAGAGGTCACTGGTTGAGCGTCGTGTATGGATACATGCGTATCTGGTTGAGTGTGTTGCATGGATACAGACGTCACTGGTTGAGTGTGGTCATGGATACATACGTCTCTGGTTGAGTGTGGTGTATGGATACATACGTCTCTGGTTGAGTGTGGTGCATGGATACATATGTATATGGCTGAGTGTGGTGCATGGATACGTGTGGTGCATGGATACATATGTTACTGATTGAGTGTGGTGCATCGATACAGACGTCTCTGGTTGAGTGTGGAGCATGGATACATACGTCTCTGGTTGAGTGTGGTGCATGTATACATAAATCTCTGGGTGAGAGTGGTGCATCGATACATACGTCACTGGTTGAGTGTGGTGCATGGATACATACGTCTGTGGTTGAGTGTGGTGCATGGATACATACGTCTCTGGTTGAGTGTGGTACATGGATACATACGTCTCTGTGTGAGTGTCATGCATGGATACATACATCTCTGGGTGAGTGTCGTGCATGGATACATACGTCTCTGGTTGAGTGTGGTGCATGGATACATATGTCTCTGGTTGAGTGTGGTGCATGGATACAGACGTCTCTGGTTGAGTGTGATGCATGGATACAGACGTCTCTGTTTGAGTGTGGTGCATGGATACATACGTCTATGGTTGAGTATGGAGCATGGATACATACGTCTCTGGTTGAGTGTGGTGCATGGATACAGACATCACTGGTTGAGTGTGGTACATGGATACAGACGTCTCTGGGTGATTGTGGTACATGGATACAGACGTCTTTGGTTGAGTGTGATGCATGGATACATAACTCTCTGGTTGAGTGTGGTGCATGGATACATACGTCTCTGGTTGAGTGTCGTGCATGGATACATACGTCGATGGTTGATACTGGTGCATGGATACAGACGTCACTGGTTGAATGTGATACATGGAAACATACGTCTCTGGTTGAGTGTTGTGCATGGATACATACGTATCTGGTTGAGTGTGGTGCATGGATTCGTGTGGTGCTTGGATAAATATGTCAATGGTTGAGTGTGGTGCATGGATACAGATGTCTCTGGTTGAGTGTGGTGCATGGATACATACGTCTCTGGTTGAGTGTGGTGCATGGATACATACGTCTCTGGTTGAGTGTGGTGCATGGATACATACCCCTCTGGTTGAGTGTGGTGCATGGATACATACGTCACTGGTTGAGTGTGGTATATGGATACATACGTCTCTGGTTGATTGTGGTTCATGTATACATAAGTCTCTGGGTGAGTGTGGTGCATGGATACATACGTCACTGGTTGAGTGTGGTACATGGATACATACGTCTGTGGTTGAGTGTGGTACATGGATATATACGTCTCTGGGTGAGTGTCGTGCATGGATACATACATGTCTGGGTGAGTGTCGTGCATGGATACATATGTGTCTGGTTGAGTGTGGTACATAGATACATACCTCTATGGTTGAGTGTGGAGCATGGATACATACGTCTCTGGTTGAGTGTGGTGCATTGCTACAGACATCACTGGTTGAGTGTGGTACATGGATACAGACGTCTCTGGTTGAGTGTGGTACATGGATACAGACATCTCTGGTTGAGTGAGGTGCATGGATACATACGTCTCTGATTGAGTGTGGTGCATGGATACATACCCCTCTGGTTGAGTGTGGTGCATGGATACATACGTCACTGGTTGAGTGTGGTATATGGATATATACGTCTCTGGTTGATTGTGGTTCAGGTATACATAAGTCTCTGGGTGAGTGTGGTGCATGGATACATACGTCACTGGTTGAGTGTGGTACATGGATACATACGTCTGTGGTTGAGTGTGGTACATGGATACATACGTCTCTGGGTGAGTGTCGTGCATGGATACATACATCTCTGGGTGAGTGTGGTGCATGGATACATATGTGTCTGGTTGAGTGTGGTACATATATACATACGTCTATGGTTGAGTGTGGAGCATGGATACATACGTCTCTGGTTGAGTGTGGTGCATGGATACAGACATCACTGGTTGAGTGTGGTACATGGATACAGACGTCTCTGGTTGAGTGTGGTACATGGTTACAGACGTCTCTGGTTGAGTGTGGTGCATGGATACATACGTCTCTGGTTGAATGTGGTGCATGGATACATACGTCTCTGGTTGAGTGTGGTGCATGGATACATATGTCTCTGGTTGAGTGTAATGCATGGATGCATACGTCTCTGGTTGAGTGTGATGCATGGATACAGACGTCACTGGTTGAGTGTCGTGTATGGATACATACGTCTCTGGTTGAGTGTGTTGCATGGATACAGACGTCACTGGTTGAGTGAGGTGCATGGATAGAGACGTCACTGGTTGAGTGTGGTGCATGAATACAGACGTCACTGCTTGAATGTGGTGCATGGATACATAACTCTCTGGTTGAGTGTGGTGCATGGATACAGACGTCTGTGGTTGGGTGTCGTGCATGGATACATATGTCTCTGGTTGATATTGGTGCATGGATAAAGACGTCACTGCTTGAATGTGGTGCATGGATACATAGCTCTCTGGTTGAGTGTGGTGCATGGATACAGACGTCACTGGTTGAGTGTGGTGCATGGATACATACGTCTCTGGTTGAGTGTCGTGCATGGCTATATATTGTCTATGGTTGATATTGGTGCATGGATACAGACGTCACTGGTTGAGTGTGGTCATGGATACATACGTCTCTGGTAGAGTGTGGTGCATGGATACAAACGTTTATGGTTGAGCGTGGTGCATGGATACATACGTCTCTGGTTAAGTGTGGTGCATGGATACAGACGTCTCTAGTTGAGTGTGGTGCATGGGTACATACGTCTCTGGTTGAGTGTAGTGCATGGATACATACGTCTCTGGTTGAGTGTGGTGCATGGATACAGACGTCTCTGGTTGAGTGTGGTGCATGTATACATACGTCTCTGGTTGAGTGTGGTGCATGGATACATAGGTCTATGGTTGAGTGTTTTACATGGATACATACGTCTCTGGTTGAGTGTTTTGCATGGATACATACGTCTACGGTTGGGTGTGGTGCATGGATACATACGTCTCTGGTTGAATGTGGTGCATGGATACATACGTCTCTGGTTGAATGTGGTGTATGGATACATACCTCTCTGGTTGAGTGTAGTGCATGGATACATACGTCTCTGGTTGAGTGTGGTGCATGTATACATACGTCTCTGGTTGAGTGTGCTGCATGGATACATAAATCACTGGTTGTGTGTGGTGCATGGATACATACGTCTATGGCTGCGTGTGGTGCATGGATACATACGTCTCTCGTTGAATGTGGTGCATGGATACATACGTCTATGGCTGAGTGTCGTGCATGGATACATACGTCTCTGGTTGAGTGTGGTGCATGGATACAGACGTCACTGGTTGAGTGTGATGCATGGATACATACGTCTCTGGATGAGTGTGGTGCATGGATACATACGTCTCTGGTTGAGTGTGGTGCATGGATACATACGTCTCTGGTTGAGTGTGGTGCATGTATACATAAGTCTCTGGGTGAGTGTGATGCATGGATACATACGTCACTGGTTGAGTGTGGTGCATGGATACATACGTATGTGGTTGAGTGTGGTGCATGGATACATATGTCTCTGGTTGAGTGTGGTATATGGATACATACGTCTCTGTGTGAGTGTCGTGCATGGATACATACATCTCTGTGTGAGTGTCGTGCATGGATACATACGTCTCTGGTTGAGTGTGGTGCATGGATACATATGTCTCTGGTTGAGTGTGGTGCATGGATACAGACGTCTCTGGTTGAATGTGGTGCATGGATACAGAAGTCTCTGTTTGAGTGTGGTGCATGGATACATACGTCTATGGTTGAGTATGTAGCATGGATACATACGTCTCTGGTTGAGTGTGGTGCATGGATACAGACATCACTGGTTGAGTGTGGTACATGGATACAGACGTCTCTGGTTGAGTGTGGTACATGGATACAGACGTCTCTTGTTGAGTGTGGTGCATGGATTCATAACTCTCTGGTTGAGTCTGGTGCATGGATACATACGTCACTGGTTGAGTGTGGTGCATGGATACATACGTCTCTGCTTGAGTGTGGTGCATGGATAAATACGTCTCTGGTTGAGTGTGGTGCATGGATACCTGTGGTGCTTGGATACATATGTCACTGGTTGAGTGTTGTGCATGGATACATACGTCTCTGGTTGAGTGTGGTGCATGGATACATACGTCTCTGGTTGAGTGTGGTGCATGGATACATACGTCTCTGGTTGAGTGTAGTGCATGGATACATACCCCTCTGGTTGAGTGTGGTGCATGGATACATACGTCACTGGTTGAGTGTGGTATATGGATACATACGTCTCTGGTTGAGTGTGGTTCATGTATACATAAGTCTCTGGGTGAGTGTGGTGCATGGATACATAAGTCACTGGTTGAGTGTGGTACATGGATACATACGTCTGTGGTTGAGTGTGATACATGGATACATACGTCTCTGGGTGAGTGTCGTGCATGGATACATACATCTCTGGGTGAGTGCCGTGCATGGATACATATGTCTCTGGTTGAGTGTGGTACATGGATACATACGACTCTGGTTGAGTGTGGTGCATGGATACATACGTCTCTGGTTGAGTGTGGTGCATGGATACAGACGTCTCTGTTTGGGTGTGGTGCATGGATACAGACGTCACTGGTTGAGTGTGGTGCATGGATACAGACGTCTCTGGGGGAGTGTGGTGCATGGATACATACGTCTCTGTTTGAGTGTGGTGCATGGATACATACGTCTATGGTTGAGTGTGGAGCATGGATACATACGTCTATGGTTGAGTGTGGTGCATGGATACAGACATCTCTGGTTGAGTGTGATACATGGATACAGACGTCTCTGGTTGAGTGTGGTACATGGATACAGACGTCTCTGGTTGAGTGTGGTGCATGGATACATACGTCTCTGGTTGAATGTGGTGCATGGATACATACGTCTCTGGTTGAGTGTAATGCATGGATGCATACGTCTCTGGTTGAGTGTGGTGCATGGATACAGACGTCACTGGTTGAGTGTCGTGTATGGATACATACGTCTCTGGTTGAGTGTGTTGCATGGATACAGACGTCACTGGTTGAGTGAGGTGCATGGATACATATGTCTCTGGTTGATTGTGGTGCATGGATACAGACGTCTCTGGTTGAATGTGGTGCATGGATACAGACGTCTCTGTTTGAGTGTGGTGCATGGATACATACGTCTATGGTTGAGTATGGAGCATGGATACATACGTCTCTGGTTGAGTGTGGTGCATGGATACAGACATCACTGGTTGAGTGTGGTACATGGATACAGACGTCTCTGGTTGAGTGTGGTACATGGATACAGACGTCTCTTGTTGAGTGTGGTGCATGGATACATAACTCTCTGGTTGAGTGTGGTGCATGGATACATACGTCACTGGTTGAGTGTGGTGCATGGATACATACGTCGATGTTTGATATTGGTGCATGGATACAGACGTCACTGGTTGAATGTGATACATGGAAACATACGTCTCTGGTTGAGTATGGTGCATGGATACATACGTCTCTGGTTGAGTGTGGTGCATGGATACGTGTGGTGCTTGGCTACATATGTCACTGGTTGAGTGTGGTGCATGGATACATACGTCTCTGGTTGAGTGTTGTGCATGTATACATACGTCTCTGATTGAGTGTGGTGCATGGATACATACGTCTCTGGTTGAGTGTGGTGCATGGATACATACCCCTCTGGTTGAGTGTGGTGCATGGATACATACGTCACTGGTTGATTGTGGTATATGGATACATACGTCTCTGGTTGAGTGTGGTTCATGTATACATAAGTCTCTGGGTGAGTGTGGTGCATGGATACATACGTCACTGGTTGAGTGTGGTACATGGATACATACGTCTGTGGTTGAGTGTGGTACATGGATACATACGTCTCTGGGTGAGTGTCGTGCATGGATACATACATCACTGGGTGAGTGTCGTGCATGGATACATATGTCTCTTGTTGAGTGTGGTACATGGATACATACGACTCTGGTTGAGTGTGGTGCATGGATACATACGTCTCTGGTTGAGTGTGGTGCATGGATACAGACGTCTCTGCTTGAGTGTGGTGCATGGATACAGACGTCACTGGTTGAGTGTGGTGCATGGATACAGACGTCTCTGGGTGAGTGTGGTGCATGGATACATACGTCTCTGTTTGAGTGTGGTGCATGGATACATACCTCTATGGTTGAATGTGGAGCATGGATACATACGTCTCTGGTTGAGTGTGGTGCATGGATACAGACATCACTGGTTGAGTGTGGTATATGGATACAGACGTCTCTGGTTGAGTGTGGTACATGGATACAGACGTCTTTGGGTGAGTGTGGTGCATGGATACATACGTCTCTGGTTGAATGTGGTGCATGGATACATACGTCTCTGGTTGAGTGTGGTGCATGGATACATACGTCTCCGGTTGAGTGTAATGCATGGATGCATACGTCTCTGGTTGAGTGTGGTGCATGGATACAGACGTCACTGGTTGAGTGTCGTGTATGGATACATACGTCTCTGGTTGAGTGTGTTGCATGGATACAGACGTCACTGGTTGAGTGAGGTGCATGGATAGAGACGTCACTGGTTGAGTGTGGTGCATGGATACATACGTCTATGGTTGAGTATGGAGCATGGATACATACGTCTCTGGTTGAGTGTGGTGCATGGATACAGACATCACTGGTTGAGTGTGGTACATGGATACAGACGTCTCTGGTTGAGTGTGGTACATGGATACAGACGTCTCTTGTTGAGTGTGGTGCATGGATACATAACTCTCTGGTTGAGTGTGGTGCATGGATACATACGTCACTGGTTGAGTGTGGTGCATGGATACATACGTCGATGTTTGATATTGGTGCATGGATACAGACGTCACTGGTTGAATGTGATACATGGAAACATACGTCTCTGGTTGAGTATGGTGCATGGATACATACGTCTCTGGTTGAGTGTGGTGCATGGATACGTGTGGTGCTTGGCTACATATGTCACTGGTTGAGTGTGGTGCATGGATACATACGTCTCTGGTTGAGTGTTGTGCATGTATACATACGTCTCTGATTGAGTGTGGTGCATGGATACATACGTCTCTGGTTGAGTGTGGTGCATGGATACATACCCCTCTGGTTGAGTGTGGTGCATGGATACATACGTCACTGGTTGATTGTGGTATATGGATACATACGTCTCTGGTTGAGTGTGGTTCATGTATACATAAGTCTCTGGGTGAGTGTTGTGCATGGATACATACGTCACTGGTTGAGTGTGGTACATGGATACATACGTCTGTGGTTGAGTGTGGTACATGGATACATACGTCTCTGGGTGAGTGTCGTGCATGGATACATACATCACTGGGTGAGTGTCGTGCATGGATACATATGTCTCTTGTTGAGTGTGGTACATGGATACATACGACTCTGGTTGAGTGTGGTGCATGGATACATACGTCTCTGGTTGAGTGTGGTGCATGGATACAGACGTCTCTGCTTGAGTGTGGTGCATGGATACAGACGTCACTGGTTGAGTGTGGTGCATGGATACAGACGTCTCTGGGTGAGTGTGGTGCATGGATACATACGTCTCTGTTTGAGTGTGGTGCATGGATACATACCTCTATGGTTGAATGTGGAGCATGGATACATACGTCTCTGGTTGAGTGTGGTGCATGGATACAGACATCACTGGTTGAGTGTGGTATATGGATACAGACGTCTCTGGTTGAGTGTGGTACATGGATACAGACGTCTTTGGGTGAGTGTGGTGCATGGATACATACGTCTCTGGTTGAATGTGGTGCATGGATACATACGTCTCTGGTTGAGTGTGGTGCATGGATACATACGTCTCCGGTTGAGTGTAATGCATGGATGCATACGTCTCTGGTTGAGTGTGGTGCATGGATACAGACGTCACTGGTTGAGTGTCGTGTATGGATACATACGTCTCTGGTTGAGTGTGTTGCATGGATACAGACGTCACTGGTTGAGTGAGGTGCATGGATAGAGACGTCACTGGTTGAGTGTGGTGCATGAATACAGACGTCACTGCTTGAATGTGGTGCATGGATACATAACTCTCTGGTTGAGTGTGGTGCATGGATACCTGTGGTGCTTGGATACATATGTCACTGGTTGAGTGTTGTGCATGGATACATACGTCTCTGGTTGAGTGTGGTGCATGGATACATACGTCTCTGGTTGAGTGTGGTGCATGGATACATACGTCTCTGGTTGAGTGTAGTGCATGGATACATACCCCTCTGGTTGAGTGTGGTGCATGGATACATACGTCTCTGGTTGAGTGTGGTGCATGTATACATAAGTCTCTGGGTGAGTGTGGTGCATGGATACATACGTCACTGGTTGAGTGTGGTGCATGGATACATACGTATGTGGTTGAGTGTGGTGCATGGATACATATGTCTCTGGTTGAGTGTGGTATTTGGATACATACGTCTCTGTGTGAGTGTCGTGCATGGATACATACATCTCTGGGTGAGTGTCGTGCATGGATACATACGTCTCTGGTTGAGTGTGGTGCATGGATACATATGTCTCTGGTTGAGTGTGGTGCATGGATACAGACGTCTCTGGTTGAATGTGGTGCATGGATACAGAAGTCTCTGTTTGAGTGTGGTGCATGGATACATACGTCTATGGTTGAGTATGTAGCATGGATACATACGTCTCTGGTTGAGTGTGGTGCATGGATACAGACATCACTGGTTGAGTGTGGTACATGGATACAGACGTCTCTGGTTGAGTGTGGTACATGGATACAGACGTCTCTTGTTGAGTGTGGTGCATGGATTCATAACTCTCTGGTTGAGTCTGGTGCATGGATACAGACGTCACTGGTTGAGTGTGGTGCATGGATACATACGTCGATGGTTGATATTGGTGCATGGATACAGACGTCACTGGTTGAATGTGATACATGGAAAAATACGTCTCTGCTTGAGTTTGGTGCATGGATAAATACGTCTCTGGTTGAGTGTGGTGCATGGATACCTGTGGTGCTTGGATACATATGTCACTGGTTGAGTGTTGTGCATGGATACATACGTCTCTGGTTGAGTGTGGTACATGGATACAGACGTCTCTTGTTGAGTGTGGTGCATGGATACATAACTCTCTGGTTGAGTGTGGTGCATGGATACATACGTCACTGGTTGAGTGTGGTGCATGGATACATACGTCGATGTTTGATATTGGTGCATGGATACAGACGTCACTGGTTGAATGTGATACATGGAAACATACGTCTCTGGTTGAGTATGGTGCATGGATACATACGTCTCTGGTTGAGTGTGGTGCATGGATACGTGTGGTGCTTGGCTACATATGTCACTGGTTGAGTGTGGTGCATGGATACATACGTCTCTGGTTGAGTGTTGTGCATGTACATAGTCTTGTGTGGGTGCATGGATACATACGTCTCTGGTTGAGTGTGGTGCATGGATACATACGTCTCTGGTTGAGTGTGGTGCATGGATACATACGTCTCTGGTTGAGTGTGGTGCATGGATACATACGTCTCTGGTTGAGTGTGGTACATGGATACATACGTCTCTGGTTGAGTGTGGTGCATGGATACATACGTCTCTGGTTGAGTGTGGTACATGGATACATACGTCTCTGGTTGAGTGTGGTGCATGGATACATACGTCTCTGGGTGAGTGTCGTGCATGGATACATACGTCTCTGGGTGAGTGTGGTGCATGGATACATACGTCTCTGGTTGAGTGTGGTGCATGGATACATACGTCTCTGGTTGAGTGTGGTGCATGGATACATACGTCTCTGGTTGAGTGTGGTGCATGGATACAGACGTCTCTGGTTGAGTGTGGTGCATGGATACAGACGTCTCTGGTTGAGTGTGGTGCATGGATACAGACGTCTCTGGGTGAGTGTGGTGCATGGATACATACGTCTCTGTTTGAGTGTGGTGCATGGATACATACGTCTATGGTTGAGTGTGGTGCATGGATACATACGTCTCTGGTTGAGTGTGGTGCATGGATACAGACGTCACTGGTTGAGTGTGGTGTATGGATACATACGTCTCTGGTTGAGTGTGGTGCATGGATACAGACGTCTCTGGTTGAGTGTGGTGCATGGATACATACGTCTCTGGTTGAATGTGGTGCATGGATACAGACGTCTCTGGTTGAGTGTGGTGCATGGATACATACGTCTCTGTTTGAGTGTGGTGCATGGATACATACGTCTATGGTTGAGTATGGAGCATGGATACATACGTCTCTGGTTGAGTGTGGTGCATGGATACAGACATCACTGGTTGAGTGTGGTACATGGATACAGACGTCTCTGGTTGAGTGTGGTACATGGATACAGACGTCTCTTGTTGAGTGTGGTGCATGGATACATAACTCTCTGGTTGAGTGTGGTGCATGGATACATACGTCACTGGTTGAGTGTGGTGCATGGATACATACGTCGATGTTTGATATTGGTGCATGGATACAGACGTCACTGGTTGAATGTGATACATGGAGACATACGTCTCTGGTTGAGTATGGTGCATGGATACATACGTCTCTGGTTGAATGTGGTGCATGGATAGTGACGTCACTGGTTGAGTGTGGTGCATGGATACATACGTCTCTGGTTGAGTGTTGTGCATGTTTACATACGTCTCTGATTGAGTGTGGTGCATGGATACATACGTCTCTGGTTGAGTGTGGTGCATGGATACATACCCCTCTGGTTGAGTGTGGTGCATGGATACATACGTCACTGGTTGAGTGTGGTGCATGGATACATACGTCACTGGTTGAGTGTGGTGCATGTATACATACGTCTCTGGTTGAGTGTGGTGCATGGATACATACGTCTCTGGTTGAGTGTGGTACATGGATACATACGTCTCTGGTTGAGTGTGGTGCATGGATACATACGTCTCTGGTTGAGTGTGGTGCATGGATACAGACGTCTCTGGTTGAGTGTGGTGCATGGATACAGACGTCTCTGGTTGAGTGTGGTGCATGGATACATACGTCTCTGGTTGAGTGTGGTGCATGGATACATACGTCATTGGTTGAGTGTGGTGCATGGATACAGACGTCTCTGGTTGAGTGTGGTGCATGGATACAGACATCTGGTTGAGTGTGGTACATGGATACAGACGTCTCTGGTTGAGTGTGGTGCATGGATACATACGTCTCTGGTTGAATGTGGTGCATGGATACATACGTCTCTGGTTGAGTGTGGTGCATGGATACATACGTCTCCGGTTGAGTGTAATGCATGGATGCATACGTCTCTGGTTGAGTGTGGTGCATGGATACAGACGTCACTGGTTGAGTGTCGTGTATGGATACATACGTCTCTGGTTGAGTGTGTTGCATGGATACAGACGTCACTGGTTGAGTGAGGTGCATGGATAGAGACGTCACTGGTTGAGTGTGGTGCATGAATACAGACGTCACTGCTTGAATGTGGTGCATGGATACATAACTCTCTGGTTGAGTGTGGTGCATGGATACAGACGTCACTGGTTGAGTGTCGTGCATGGTTACATACGTCTTTGGTTGATATTGGTGCATGGATAAAGACGTCACTGGTTGAATGTGATACATGTATACATACGTCTCTGGTTGAGTGTGGTGCATGGATACATACGTCTCTGGTTGAGTGTCGTGCATGGATATATATGTCTATGGTTGATATTGGTGCATGGATACAGACGTCACTGGTTGAGTGTGTTCATGGATACATACTTCTCTGGTTGAGTGTGGTGCATGGATACATACGTCTCAGTTGAGTGTGGTGCATGGGTACATACGTCTCTGGTTGATTGTGGTGCATGGATACATACGTCTCTGGTTGAGTGTGGTGCATGGATACAGACGTCTCTGGTTGAGTGTGGTGCATGTATACATACGTCTCTGGTTGAGTGTGGTGCATGGATACATACGTCTATGGTTGAGTGTTGTACATGGATACATACGTCTCTGGTTGAGTGTTGTGCATGGATACATACGTCTACGGTTGGGTGTGGTGCATGGATACATACGTCTCTGGTTGAATGTGGTACATGGATACATACTTCTCTCGTTGAATGTGGTGTATGGATACATACGTCTCTGGTTGAGTGTGGTGCATGGATACATACGTCTCTGGTTGAGTTTGGTGCATGGATACATACGTCTCTGGTTGAGTGTGGTGCATGTATACATACGTCTCTGGTTGAGTGTGGTGCATGGATACATACGTCTCTGGGTGAGTGTGGTGCATGGATACATACGTCTCTGGTTGAGTGTGCTGCATATATACATAAATCGCTGGTTGTGTGTGGTGCATGGATACACACGTCTATGGCTGAGTGTGGTGCATGGATACATACGTCTCTCGTTGAATGTGGTGCATGGATACATACGTCTATGGCTGAGTGTCGTGCATGGATACATACGTCTCTGGTTGAGTGTGTTGCATGGATACATACGTCTCTGGTTGAGTGTGGTGCATGGATATATACGTCTCTGGTTGAGTGTGGTGCATGGATACATACGTCTACGGTTGAGTGTGGTGCATGGATACAGACGTCACTGGTTGAGTGTGGTGCATGGATACATACGTCTCTGGTTGAGTGTGGTGCATGGATACATACGTCTCTGGTTGAGTGTGGTGCCTGGATACATACGTCTCTGGTTGAGTGTGGTGCATGGATACATACGTCTCTGGGTGAGTGTGGTGCATGGATACATACGTCACTGGTTGAGTGTGGTACATGGATACATACGTCTATGGTTGAGTGTGGTGGATGAATACATAGGTCTATGGTTGAGTGTGGTACATGGATACATACGTCTCTGGTTGAGTGTGGTTCATGGATACATACGTCTCTGGTTTAGTGTGGTACATGGATACATACATCTCTGGTTGAGTGTGGTGTATGGATGCATACCTCTCTGGTTGAGTGTCG
This sequence comes from Archivesica marissinica, assembly GCA_014843695.1. Taxonomy (NCBI): domain Eukaryota; kingdom Metazoa; phylum Mollusca; class Bivalvia; order Venerida; family Vesicomyidae; genus Archivesica; species Archivesica marissinica. The sequence continues at coordinate 75,090,654 of CM026390.1, read as the reverse complement.
TGCATGGATACATACCTCTCTGGTTGAGTGTCGTGCATGGATACATACCTCAGTTTGCTTGATGTTATAAACGGAGACAGACGCTGCTGGTTGTCTGGTGTGCTGCCCGGTTACAGACGTCGCTGTCTACATGCTATGAACTGAAACAGACGTCGCTTGGTTGTGTGTTTTGCACGCACAGTCGTCGCTAGTTAGATGAGTTTTGTACATGGGTGCAGGAGTCGATTGTTGCGTTTAGTGCACTGATAGAGACGTCACCGGTTGAGTGTTGAGTATGTATATAGACGTCTCGTATTTGTGTTGCTCGAATTTTGAACATGTTAATACTTTTTAATTCGTGAAACAAATTTGGCTCTGGAACAGTCGCAGAGTCATCGATGGAGGCTCAAACCATGCGGCAAATTTGGCTCTCAAACAGTCGCAGAATCCTCGAGGGAGGCTCAAACCATGCTGCAAAGTTGGCTCTCAAGTCGCAGAGTCCTCGAGGGAGACTCAAACCATGCGGCAAATTTGTCTCTCAAACAGTCGCAGAGTCATCGAGGGAGGCTCAAGCCATGTGGCAAATTTAGCTCTCGAACAGTCGCAGAGTCCTCGAGGGAGGCTCAAACCATGCGGCAAATTTGGCTCTCAAACAGTCGCAGAATCCTCGACGGAGGCTCAAACCATGCTGCAAATTTGGCTCTCAAGTCGCAGAGTCCTCGAGGGATGCTCAAGCCATGCAGCAAATTTGGCTCTCAAACAGTCGCAGAGTCCTCGAGGGAGGCTCAAACCATGCTGCAAATGTGTCTCTCAAACAGTCGCAGAGTCCTCGAGGGAGACTCAAACAATGATCGAACCATCGCAATTTAGTTTCCATGAGTCACAATGTGAAACATGTGCAATAACATTGAGAGTGGTTTGCGACAAATGAAACTAGATTGCAACTGATTGGAGACATAAATGAGAATCGGACATTCCGTACGAGAGACAGGTACGAACATTCCAGGGACGCCATGGGAGCACGACAACATTTCGAATTTATTGAGAACATTTTGTGAACAAAGTGAGACACTATTGCACGACATTCACACGAGCCAATTGCAAGTTCCAAAAGTTCCAAATTTGTCGAGCGACTGTCGTCCGACATGTTTGCTACCTCCAGGCGAATGTCGCCCGACATGTATGCTACCTACAGGCGAATGTCGCCCGACATGTATGCTACCTCCAGACGATTGTCGCCCGACATGTATGCTACTTACAGGCGAATGTCGCTCGACATGTATGCTACCTCCAGGCGAATGTCGCCCGACATGTATGCTACCTCCAGGCGAATGTCGCCCGACATGTATGCTACTTACAGACGAATGTCGTCCGATATGTATGCTACCTCCAGGCGAATGTCGCCCGATATGTATGCTACCTCCAAGCGATTGTCCCCCGACATGTATGCTACCTCCAAGCGAATGTCGCCCGATATGTATGCTACCTCCAGGCGAATGTCGCCCGACATGTATGCTACCTCCAAGCGAATGTCGCCCGATATGTATGCTACCTCCAGGCGAATGTCGCCCGACATGTAAGCTACCTCCAGGCGAATGTCGCCCGATATGTATGCTACCTCCAGGCGATCATCGCCCGACATGTATGCTACCTTCAGGCGATCATCGTCCGACATGTAAGCTACCTCCAAGCGAATGTCGCCCGACATGTATGCTACCTCCAGGCGAATGTCGCCCGACATGTATTCTACCTCCAGGCGACTGTCGCCCGACATGTATGCTACCTCCAGGCGACTGTCGCCCGACATGTTTGCTACCTCTAGGCAAATGTCGCCCCGACATGAATGCTACCTCCAGGCAACCGTCGCCCGACATGTATTCTACCTCCAGGAGATTGTCGCCCAAAATGTATTCTACCTCCAGGAGACCATCACCCGACATGTATGCTACCTCCAGGCGACCATCGCCCGACATGTATGCTACCTCCAGACGAATGTCGCCCGAAATGTATGCTACCTTCAGGCGACTGTCGCCCGACATGTAGGCTACCCCCAGGCGAATGTCGCACGACATGTATGCTACCTCCAGGCGAATGTCGCCCGAAATGTATGCAACCTCCAGGCGAATGTAGCCCGACATTTATGCTACCTTCAGGAGAATTTCGCCCAACATGTATGCTACCTCCAGGCGAATGTCGCCCGATATGTATGCTACCTCCATGCGACCATCGCCCGACATGTATGCTACCTCCAGGCGAATGTCGCCCGACATGTATGCTACTTCCAGGCGAATGTCGCCCAACATGTATTCTACCTCCAGGCGACTGTCGCCCGACATGTATGCTACCTCCAGGCGAATGTCGCCCGACATGTATGCTACCTCCAGGCGAATGTCGCCCGACATGTATGCTACCTCCAGGCGACTGTCGCCCGACATGTATGGTACCTCCAGGCGAATGTAGCCCGACATATATTCTACCTCCATGCGACCATCGCCCGACATGTATGCTACCTCCAGGCGAATGTCGCCCGACATGTATGCTATCTCCAGGCGAATGTCGCCCGACATGTATGCTACCTCCAGGCGAATGTCGCCCAAAATGTATGGTACCTCCAGGCGAATGTCGCCCGACATGTATGCTACCTTCCAGCGAATGCCGCCCGACATGAATGCTACCTCCAGGCGAATGTCGCCCGACATTAATGCTACCTCCAGGCGAATGTCGCCCAACATGTATTCTACCTCCAGGCGAATGTCGGCCGACATGTATGTTACCTCCAGGCGACTGTCGCCCGACATGTTTGCTACCTCTAGGCAAATGTCGCCCGACATGAATGCTACCTCCAGGCAACCATCGCCCGACATGTATTCTACCTCCAGGCGATGTCGCCCGACATGTATGCTACCTCCAGGCGAATGTCGCCCGATATGTTTGCTACCTCCAGGCGAATGTCGCCAGACATGAATGCTACCTCCAGGCAACCGTCGCCCGACATGTATGCTACCTCCAGGCGAATGTCGCACGACATGTATGCTACCTCCAGGCGAATGTCGCCCGACATGTATGCTACCTCCAGGCGAATGTCGCCCGACATGTATGCTACCTCCAGGCGAATGTTGTCCGACATGTATGCTACCTCCAGGCGAATGTCGCCCGACATGTATGCTACCTCCAGGCGAATGTCGCCCGACATGTATGCTACCTCCAGGCGAATATCGCCCAACATGTATGCTACCTCCAGGCGAATGTCGCCCGACATGTATGCTACCTTCAGGCGAATGCCGCCCGACATGTATGCTACCTCCAGGCGAATGTCGCCCGACATGAATGCTACCTCCAGGCAACCGTCGCCCGACATGTATTCTACCTCCATGCGAATGTCGCCCGACATGTATGCTACCTCCTGGCGAATGTCGCCCGACATGTTTGCTACCTCCAGGCGAATGTCGCCCAACATGAATGCTACCTCCAGGCAACCGTCGCCAGACATGTATTCTACCTCCAGGCGAATGTCGCCCGACATTTATTCTACCTCCAGGCGAATGTCGCCCGACATGTATGCTACCTCCAGGCGAATGTCGCCCAACATGTATGCTACCTCCAGGCAACCGTCGCCCGACATGTATGCTACCTCCAGGCGAATGTCGCCCGACATGTATGCTACCTCCAGGCGACCATCGTCCGACATGTATGCTACCTCCAGGCGAATATCGCCCGATATGTATTCTACCTCCAGGCGAATGTCGCCCGACATGTATTCTACCTCCAGGCGACCATCGCCCGACATGTATGCTACCTCCAGGCGACTGTCGCCCGACATGTATTCTACCTCCAGGCGACCATCGCCCGACATGTATGCTACCTCCAGGCGACCATCGCACGACATTTATGCTACCTCCAGGCGACCATCGCCCGACATGTATTCTACCTCCAGGCAACCATCGCCCGACATGTATGCTACCTCCAGGCGACCATCGCCCGACATGTATGCTACCTCCAGGCGAATGTCGCCCGATATGTATGCTACCTCCAGGCGACCATCGCCCGACATGTATGCTACCTCCAGGCGAATGTCGACCGAAATGTATGCTACCTCCAGGCGAATGTCGCCCGACATGTATGCTACATCCAGCCGAATGTCGCCCGACATGTATGTTTCCTCCAGGCGACTGTCGCCCGACATGTATGCTACTCCAGGCGAATTCGCCCGAATGTATTCTACCTCCAGGCGAATGTCGCCCGACATGTATGCTACCTCCAGGCGACCATCGCCCGACATGTATGCTACCTCCAGGCGAATGTCGCCCGACATGTATTCTACCTCCAGGCGACCATCGCCCGACATGTATGCTACCTCCAGGCGACCATCGCCCGACATGTATGCTACCTCCAGGCGACCATCGCCCGACATGTATGCTACCTCCAGCGACCATCGCCCGACATGTATGCTACCTCCAGGCGAATGTCGCCCGACATGTATGCTACCTCCAGGCGAATGTCGCCCGACATGTATGCTACCTCCAGGCGAATGTCGCCCGACATGTATGCTACCTCCAGGCGACCATCGCCCGACATGTATGCTACCTCCAGGCGACCATCGCCCGACATGTTCTACCTCCAGCGATCGCCCGACATGTATGCTACCTCCAGGCGAATGTCGCCCGACATGTATGCTACCTCCAGGCGAATGTCGCCCGACATGTATGCTACCTCCAGGCGACCGTCGCCCGACATGTATGCTACCTCCAGGCGACCATCGCCCGACATGTATGCTACCTCCAGGCGAATGTCGCCCGACATGTATGCTACCTTCAGGCGAATGTCGCCCGACATGTATGCTACCTCCAGGCGAATGTCGCCCGACATGTATGCTACCTCCAGGCGAATGTCGCCCGACATGTATTCTACCTCCAGGCGAATGTCGCCCGACATGTATGCTACCTCCAGGCGACTGTCGCCCGACATGTATGCTACCTCCAGGCGAATGTCGCCCGACATGTATGCTACCTCCAGGCGAATGTCGCCCGACATGTATGCTACCTCCAGGCGAATGTCGCCCGACATGTATGCTACCTCCAGGCGAATGTCGCCCGACATGTATGCTACCTCCAGGCGAATGTCGCCCGACATGTATGCTACCTCCAGGCGAATGTCGCCCGACATGTATGCTACCTCCAGGCGAATGTCGCCCGACATGTATGCTACCTCCAGGCGAATGTCGCCCGACATGTATGCTACCTCCAGGCGAATGTCGCCCGACATGTATGCTACCTCCAGGCGAATTGCTACCTCCAGGCGATCGCCCGACATGTATGCTACCTCCAGGCGAATGTCGCCCGACATGTATGCTACCTCCAGGCGAATGTCGCCCGACATGTATGCTACCTCCAGGCGAATGTCGCCCGACATGTATGCTACCTCCAGGCGAATGTCGCCCGACATGTATGCTACCTCCAGGCGAATGTCGCCCGACATGTATGCTACCTCCAGGCGAATGTCGCCCGACATGTATGCTACCTCCAGGCGAATGTCGCCCGACATGTATGCTACCTCCAGGCGACTGTCGCCCGACATGTATGCTACCTCCAGGCGAATGTCGCCCGACATGTATGCTACCTCCAGGCGAATGTCGCCCGACATGTATGCTACCTCCAGGCGAATGTCGCCCGACATGTATGCTACCTCCAGGCGACCGTCGCCCGACATGTATGCTACCTCCAGGCGAATGTCGCCCGACATGTATGCTACCTCCAGGCGAATGTCGCCCGACATGTATGCTACCTCCAGGCGAATGTCGCCCGACATGTATGCTACCTCCAGGCGAATGTCGCCCGACATGTATGCTACCTCCAGGCGAATGTCGCCCGACATGTATGCTACCTCCAGGCGAATGTCGCCCGACATGTATGCTACCTCCAGGCGAATGTCGCCCGACATGTATGCTACCTCCAGGCGAATGTCGCCCGACATGTATGCTACCTCCAGGCGAATGTCGCCCGACATGTATGCTACCTCCAGGCGAATGTCGCCCGACATGTATGCTACCTCCAGGCGAATGCCGCCCGACATGTATGCTACCTCCAGGCGAATGTCGCCCGACATTAATGCTACCTCCAGGCGAATGTCGCCCGACATGTATTCTACCTCCAGGCGAATGTCGCCCGAAATGTATGTTACCTCCAGGCGACTGTCGCCCGACATGTTTGCTACCTTTAGGCAAATGTCGCCCGACATGAATGCTACCTCCAGGCAACCGTCGCCCGACATGTATTCTACCTCCAGGCGAATGTCGCCCGACATGAATGCTACCTCCAGGCGACCGTCGCCCGACATGTATGCTACCTCCAGGCGAATGTCGCCCGACATGTATGCTACCTCCAGGCGAATGTCGCCCGACATGTATGCTACCTCCAGGCGAATGTCGCCCGACATGTATGCTACCTCCAGGCGAATGTCGCCCGACATGTATGCTACCTCCAGGCGAATGTCGCCCGACATGTATGCTACCTCCAGGCGAATGTCGCCCGACATGTATGCTACCTCCAGGCGAATGTCGCCCGACATGTATGCTACCTCCAGGCGAATGTCGCCCGACATGTATGCTACCTCCAGGCGAATGCGCCCGACATGTATGCTACCTCCAGGCGAATGTCGCCCGACATGTATGCTACCTCCAGGCGAATGTCGCCCGACATGTATTCTACCTCCAGGCGAATGTCGCCCGACATGTATGCTACCTCCAGGCGACTGTCGCCCGACATGTATGCTACCTCCAGGCGAATGTCGCCCGACATGTATGCTACCTCCAGGCAACCGTCGCCCGACATGTATTCTACCTCCAGGCAACCATCGCCCGACATGTATGCTACCTCCAGGCGACCATCGCCCGACATGTATGCTACCTCCAGGCGAATGTCGCCCGACATGTATGCTACCTCCAGGCGACTGTCGCCCGACATGTATGCTACCTCCAGGCGAATGTCGCCCGACATGTATGCTACCTCCAGGCGACCATCGTCCGACATGTATGCTACCTCCAGGCGAATATCGCCCGATATGTATTCTACCTCCAGGCGAATGTCGCCCGACATGTATTCTACCTCCAGGCGACCATCGCCCGACATGTATGCTACCTCCAGGCGACTGTCGCCCGACATGTATTCTACCTCCAGGCGACCATCGCCCGACATGTATGCTACCTCCAGGCGACCATCGCACGACATGTATGCTACCTCCAGGCGACCATCGCCCGACATGTATCTACTCGGCACCATCGCCCGACATGTATGCTACCTCCAGGCGACCATCGCCCGACATGTATGCTACCTCCAGGCGAATGTCGCCCGATATGTATGCTACCTCCAGGCGACCATCGTCCGACATGTATGCTACCTCCAGGCGAATGTCGCCCGACATGTATGCTACCTCCAGGCGAATGTCGCCCGACATGTATGCTACCTCCAGGCGACTGTCGCCCGACATGTATGCTACCTCCAGGCGAATGTCGCCCGATATGTATGCTACCTCCAGGCGAATGTCGCCCGACATGTATGCTACCTCCAGGCGAATGTCGCCCGACATGTATGCTACCTCCAGGCGAATGTCGCCCGACATGTATGCTACCTCCAGGCGAATGTCGCCCGACATGTATGCTACCTCCAGGCGAATGTCGCCCGACATGTATGCTACCTCCAGGCGAATGTCGCCCGACATGTATGCTACCTCCAGGCGAATGTCGCCCGACATGTATGCTACCTCCAGGCGAATGTCGCCCGACATGTATGCTACCTCCAGGCGAATGTCGCCCACATGTATGCTACCTCCAGGCGAATGTCGCCCGACATGTATGCTACCTCCAGGCGAATGTCGCCCGACATGTATGCTACCTCCAGGCGAATTCGCCCGACATGTATGCTACCTCCAGGCGAATGTCGCCCGACATGTATGCTACCTCCAGGCGAATGTCGCCCGACATGTATTCTACCTCCAGGCGAATGTCGCCCGACATGCTACCTCCAGGCGATTCGCCCGACATGTATGCTACCTCCAGGCGAATGTCGCCCGACATGTATGCTACCTCCAGGAATGTCGCCCGACATGTATGCTACCTCCAGGCGACCATCGCCCGACATGTATGCTACCTCCAGGCGAATGTCGCCCGACATGTATTCTACCTCCAGGCGAATGTCGCCCGACATGTATGCTACCTCCAGGCGACATTCGCCCGACATGTATGCTACCTCCAGGCGAATGTCGCCCGACATGTATGCTACCTCCAGGCGACCATCGCCCGACATGTATGCTACCTCCAGGCGACCGTCGCCCGACATGTATTCTACCTCCAGGCGACCATCGCCCGACATGTATGCTACCTCCAGGCGAATGTCGCCCGACATGTATGCTACCTCCAGGCGAATGTCGCCCGACATGTATGCTACCTCCAGGCGAATGTCGCCCGACATGTATGCTACCTCCAGGCGAATGTCGCCCGACATGTATTCTACCTCCAGGCGACCGTCGCCCGACATGTATGCTACCTCCAGGCGACCATCGCCCGACATGTATGCTACCTCCAGGCGAATGTCGCCCGACATGTATGCTACCTCCAGGCGACCATCGCCCGACATGTATGCTACCTCCAGGCGAATGTCGCCCGACATGTATGCTACCTCCAGGCGAATGTCGCCCGACATGTATGCTACCTCCAGGCGACCATCGCCCGACATGTATGCTACCTCCAGGCGAATGTCGCCCGACATGTATGCTACCTCCAGGCGAATGTCGCCCGACATGTATGCTACCTCCAGGCGAATGTCGCCCGACATGTATGCTACCTCCAGGCGAATGTCGCCCGACATGTATGCTACCTCCAGGCGAATGTCGCCCGACATGTATTCTACCTCCAGGCGACCGTCGCCCGACATGTATGCTACCTCCAGGCGACCGTCGCCCGACATGTATGCTACCTCCAGGCGAATGTCGCCCGACATGTATGCTACCTCCAGGCGAATGTCGCCCGACATGTATGCTACCTCCAGGCGAATGTCGCCCGACATGTATGCTACCTCCAGGCGAATGTCGCCCGACATGTATGCTACCTCCAGGCGAATGTCGCCCGACATGTATGCTACCTCCAGGCGAATGTCGCCCGACATGTATGCTACCTCCAGGCGAATGTCGCCCGACATGTATGCTACCTCCAGGCGAATGTCGCCCGACATGTATGCTACCTCCAGGCGAATGTCGCCCGACATGTATGCTACCTCCAGGCGAATGTCGCCCGACATGTATGCTACCTCCAGGCGAATGTCGCCCGACATGTATGCTACCTCCAGGCGAATGTCGCCGACATGTATTCTACCTCCAGGCGAATGTCGCCCGACATGTATGCTACCTCCAGGCGAATGTCGCCCGACATGTATGCTACCTCCAGGCGAATGTCGCCCGACATGTATGCTACCTCCAGGCACCGTCGCCCGACATGTATGCTACCTCCAGGCGAATGTCGCCCGACATGTATGCTACCTCCAGGCGAATGTCGCCCGACATGTATGCTACCTCCAGGCGAATGTCGCCCGACATGTATGCTACCTCCAGGCAACCATCGCCGACATGTATGCTACCTCCAGGCGAATGTCGCCCGACATGTATGCTACCTCCAGGCGAATGTCGCCCGACATGTATGCTACCTCCAGGCGAATGTCGCCCGACATGTATGCTACCTCCAGGCGAATGTCGCCCGACATGTATGCTACCTCCAGGCGACTGTCGCCCGACATGTATGCTACCTCCAGGCGAATGTCGCCCGACATGTATGCTACCTCCAGGCGACCATCGCCCGACATGTATGCTACCTCCAGGCGAATGTCGCCCGACATGTATTCTACCTCCAGGCGAATGTCGCCCGACATGTATGCTACCTCCAGGCGACCATCGCCCGACATGTATGCTACCTCCAGGCGAATGTCGCCCGACATGTATTCTACCTCCAGGCGACCATCGCCCGACATGTATGCTACCTCCAGGCGACCATCGCCCGACATGTATGCTACCTCCAGGCCATGCCCGACATGTATTCTACCTCCAGGCGACCATCGCCCGACATGTATGCTACCTCCAGGCGACCATCGCCCGACATGTATGCTACCTCCAGGCGAATGTCGCCCGACATGTATGCTACCTCCAGGCGACCATCGCCCGACATGTATGCTACCTCCAGGCGAATGTCGCCCGACATGTATGCTACCTCCAGGCGAATGTCGCCCGACATGTATGCTACCTCCAGGCGAATGTCGCCCGACATGTATGCTACCTCCAGGCGACTGTCGCCCGACATGTATGCTACCTCCAGGCGAATGTCGCCCGACATGTATGCTACCTCCAGGCGACTGTCGCCCGACATGTATGCTACCTCCAGGCGAATGTCGCCCGACATGTATGCTACCTCCAGGCGAATGTCGCCCGACATGTATCTACCTCCAGGCGACCATCGCCCGACATGTATGCTACCTCCAGGCGACTGTCGCCCGACATGTATTCTACCTCCAGGCGACCATCGCCCGACATGTATGCTACCTCCAGGCGACCATCGCCCGACATGTATGCTACCTCCAGGCGACCATCGCCCGACATGTATGCTACCTCCAGGCGAATGTCGCCCGACATGTATGCTACCTCCAGGCGAATGTCGCCCGACATGTATGCTACCTCCAGGCGACCATCGCCCGACATGTATGCTACCTCCAGGCGACTGTCGCCCGACATGTATGCTACCTCCAGGCGAATGTCGCCCGACATGTATGCTACCTCCAGGCGAATGTCGCCCGACATGTATGCTACCTCCAGGCGAATGTCGCCCGACATGTATGCTACCTCCAGGCGAATGTCGCCCGACATGTATGCTACCTCCAGGCGACTGTCGCCCGACATGTATGCTACCTCCAGGCGAATGTCGCCCGACATGTATGCTACCTCCAGGCGAATGTCGCCCGACATGTATGCTACCTCCAGGCGAATGTCGCCCGACATGTATGCTACCTCCAGGCGACCATCGCCCGACATGTATGCTACCTCCAGGCGAATGTCGCCCGACATGTATGCTACCTCCAGGCGACTGTCGCCCGACATGTATGCTACCTCCAGGCGACCATCGCCCGACATGTATGCTACCTCCAGGCGAATGTCGCCCGACATGTATGCTACCTCCAGGCGAATGTCGCCCGACATGTATGCTACCTCCAGGCGAATGTCGCCCGACATGTATGCTACCTCCAGGCGACTGTCGCCGACATGTATGCTACCTCCAGGCGAATGTCGCCCGATATGTTGCTACCTCCAGGCGACCATCGCCCGACATGTATGCTACCTCCAGGCGAATGTCGCCCGACATGTATTCTACCTCCAGGCGAATGTCGCCCGACATGTATGCTACCTCCAGGCGACCATCGCCCGACATGTATGCTACCTCCAGGCGAATGTCGCCCGACATGTATGCTACCTCCAGGCGACCATCGCCCGACATGTATTCTACCTCCAGGCGACCATCGCCCGACATGTATGCTACCTCCAGGCGACCGTCGCCCGACATGTATGCTACCTCCAGGCGAATGTCGCCCGACATGTATGCTACCTCCAGGCGAATGTCGCCCGACATGTATGCTACCTCCAGGCGAATGTCGCCCGACATGTATGCTACCTCCAGGCGAATGTCGCCCGACATGTATGCTACCTCCAGGCGAATGTCGCCCGACATGTATGCTACCTCCAGGCGTCCGTCGCCCGACATGTATGCTACCTCCAGGCGACCGTCGCCCGACATGTATGCTACCTCCAGGCGAATGTCGCCCGACATGTATGCTACCTCCAGGCGAATGTCGCCCGACATGTATGCTACCTCCAGGCGACCGTCGCCCGACATGTATGCTACCTCCAGGCGAATGTCGCCCGACATGTATGCTACCTCCAGGCGAATGTCGCCCGACATGTATGCTACCTCCAGGCGAATGTCGCCCGACATGTATGCTACCTCCAGGCGACCATCGCCCGACATGTATGCTACCTCCAGGCGAATGTCGCCCGACATGTATTCTACCTCCAGGCGAATGTCGCCCGACATGTATGCTACCTCCAGGCGAAT
>CM026390.1:74957538-75077539 GCA_014843695.1 Archivesica marissinica | reverse complement strand
GTCTACATAAAGTGCCCATACGCAAAGCAGGGCAATGTGTTGTGTAACTGTCTACATAAAGTGCCCGTACGCAAAGCAGGGCAATGTGTTGTGTAACTGTCTACATAAAGTGCCCGTACGCAAAGCAGGGCAATGTGTTGTGTAACTGTCTACATAAAGTGCCCGAACGCAAAGCAGGACAATGTTTGTGTAACTGTCTACATAAGTGCCCGTACGCAAAGCAGGGCAATGTGTTGTGTAACTGTCTACATAAAGTGCCCGTACGCAAGCAGGGCAATGTGTTGTGTAACTGTCTACATAAAGTGCCCGTACGCAAAGCAGGTCAATGTGTTGTGTAACTGTCTACATAAAGTGCCCGTACGCAAAGCAGGGCAATGTGTTGTGTAACTGTCTACATAAAGTGCCCGTACGCAAAGCAGGGCATGTGTTGTTAACTGTCTACATAAAGTGCCCGTACGCAAAGCAGGGCAATGTGTTGTGTAACTGTCTACATAAAGTGCCCGTAACGCAAAGCAGGGCAATGTTTTTGTAACTGTCTACATAAAGTGCCCGTACGCAAAGCAGGGCAATGTGTTGTGTAACTGTCTACATAAAGTGCCCGTACGCAAAGCAGGGCAATGTGTTGTGTAACTGTCTACATAAAGTGCCCGTACGCAAAGCAGGGCAATGTGTTGTGTAACTGTCTACATAAAGTGCCCGTACGCAAAGCAGGCAAGTGTTTTGTAACTGTCTACATAAAGTGCCCGTACGCAAAGCAGGACAATGTGTTGTGTACTGTCTACATAAAGTGCCCGTACGCAAAGCAGGACAATGTGTTGTGTAACTGTCTACATAAAGTGCCCGTACGCAAAGCAGGGCAATGTGTTTGTAACTGTCTACATAAAGTGCCCGTACGCAAAGCAGGGCAATGTGCTGTGTAACTGTCTACATAAAGTGCCCGTACGCAAAGCAGGGCAATGTGTTGTGTAACTGTCTACATAAAGTGCCCGTACGCAAAGCAGGGCAATGTGTTGTGTAACTGTCTACATAAAGTGCCCGTACGCAAAGCAGGACAATGTGTTGTGTAACTGTCTACATAAAGTGCCCGTACGCAAAGCAGGACAATGTGTTGTGTAACTGTCTACATAAAGTGCCCGTACGCAAAGCAGGGCAATGTGTTGTGTAACTGTCTACATAAAGTGCCCGTACGCAAAGCAGGGCAATGTGTTGTGTAACTGTCTACATAAAGTGCCCGTACGCAAAGCAGGGCAATGTGTTGTGTAACTGTCTACATAAAGTGCCCTTACGCAAGCAGGGCAATGTGTTGTGTAACTGTCTACATAAAGTGCCCGTACGCAAAGCAGACAATGTGTGTGTAACTGTCTACATAAAGTGCCCGTACGCAAAGCAGGACAATGTGTTGTGTAACTGTCTACAAAAGTGCCCGTACGCAAAGCAGGGCAATGTGTTGTGTAACTGTCTACATAAAGTCCCGTACGCAAAGCAGGGCAATGTGTTGTGTAACTGTCTACATAAAGTGCCCGTCGCAAAGCAGGGCAATGTGTTGTGTAACTGTCTACATAAAGTGCCCGTACGCAAGCAGGCAATGTGTTTGTGTAACTGTCTACATAAAGTGCCCGTACGCAAAGCATGGCAATGTGTTGTGGTAACTGTCTACAAAAGTGCCCGTACGCAAAGCAGGGCAAGTGTTGTGTACTGTCTACATAAAGTGCCGTACGCAAAGCAGGGCAAGTGTTTGTGTAACTGTCTACAAAGTGCCGTACGCAAAGCAGGGCAATGTGTTGTTGTAACTGTCTAACATAAAGTGCCCGTACGCAAAGCAGTGCATGTGTTTGTGTAACATGTCTACTAAAGTGCCCGTACGCAAAGCAGGCAATGTGTTTGTGTAACTGTCTACATAAGTGCCCGTACGCAAAGCAGGGCAATGTGTTGTAACTGTCTACATAAAGTGCCCGTACGCAAAGCATGGCATGTGTTGTGTAACTGTCTACATAAAGTGCCCGTACGCAAAGCAGGGCAATGTGTTGTGTAACTGTCTACATAAAGTGCCCGTACGCAAAGCAGGACAATGTGTTGTTAACTGTCTACATAAAAGTGCCCGTACGCAAAGCATGGCAATGTGTTTGTAACTGTCTACATAAAGTGCCCGTACGCAAAGCAGGGCAATGTGTTGTGTAACTGTCTAATAAAGTGCCCGTACGCAAAGCAGGGCAATGTGTTGTGTAACTGTCTACATAAAGTGCCCGTACGCAAAGCAGGGCAATGTGTTGTGTACTGTCTACATAAAGTGCCCGTACGCAAAGCAGGGCAATGTGTTGTGTAAACTGTCTACATAAAGTGCCCGTACGCAAAGCAGGGCAATGTGCTGTGTAACTGTCTACATAAAGTGCCCGTACGCAAAGCAGGGCAATGTGTTGTGTAACTGTCTACATAAGTGCCCGTACGCAAAGCAGGACAATGTGTTTGTAACTGTCTACATAAAGTGCCCGTACGCAAAGCAGGGCAATGTGTTGTGTAACTGTCTACATAAAGTGCCCGTACGCAAAGCAGGGCAATGTGTTGTGTAACTGTCTACATAAAGTGCCCGTACGCAAAGCAGGGCAATGTGTTGTGTAACTGTCTACATAAAGTGCCCGTACGCAAAGCAGGGCAATGTGTTGTGTAACTGTCTACATAAAGTGCCCGTACGCAAAGCAGGGCAATGTGTTGTGTAACTGCACAATCTACATAAAGTGCCCGTACGCAAAGCAGGACAATGTGTTGTGTAACTGTCTACATAAAGTGCCCGTACGCAAAGCAGGGCAATGTGTTGTGTAACTGTCTACATAAAGTGCCCGTACGCAAAGCAGGGCAATGTGTTGTGTAACTGTCTACATAAAGTGCCCGTACGCAAAGCAGGACAATGTGTTGTGTAACTGTCTACATAAAGTGCCCGTACGCAAAGCAGGGCAATGTGTTGTGTAACTGTCTACATAAAGTGCCCGTACGCAAAGCAGGGCAATGTGTTGTGTAACTGTCTACATAAAGTGCCCGTACGCAAAGCAGGGCAATGTGTTGTGTAACTGTCTACATAAAGTGCCCGTACGCAAAGCAGGGCACCTGAGCCACATGCATACATAGTTTTTCAGTTCGTAATGTTAACACGCAGGACTTGTAATCCAGGAGTCGCGGGTTCGATCCCTCGCTATACTGACCATTCTAAATGTTCTCATATAACTTGTGTATGTTTTACGTTTATTTATCGTCGCTACCGGTTGTCCATATGAGCGACGTCTCCTGAAGAGATAAGTCATTAGGAGGATAGTGCAATGATACAGAGAGAGACCCGTTCCAGCGTCTACTCTGGTTCTTTTACATGCACGGTGTACAGCACCGACACGAGACCTCGGTTTAAAGTCCCATCTGAAAGACTGTTAATTTTATTAGGGTCAGACGGGGGATCTAACCTGCGATCCCTGGATTACCAGTCCAGCCTGTTACCACTGGACTACAGATCCGGCTCTATATAACGACTCATATAACAGTCTTTTATATAGATAAGACTTTAAACAGACGGATCTGTAGTCCAGTGGTAACACGCTGGACTGGTAATCCAGGGATCGCAGGTTCGATCCCCCGTCTGACCCTAATAAAATTAACAGTCTTTCAGATGGGACGTTAAACCGAGGTCTCGTGCCGGTGCTTTATACCGTGCACGTAAAAGAACCAGAGAAGATTCTTGGAATTTGTCTCTGTCTGTATCATGCACTATCCTCTAAAATCTAAAATAACTAATCTCTTCAGGAGGCGTCGCTCATATGGGCAACCGGTATAGACGATAAATAAACGTAAAACACACAATAAGACTTTAAAGCAAGGTATCGTGTCGATGTTTTATACCGTGCACATAAAATAAATAGAGGATACTATGGAGTGGATCTGTATTATTTCGCTATCCTCCAATATATAAAATGACTATCTCTTCATGAGGCGTCGCTCATATTGGCCTCCGCACACACATTGTACACCCCCAATGAACGCAGGTTGATTTCATTCAACACTGCACGGATTTTTTGCAGTAGTAAAATATTATGCTACTATGGGTCTCTGTCTGTATCATTACACTATCATACAACATCCAAATTGACTAATCTCTTCAGGAGGCTTCGCTCAAATGGTCAACCGGTAGTGACGATAAATACACGCGAAATACACCAAGTACAACATCACTACAAGACCACTACGGTTTCAAATACAGACCCAATCAATCAACACGGATATCTGCTGGGATTGCTGTCTGCAGGTTCGATCCCCCGTCGGACCCTAATAAAATTAACAGTCTTTCAGATGGGACGTTAAACCGTGGTCTCGTGTCGGTGCTTTACACCGTGCACGTAAAAGAACCAGAGGAGACTCTGGAATGGGTCTCTGTCTGTATCTATCTTCAGGAGGCGTCGCTCATATGGGCAACCGGTAGCGACAATAAATAAACGTAAAACACACACACATTGTTGTCTGTTACCCGTTACATTTGTTCTCAACACAATATATTCTCCAGCTCTTACAATGTAATTACTACTAAATATTGGCGAGAGAAACCTTCCACGAACGACATACCTTTAGGCGGAATGTATTCATCCAGCCGTTGTTGTTTGACTTTATTTATCGCCGTTACTGGTTGTCCTCGACAGAAATGTGTAGTTGGAGCATGGTGTAGGGTGTAGAAGAAACCCAAATCCCAGTAGCATCAGTTCTCACCAGGCCCGTAGCCACACTGAGCAAAATGAGGCATTCGCCTCGGTTAGAATTTGGCAGGTAACGACAAGTATATAGGAAAACTGATAAAACTGCCTTCAGAATGCACAGGTAAGGCTACACAAAAATAATGGGGGGGGGGGCTCGCCTGGGTTATTTTCAGATTCTGGCTACGCCACTGCTCACCCAGATTCGACGTTCTCGAATTAGACACCCACTCGTCACATGTATAACAATTCATACAAAAACGTGATTAAATATGCATATAAATATGTTCTCGATATGGTCTACATAAAATGTAAATAAAAGGGTTAACCCGTTGGGGGCCACAAAGTAGAACAAGAAAAACTATTACATATAAATATGTAATAGAAGGACGATTGACAACTCACTCATAATACACACCCGGGTAGTATTGAGTGAATGTGTATAAATTATAAAGTGCATAGTTTAGTAATTAAATGCAAATATGTTAACAATAACATGAAACCATGTCCAACATAATAGTATATACCACATCCCTGCTGGAACATCCGCGAATCATATGGGAACCAAATATTGTTGCAGAATTTCAACTACGTAACTAGATTGACCTGGTCATTTCAGCTCAAGTCTTTATTTCTATGCGCACATCAGTGCAAGCTTGGAACTAGTTCCCTGAAAACAAGTGGACACTTTTAATACCTATAATACGAATACATAGCAAAATTCCCATTCGTCCAGAAAAACGTAGTTATGGTGCAATATTCAGCACATATTGAAATGTATGCTCCCTTAAAAGGCACTACTATATAAATTTATTCCATTCCTGATTGAGCCATACAGACGGATCTGTAGTCCAGTGGTTAACACGTTGGACTTGTAATCCAGGGATCGCAGGTTCGATCCTCCGTCTGACCCTAATACAATTAACAGTCTTTCAGTTGGGACTTTAAACCGAGGTCTCGTGTCGGTGCTTTACACTGTGCACGTAAAAGAACCAGAGGAGACTCTGGAATGGGTCTCTTGTCTGTATCATTGCACTATCCTCCAAAAATAATCTAAAATGACTAATCTCTTCAGAAGGCAACCGGTAGCGACGATAAATAACATAAGATTGAGCCATATGAAAAGATCACGCAGAGAAAATGAATATTAACCGTGGCACCAGTGGAAGTTAATATTCATGTTCGAAGGGTGATATTCTTCATATTGCCCACTCAGGAATGCAAATAAGTTTTATTATATCGAACCCAGGTAGGCCTACATGTATTTGAAATGATTCGACATGTCTCAGTAAATCTGTTTATATATCTGTAACCATATGTCGTAGAAGCTATTCAATTAAATAAGTGGCTGCTTATTAAGAGATGTTTTACAGACGGATCTATAGTCCAGTGGTAACACGCTGGACTGTTAATCCAGGGATCGCAGGTTCGATCCCCCGTCTGACCATAATAAAATTAACAGTCTTTCAGATGGGACGTTAAACCGAGGTCTCGTGTCAGTGCTTTACACCGTGCACGTAAGAGAACAAGAGGAGACTCTGAAATGGGTCTCTCTCTGTATCACTGCACTATCCTCCAAAATCTAAAATGACTAATATCTTCAGGAGGCGTCACTCATATGGGCAACCGGTGTAACATAGTTACCTTTTGCCGTACGCCTATATACATGTGTAGTGATTAATTACCTTATGTTTGATGACTCTCTTAATTTAATTATTTAAACATGTATGATTATATTACAGGGCAACAGTCTTTTCAGTGTGTGTGTGTGTGTGTCCTTTGTTGGGGACATATTATATACATGTCTGCATTTGATAAAATGGATGGTGGAATTCCATTGTTTGGATCACGCAACCATCGTATGGGATTTCGCCAGACATGTGGTGATAGAGTGCTTACTAAGCAGCGTACACACAATGAATTGACTGGTGCAAGCCGGAATTAATGCGTGGTTTGCAGAGGTGTTGCACTATCTCTGGCAGTAGACACGGACGGGGTCACAGGGTCATGGAAACGCATGATCGTGTGATCAAGTCTATTTGATATTCCATGCCAAATTGTCAACAATTGTCTATATAACCATCTCGGACAGCTTAGAGAGGGAGAGAGCCTGGTTGGTTACTATTGAGACTAGCGTCTCTGTGTTTGTTATATTGTCGGCTCTTAGATGTAATTAAATATTATTAAGACTTTGTTGTTGCTGTGATTACGTCCGGAGAGCCTCGCCGAGTCCACATCGTAACACCGGTAGCGACGATAAATAAACGTAAAACACACAAGAGATGTTTTGTTGTTAGCAATATCACAATGAGCGTTTTACTGAATAGATCGGAAGCCAAAGTCAGTCAATATTATCGAACTATTTACTGATCGATGGGGGGGGGCGTTTAGTAAATAATATTGACTGTTTGACTGAGAATTTTGCATTGAGTAGTCACGTGAGGTATAATAACATATGATATATGATATGATATGATATGATATTGATATGATATGATATGATATGATATGATATGATCTCCGATGAAAGGTAGGCTATTGCTCTGTGTAGATCTAGTTATATTTCCTATATATAATTATTTATAGGATCTTACGTAAGTTGTGATTTCATGCTATATTTTATGAAACGAGTTTTGGAATTTTGCTATTAAAACAAGCATTTTCACAACGAGCTTAAGGTCCTTTCCACCACATTGCCACAGTAACAACAGTCACAACCATAAATTTGAAGAAGACATTCTGCTTGCCAGTATAACATTGAGCCTTATTATATCTGAAGGTGCATTCATACGCCGTAATAAATAGTCCCTGATAATCAAACAACACAATAATCGACACAATACATTTAATCACTATATACCGGGCTAGCTATTTCATTCTGGATACATTTAAAGGCTTTTGCAAACAATATAGATCCAGATCAGCCGCAGCTTGACGCTGCTAGCTGATCAGGATCTATGTTGTTTGCTAAATAGCCACGTGTCTTAGCAAGACCATATGAAAAGCAAACATCATAGAGCCTGATCAGACGGCACGTTCCGTGGCAGCTGATCTGGCTCTATGTTCTTTGCAAATATTGTTTGAACGGTATCCAGAAACAAATGGGTGAAGCAGTTGATTTTCAACACATAAAGCATGGACCCAAACTATATAATTATGTCGAATGTGTAAAGCAAGATGCCATGCCGCGATCAATCACACTCCTTCCAGGTTGCATTATAAGTGTGTGTACATACAGACACATATGTGATTCGCAGGTTCGATCCCCCGTCTGACTCTAATAAAATTAACAGTCTTTCAAATGGGACTTTAAACCGAGATCTCGTTTCGGTGCTTTACATCGTACACGTAAAAGAACCAGAGGATACTGTAATGGGTCTCTGTCTGTATCATTGCACTATCCTCCAAAAGTCTAAAACGACTAATCTCTTCAGGAGGCGTCACTCAAATGGGCAACCGGTATCGACTATAAATAAACACACACACACATATGTGATGGCTGTATTAACCAGCAAATGTATGTGCTAAAACACAGACGCTTAGTGTCTGAACAAGCTGTTTCGGGTTCAAACTCATTTTTAGAGAACATTTTGATAAACCAGAGCCTTAATTTATACAAATTTATTTTAACTCGATTGTGACACAAGTTCTTACAACTTATATTAATCATTCTCGAGACCTCATTCCTGGTGGAATCCATCGCCACGAGGGAGAGAGAAGAGGCAACGTGGAATGTAAATATCTTGTATAAGGGCACAATCGTAATGGCTCCAGCGGGGCTCGAACTCCGGGCCTTTCGCACCTAAAGCGAACGCGCTATCACTGCCCTATCACGACTTCCACAGCCAGAGGCATGACAATATACATACACACATTTTAGGCCATATCCAAGCATATTTTAAAATGACATCCCGTCACTATCAGAGTAGTCCAAAGAGCATAATTAAGATATAGTAGCGGTAAGATATGCGGTAGAGACACACTAACCCGATATAGTCTGCTTATTCGATGCTTTAATTCTCTTGGCAATTCTAAGCATGACGCGAAACGTCATTCTTATTGGATTGTGTTGGATGTCCCTACAGTAGTGGACTACAACGGGAAAATGTAATAAATCAATAAATCATTATATATTTTGGGTAATATATACAATTAGGGGTAATTTAATCCGTAAATTCGTCGTATACTAGAAACATAGCCAACCCAATGCTGTACTGTATATGTCGTCTACATGCTCGACTGTAGATGTGTCTGACAAGTATGCCGGGAAGATATCCTCACGCTGTAATAGGCTCCGTTATTTATTATTTTAATGCATTTGGCAATCGTCACTTGTTCTTCCAGGGGGGAAAAGCAACTTTTATATGAACACTATGTTTCTGCACTTTGTTCAGTAATCATTTTCTTGCATTAACAATAAATTTGTTGCTACATTATGTCGTGATAGCGCAGTAGTAGAGCGCTCGCTCTAGGTGTGAAAATCCCGGATTTCGAGCCCCGCTGAAGCCGTTACGAATATGCCCTTATATAGGCTAGGCATTTAAATTCCATATTGCCTTTTCTCTCTCCCTCGTGACGATGGATTCCATCAGAAATGAGATCTCGTGAGTAATTAATATAAGTTGTAAGAACTTGTTTCGCAATCAAGGCACAATCAATTTGTATAGATGAAGCTAATCTGTCTTCAGTCACCACCATATGACAGTTTAGCATACACAATGGCGCATGGTTAGACAGTTTATTCCAATAAAGCATAGTGTATTATACACCATAGAACTTTAATAAGGAGATTATATTTCGACCTCCGTTAAGGAGACAATATTTTGACCTCCGTTAAGGAGTTTATATTTTGACCTCCGTTTGATGGATTGGTTAATCATTGCACACATAGTTTAGGATGGATTTTGTGGACAGATGGGCCTCGGGGCATCGGTCCAAGGATCAACCCATTATATTTTGGGGATCATCCGAATCTGGATCCATGATTATGTAATAGGATTCTTCCGCATTGTAAGATAGGACAAACGGATGCGTAGTCCAGTGCTTAACACATTGTTAACCGGTGATCGAACCTGCGATCCCTGGATTTCCAGTCTATAGTGTTAGCAACTGGCCCCGATGTTATAAAACTGTTCTGAGATCTCAAACTCAAGCTCAAGTGATCTGATTGGTTGATACTGAGTGTTACTGTCAGCTGAACCTACCATGCGCTTGAGACTGAGTTTTGAGATTGAAGAAACGTTTTATGACCTCCAGGCCTGGACTACGTATCCGTCTGTGACTCATGACGATAGATTGCGTCAGGAATTATATCTCGAGTGCGGTTAAACTAATATTGTAAGAACTTGTTTCGCAATCGAGTCAAAACTAATGAACAAAGTAAACTCTCTAATTGCGTGCTATAATATTGGGCAACAACGACAGTTGAACCCGCACCAACTACGCCCTCTCACTTATTATTGACCAATCTGGATTCCGGAAACTGGGCCGTGTGCCAACAACAAATTGACACATTCGATATTTTGGCCTGCAAAAGATCTTCTCATTCCTGGTTTCGCAGTTATACTATTATGGAAGGCACAAGTAATTTCCCCACGGTGCCAGGCACATTATTATGCCAGTGACATATTGCATCTTGTCTGGCCGGAATTATGTACAATGACCTTCAATTACAATGGTTAGTACTGTTAAGATTCCTGAAATGATTTAGGGGCCTATGTGGTCGAGTGTTTCTTCAAATCACTTCCCCCTCAGAACGGGTGTGTCAAATTCTTTCATGTGAGGAAGCTATCCAACATGCTTGTGGTAGGTCGGTGGTTCTAACCTAGTGTTTTACGTTATTTATCGTCGTTACCGGTTGCCCATATGAGCGACGCAGCTAACCTAGTGTCCGCCCGTTTCATTAAATACTGCTTTGAGGGGCAACTGAGGTATTCCTCCATCACTGGAGAGTTGCTATATAATGCGACGTTAAACCCCAAGAATAAACAAATAAATAAAATAATTAACAAACTATTATCCCGCAAAAGAACAGCAACAATATTAAGTACATCGGTCACTCACTACACCTATATAATGATGGCGGTGACATTGTGCACAATATATGCAAAATAAACAATATTTGCATGAAATGTTATTATTGTCATATATAAATAGTAATGTATTATATAAATACATTAATCTATTTAATATACGACATCATTGATTTACCATGTACTATATATATTTGTCTTATGCATATCGTCTGCTATCATTTTCGCGACTAAACATATCCATTCTATTTTTGCGCGGGAAATATTAATTATCGGGAATGATTGCAAATGTGGCCAGTTGTGTAATTTTAAAAGGCCGAATCTTTTGATGCGCGAACAATCTTAATAATATTAGTTAACGTAACAGATGTTACGGCGTCTATGAGTCTACTCGACCATCGCTGATCTGTATATAAGAAACGAACTTTATTAATCAAATCAGGTTCGATCCCCCGTCTGACCCTAATAAAATTAACAGGCTTTCAGATGGGACGTTAAACCGAGGTCTCGTGTCGGTGCTTTACACCGTGCACGTAAAAAAGAACCAGAGGAGACTCTGGAATGGGTCTCTCTCTCTGTATCATTGCACTATCCTCCAAAATCTAAAATGACTAATATCTTCAGGAGGCGTCGCTCATATGGGCAACCGGTAGCGACGATAAATAAACGTAATAAAAAAAAATTCAAATTAGACACACTTAGGTGACGTCCTGGATACGGATTGTTGCGTGATCTCAAAATTAAAATATAGAATAATGTTTCTATGATAGATTATTATAGACATTAAGAGAAAATTAACTTATAAAAGTTAAGTGCGTATTTAAAAATATTCAGCCGAGATAAGGAACATATTTAGTTCCGGTGTTTATAATCTATTATTGTGAGACGACGGTTATTGAAGCGGAAACATTGAAGCGATTGTATGAAGAGAGTAGTTACGGATTAAAGAGATTAGAGCTGATTGGGACAATTAACAATAAATGACTAATTTCTGACTTAAATAAAATAATAAATGGATTAAGCAGAACTATATGCATGAGATATGTACCAGAAAATAAGAAATACGGAAGAAATATATTATATATTGAAGAAAGACAAATCACTGTGTTGTGTTATAATTGTGAGACAGAAGATATAAAATACCCTTAGACAAATCCAGCGGATCTATGATAAGTTAGACCCTGGCAGGAGCTCAACTGAGATCGTGAGATATAAATAGAAGTGTGGGTTACCACACCCACTGGGGGCTCGTCAGCCACAAACATTGGAGGACCACGTGTTCGCCGCAATGTCTGGTCTTGCACCAGGCATAATGGTCGGCGTGGTGGTGGGAGTGCCACTTCAAGTATATGGTGCCTCACTCTGGGCTTACGGTTGTGCTGTTGGACTGGGAATCCAGGGATCGCAGGTTCGATCCCCTGTCTGACCATAATGAAATTAACAGTCTTTCAGATGGGACGTTAAACCGAGCTCTCGTGTCGGTGCACGTAAAAGAACCAGAGGAGACTCTGGAATGGCTCTCTGTATCATTGCAGAAATCTCCAAACATCTAACATGACTAATCTCTTCAGGAGGTGTCGCTCATATGGGCAACCGGTAACGACGAAAAATAAACGTCAAAAAAGATTTAATGAATTGCTTGATTTTAGCTTGCAATCGTGGCGAATTGCAATCATCAATGGTCGTCATAGAGACGAAAAAATGTTAAAAACGTTGGCCTTATCGTTTGTGAAGGCTATCTAGCATGGCTATACAAAAGACGGATTGGTTAGAACTTGATAAATTTTCTTTGACAAGTAATTTACGACCTTCCCGTATTCACGCGGATTATTGGACCTTTTATCATTTAGTGAAAACCCGATATTATCATACATATTCATATAGCTAGCTAACCCTGTTGCGAAGTGACATGTATATATGGTTAGAGTTCCAAACCTTTGATTTTCCGCTAGATATTGATATTATTTTGATGCCCTGTCATGGTGTCTATATATGTCATCCTATTTCTGAGTTATACCGCGGTTTATCATTACAATGTTGGTATTGCGGTAACAAATTTAGAAGGAATACTTCTTTAATCTAACTTAGCTTAGGAACATGCGTTGATATAGTTTGCCTGGTCAGTCATATGAATATATTTTAACACTGATACCATAATTGGGCCGTATATAGTTTCTGATAATATCATTTTGCCAGAAGTAAATTAGTGAAAAATCGACAGACTGGAACTAAGGCCCAAAACTAACTCAATGGATTTATTAGTACAATTCAGGGGTGTGGCGGCGGTGGAGGGGTATGATGGGCGGATGAGTTACATTAATGAATGCCCAGTCTGTATTTCGAACATTTTCATTTAATACAGCAACGTTTGCTCGTTTATAATTCCAAGTTATGCTTGTAAGCAGGGCGTTAGGATGAATATTTATATGTATTTTAGTAAATTGTGGGCATTTATACTTTTAACTTAGTTCACTGTTTCTGCATTAAATTCGTGAATTTCCACGTAATTTTTATAGCAGTTTTGTTCAGAAATACAAAGTTATTATTAATATTTTACAGTTTTGACTTACTGTGTGATGTTTTTATTAACACACTATGCATGGCCTAAGAATGTAAAATTGTCACTGGCGAATTTGTAAATTCAGAAACTTTTATAATTATTCCGTGAAAATCCCTTCTGGTTGGTTATGTTATGTTATATATCGGGTTTTACGCCTGCATCAGCACCATTTTGGGCTATATCGCCGGCGGGCAGTTTACCTAACAACACCTTTCCTGGGCAGGCTCCAGCGGTTAACCAGTACTTGGGTGCACCAACCTCCGTAAGAAACTGCCAACTTTTTCATATAAATGAGACACGGTCTGAGCGGGGCTCGAACCCGTGACCATCAGTGATGATAGGTTACAGTGGTATACAAGTCAGCGACCTTAACCACTCGACCACGGAGGCGGACCCTTCTGGTTGGTAAAATCTTCTACATGTATATTAAGTCTCGACTAGAGTTTAGACACGTAGTTTCTTGTTGACTAGAGTTTAGACACGTAGTTTCTTGTTGACTAGTGTTTAGACACGTAGTTTCTTGTTGACAAGAATAGGATATAATTTGGGTTGGATTCAACCATCTAAACTCCGGATCGTCTGGGATAACGAAGTTATGTTACCTCACCAGGTAGAAAGAAATGATGTTACCTCGCCAGGTAGAAAGAAATTATGTTACCTCGCCAGGTAGATAGAAATGATGTTACCTCACCAGGTAGATAGAAATGATGTTACCTCGCCAGGTAGATAGAAATGATGTTACCTCACCAGGTAGATAGAAATGATGTTACCTCGCCAGGTAGATAGAAATGATGTTACCTCGCCAGGTAGATAGAAATGATGTTACCTCACCAGGTAGATAGAAATGATGTTACCTCGCCAGGTAGATAGAAATGATGTTGGTAGAAAGAAATGATGTTACCTCGCCAGGTAGATAGAAATGATGTTGGTAGAAAGAAATGATGTTACCTCGCCAGGTAGATAGAAATGATGTTACCTCGCCAGGTAGAAAGAAATGATGTTGGTAGAAAGAAATGATGTTGGTAGAAAGAAATGATGTTACCTCGCCAGGTAGAAAGAAATGATGTTACCTCGCCAGGTAGATAGAAATGATGTTGGTAGAAAGAAATGATGTTGGTAGAAAGAAATGATGTTACCTCGCCAGGTAGAAAGAAATGATGTTACCTTGCCAGGTAGATAGAAATGATGTTACCTCGCCAGGTAGAAAGAAATGATGTTACCTCGCCAGGTAGAAAGAAATGATGTTACCTCGCCAGGTAGAAAGAAATGATGTTACCTCGCCAGGTAGAAAGAAATGATGTTGGTAGAAATAAATGATGTTGGTAGAAAGAAATGATGTTACCTCGCCAGGTAGATAGAAATGATGTTGGTAGAAAGAAATGATGTTACCTCGCCAGTTAGAACGAAATGATGTTACCCCGCCAAGTAGAAAGAACCTATGTTATCACGTTTAAGGGTGTCGACTTATTTCATGTGATGAAGCTATGCAGTTGGCTTGTGAAAGGTCGATGGTTCTACCAAGGCTGCCTGTCCGTGCCTGAAATACAATGTAATGTTCAGGATACCCAGGTTCATTCACAATCAATACTAGCTGGCAGGCCTCGACACATTTTTAATTTCTTACTCGTCCTACTGGGCGAGTGATGCCACTGTTCCACTCGTCCAGATTGGACTATCACTCGTCCCATGTATTTTAGGAAAATTAAAAATCGTCAGAATTGCACTTTAATTTATTAATAAATGCAATTATGTGGCAGCATAAACACATTAAAATATCCGCGGTGATTTCCCATTATCACGCTTGGTAATCATTTCGAAGAAAGTAAAACGGATATTATTTTATTTTGTTCCTACGATTTATATTGGATATTTAGCTGAAATTTTCACTCGTCCGACTGGGCAAGCGACTTGGAATTTCTACTCGTCCAGATCGAAAAGTCACTCGTAAATACGAGCGGACGAGTGGATTTGTCGAGCCCTGGCTGGATAGTCGCCATGCTTCCTAAACTGCTGGTTAAACTTTCACCGCCACCCCCACGAAAAAAAAAACAATCGCCTGGGATAAAGAACCATGCCATCTCGCCTGGGAGCAAGGAATGCTGCTACCTCGCATGGGAGAAAGAAACGTTATAGACCACATACGGCATTTCTACCCATCCACCAGAGAGCCGACGGAGCAAGCACTGTACGAATTTAATTCATATACTATATATCTCTATCAATTTGTCCTTCGATGGCCACTTCTATCAGACCATTGCTGTTGCCGGAATCCTGATTCTCTCAGAGCAGCATTGCCTTTCCTGGAATCACGATTATTAGCGCGTGATGAATGGATTCTAGAACCTTTAGTTATCGGCAAATACCAATATTAAAGCTGGCTTCATAATTCTAGTTCATTTCACGTGGTATTGCCTTCTTTGGAGAACATAGTTGCCGCCGTTTATTGAAAAAGATTTGCAGATGTAGGAATTATTCTAGTAGCCAAAGTTTATTGATCTACAGCACTATCTATAGCTGCTGGATGGTACCAGGCTGTATGTGAGGGGATATTTTATAACAATGTAGAGAAACATGCGGATAATCAGCGCCTCGGATCAATAGTAGTTCCTTAACTGGTGTTTGCCTGGAATCTATAGTAAATTGTCTTGGATATTGGAGAGTCATTTCCTGTTTAGGACTTTTTTGGATTTTGGAATCCTAGGTAAGTGTATTTAGTTTATTATTATTTTGATAAAAACACAGCTCAAAATAATTGGTATTTACCTATCTGAACTCTATATTTCACACAATTATTCCAGGGAAATGAATATCTTCTTTAGATGCATGACATCATTTTAATGACGAGTCTGTCAATTATTAAATTAGTTATCATATGAATAGGTATTGCACCATTTAAACACATTGTACACATACTTGTTCATGCTCTGCTGTCAATTAATGTAGTCATCCGGGACAGTTAACCAATTCAAGAACGGTTTATAAGAGAATAATGCTAAAATCAATAGCAATTTACGAATGCATCCGGTACTATGTAAAGGTCGGACGGCTTGTCAATGTCCCGAGAGTGATAGATAGATAGAGAGATAGGGTGGAGGAGAGAGAGAGGGGTGGAGGGAGAGCGAGGCGGTGGAGGGAGATAGTTGAGTGGAGGGAGAGAGATGGTGAAGGGAGAGAGGGGTGAATAGAGAGATAGGGGGTGCAGGGAGATATATAGTAGGTGGATGGAGAGAGATGAGCGGAGGGAGATAGAGAGTTGAGGGGTGGAGGGAGCATACTGTTTCTATTTGGCATTTGCAGTAAGGTAAGACATACTGAAGCTTGTATTTACTGTATACTTTATAAGCAAACTAAGGGTGTAATACATAATTATTACAGTGATATGCATACATGTATGTTAAATATCCGTGTGCTATTTTACTACATAGTACAGCTTCCCGTACTTAAGGTTAACTTCATTCAATTCTAGATAGTATGTCATCATGTCGTAAAGTACAAAATGCACATCATCTCTTGCGATTATACAAAGGTTATGTATGTATAGGGTATAAGCCGATAACGATCCAATATGTAAACTATTGGACTGTGTGAGGCGCGTAGCACACTTATATAGCTTAAAACACACATTTCGATAACAAGATCCTACTAATTAAAATTGTTAATTTCGTACATTTACGCGTAGGATTTAATATAATAATCTGGCCCTTTTTGATAGCCTGGGTTCCAGTCTGTTGATTTTTCATTTTTTAACTTCTGGCAAAATGACATCATCAGAAACTCAATACGGCCCAAGTATTAGCCTCGGTGTTAAAATATATTTATTTGACTGATCATGCAAACTATATTGACGCCTGGCTAGCCTTTTGACAGCAGTCCAATAATAATAATAATGGACTGCAAGTACAAAGGTATGACGTCATGACAGTGTTTTAAATACAAGTAGATGTTTATTTCTGTTACTTAAATGTCTTTATATAATTGTAAAATATTTCGCCGTAAATGTTCTGATAATGTGTTTGTAAGCGGTGTGTATGCCCTTCTATTTTGGAAGATAAATAACGAATATATATTTGCCACTTGATTTAGTTTCAATGTGACAGTATCGCTACTGGACGACACTAAGATAGACTCTACTATAGTTTATGCTTTCCAATGCAAACACTGGGCGACAATAATATAGACTCTACTGTATGTTATTCTTTCCAATGCAAACACTGGGCGACAATAAGATATACTCTACTGTATGTTATGCTTTCCAATGCAAACACTGGGAGACAATAAGATATACTCTACTATATTTTATGCTTTCCAATGCAAACACTGGGCGACAATAAGATAGACTCTACTATATTTTATGCTTTCCAATGCAAACACTGGGCGACAATAAGATAGACTCTACTATATTTTATGCTTTCCAATGCAAACACTGGGAGACAATAAGATAGACTCTACTATATGTTATGCTTTCCAATGCAAACACTGGGAGACAATAAGATAGATTCTACTATATGTTATGCTTTCCAATGCAAACACTGGGCGACAATAAGATATACTCTACTGTATGTTATGCTTTCCCATGCAAACACTGGGCGACAATAAGATAGACTCTACTGTATGTTATGCTTTCCAATGCAAACACTGGGCGACAATAAGATATACTCTACTGTATGTTATGCTTTCCAATGCAAACACTGGTCGACAATAAGATAGACTCTACTACATGTATATGTTATGCTTTCCAATGCAAACACTGGTCGACAATAAGATAGACTCTACTACATGTATATGTTATGCTTTCCAATGCAAACACTGGGCGACAATAAGATAGAGTCTACTATATGTTATGCTTTCCAATGCAAACACTGGTCGACAATAAGATATACTCTACTACATGTATATGTTATGCTTTCCAATGCAAACACTGGGAGACAATAAGATAGACTCTACTGTATGTTATGCTTTCCAATGCAAACACTGGGCGACAATAAGATAGACTCTACTGTATGTTATGCTTTCCAATGCAAACACTGGGCGACAATAAGATAGATTCTACTATATTTTATGCGTTCCAATGCAAACTAGAATTTATCAGTGAAATAAAATGTGTCATGCATGTTGCAAGCAGTGAAATAACACATTTCATTTCTCACTGCTTTACACGTGTGGTACCAATAGCAGATGCATGTTGTAATTATGTCAACGCAAACGTTTTCCGACCCAATCTGTCAGTCAGTGACGTCATCTAACGTCTCTTAATGATGCCCAAATTATGAATTGTCGTCTTACGTGCACTTATTAACCCCCATCGCTAGGTTTATTGGTTTTGGTGGCATATACATGTGTGTGTGTGTGTGTGTGTGCGTGCGTGCGTGCGTGCGTGCGTGCGTGCGTGCGTGCGTGCGTGCGTGCGTGCGTGCGTGCGTGCGTGCGTGCGTGCGTGCGTGCGTGCGTGCGTGCGTGCGTGCGTGCGTGCGTGCGTGCGTGCGTGCGTGCGTGCGTGCGTGCGTGCGTGCGTGCGTGCGTGCGTGCGTGCGTGCGTGCGTGCGTGCGTGCGTGCGTGCGTGCGTGCGTGCGTGCGTGCGTGCGTGCGTGCGTGCGTGCGTGCGTGCGTGCGTGCGTGCGTGCGTGCGTGCGTGCGTGCGTGCGTGCGTGCGTGCGTGCGTGCGTGCGTGCGTGCGTGCGTGCGTGCGTGCGTGCGTGCGTGCGTGCGTGCGTGCGTGCGTGCGTGCGTGCGTGCGTGCGTGCGTGCCGGCAAGGTGGCGTCTACAATCCAGTGGCACTGAAAATCATCACCAAGATATAACATTATAAATTCTACACGACGGGCTATTAACGCTACAGATATTGCATAATCGCTGAATTCTTCAACAGCTATGTCCAGTTACAACTATTCCGATGTAAAACTTGCTAAAAGTTGTGCAAATGGCCGGTATATGTACTTGTTGTGATGTCATAGTAAAGTACGTGTGACGTCATAGCCACGCTTGCTCCATGCACACACGGTTGACATTCTAATATATATATGTAGAACACACACTTTTATGTAGCATACATTTATCTGTTAGTTTTGTTTGTTTTTATAATAGTTTCATGAATTGAAAAGCTGTTTATCATGTAAGCAACGTAACTAATCCGAATAAAATGACAACTTAAATGTGAACTACTTTTTATTGCGTTTACTATTCATTTACAACCGACGGCATAATTATTAACGCATTGAAGCGCACGTGCATATGAAACGTTTGCAAGTCAGTGAATTCACAGCTTTCTGGACGACTATGTTATAAAAAGGGTCTTATATTCGTGTTCATTTGTTCTTGAATTTGTTAATGGACAGACAGTTGTCAGGGCGGTCTGCGAAGTGTTCACTAATGGACAGTTGTCAGGGCGGTCTGCGAAATGTTCACTAATGGACAGTGGTCAGGGCGGTCTGCGAAGTGTTCACTAATGGACAGTTGTCAGGGCGGTCTGCGAAGTGTTCACTAATGGACAGTGGTCAGGGCGGTCTGCGAAGTGTTCACTAATGGACAGTTGTCAGGGCGGTCTGCGAAGTGTTCACTAATGGACAGTTGTCAGGGCGGTCTGCGAAGTGTTCACTAATGGACAGTGGTCAGGGCGGTCTGCGAAGTGTTCACTAATGGACAGTTGTCAGGGTTGTCTGCGAAGTGTTCACTAATGGACAGTGGTCAGGGCGGTCTGCGAAGTGTTCACATCCATTGCTTTCCTTTTTTAAATGTTTTGTTTGTTCTTTCTTAACATACATATACAATGTTCACATGCTACTAATATACATATATATGAATATGTAGTATATATATTAACATACATATATAATGTTCACATGTAACTAATATGCATAGCACTATATGAATATGCAGTATATATATTAACATACATTTATAATGTTCACATGCTACTAATATACATATATATGAATATGTAGTATATATATTAACATACATTTATAATGTTCACATGCTACTAATATACATATATATGAATATGTAGTATATATATTAACATACATATATAATGTTCACATGCTACTAATATACATATATATGAATATGCAGTATATATATTAACATACATTTATAATGTTCACATGCTACTAATATACATATATATGAATATGCAGTATATATATTAACATACATTTATAATGTTCACATGCTACTAATATACATATATATGAATATGTAGTATATATATTAACATACATATACAATGTTCACATGTAACTAATATGCATAGCACTATATGAATATGTAGTATATATATTAACATACATATACAATGTTCACATGCTACTAATATGCATAGCACTATATGAATATGTAGTATATATATTAACATACATATATAATGTTCACACGTTACTAATATACATAGCACTAGATGAATATGTAGTATATATATTAACGGGCTAATGGACGTCTTGAGGTGCGAAATTCCCGGAGTTCGAGCACCACTGAGGCAGTTACGATTGTGCCCTTTGGGTTTCGAGAGTGATTAATATAAGTTATAGGAACTTGTTTCGCAATGGAGCTAAAATAAATTTGTATAGACTAACATGCTTACAGTGTGCGTGACATAAAATATGTCATTTTGTAATGTGACCCTCCTTGATTGATGGGTAAATATTTAAAAAATTGAATCATGAAAATTTTTTAAAACATTTTTAAAAAATCTAAACAGACATGTGTGTAATAAAACAAATTTTAATGATATATAATATGTCACCAATTTAGCAATTTGATTTCCCATTGATTTATATTGTAAAGTACAAATGATTGTAATACGAAAACAAACACACTAGCCATGTATACAGTTT
The DNA here is from genome assembly GCA_014843695.1 of Archivesica marissinica. Taxonomy (NCBI): domain Eukaryota; kingdom Metazoa; phylum Mollusca; class Bivalvia; order Venerida; family Vesicomyidae; genus Archivesica; species Archivesica marissinica. The sequence goes on along the minus strand of CM026390.1, from coordinate 75,056,395 downwards.
CAATGGAATATATATCTCGCACAGACACACACACACACCTATACTGGCCAAGATAGGGCTATTTATTGTAAATTATGTTATATCACAGGAACTTGAAATTTTTTGACATTTGGTGGCTTATGGATAACATTTCAAGTTCATGTGGCTCTATTAAAAAGAGGGGGATGTCCTAGGATAGAGGTTTGAGACCATTGGTGGCTTATGGATAAAATTTCAAGTTCCTGTGGTTATATACTGTCGAATAAATATGTTTAAACCAAGACAGGACAAGTGGAGATTGACTTGCATCTTTGTCCAATAGTGATGAGCACCTCTGTGGGCTGGTGTTTCCCTGACTACCATAGTGTCTGTATTGTATTATTATAATTGATCGTTTGCATATAGTCGATCATTATCACTATCTTATACTAAAAAGTAAAAAAGTGGTTGTTTATTATAGTGTCACCCCTATTTAAAGGGTCAGCCATTTCTGACTTATGAGATACCTCTTTTTTATGAACATCAGTACTTCCCGAATCCTATGCTTGTATGCCAGACGACAGGCTGGTAGGCAATCGATACTCATTATTTAACTAGCTGGCAGCTCACCAACCGGCCATATTAGAACGAACCCGTCATTCGAACCTTCGACCTCCCGTTCCGTAGGCGGACGCCTTAACCACTAGGCCACGGAGACGGTGCTATACTAGTGCTATGCAGATTGTTGTGTTTGTTTGTTTTGGGGGTGGGGGTAAAGTCGCACCAACAGCTTAGGTCACATGACGACTCTCCAGCTATATCATTAGTGGAGAAAGACCCCGGATACTCACAGACGGATCTGTAGTCCAGTGGTAACACGCTGGACTGGTAATCCAGGGATCGCAGGTTCGATCCCCCGTCTGACCCTAATAAAATTAACAGTCTTTCAGATGGGACGTTAAACCGAGGTCTCGTGTCGGTGCTTTACACCGTGCACGTAAAAGAACCAGAGAGGACTCTGGAATGGGTCTCTGTCTGTATCATGCACTACCCTCCAAAATATAAAATGACTAATCTCTTCAGGAGGCGTCGCTCATATGGGCAACCGGTAGCGACGATAAATAAACGTAAAACACACACACACCCGGATACCCATCCGAGCAGTATTTCAGGCACGGACGGACACACGGGTAGAACCACCGACCTACAGCAAGTCAGCTGGATAGCTGCCTCATTTGGGTATTCGAACATACAGCGATGAGATGCAAGCTATTTGAAAGTTAATGGAAATCCCTTATGCAGATTGTGTACGAAAGTTCAATTTGACGATGCGATCATAACAATAATAATAATAATAATTAATAATATTAATAATTATAATAATATTAATAATAATCAAAACTGCGTGAAATCATTTAACGACACGATCTGATGTGATAATACGTATGCACACTATAGATTTGATCCTGTATGAGTTTTGATCAATGTTCTATTCCCTTGGATGAACAATTTCATTAATTAATTAATGGTTGATATTACAGTTATAATCAGAGGCATTTTTCCTTGAACAGCTTACATTGTATTAATTGATGAAAAGTATATTGATCATATTAGCCGAGAAATAGCTAGCTTACTGGGAGAGGCTAGCCTGGGAACAGGCGTCGATATATTTTGTCTGGTCAGTCAAATAAATATTTGTTAACACCGAGGCCATTAATTGGGCCGTATTGAGGTTCTGATTATATCAACGTTTTTTGGCCAGATAAAAAGTGAAAAATCGACAGACTGGAACCCTGGCTAGGGAGAGGCCTGCACTTTGATGCTTTATAAGGTGTATGTAACATTGTACTATTACAGGCGAAGCAATTATAAATGTAAGCCATATGGTCAGACACCACTATTGCAATATCCATAGGCCACCATTATAACACACAGTGCCATTAGATTTTCCCCAGAAATAGTTTGGCACAAAAGACAGTAGTTTTCAACAGACTGGCCTTTGAGCCACAGGAAAATGTCAAATTTCAATGGGGTTGACCAATTGCGGTTTTTTTAATTTCCCCCTACTCTGAAGGTAATTTGGTGGTGAATGTTGCACTGAAACCTGCATTTATAATATGCTGTTTATTTGTCACCAAATAGTCTGCAAATATTTTTAAATATTCCATAATGCAGCTCATATATTGTATTTTACTATTTAGAAGTCATTTTCACTACACGTTTTCAACCAATCCCAGACGACTATATCAATAACACCGTCTGACAATATACATGTAATTATAACAGGAAACCTGGGTTGTCAATTAAAGGAACTGGGAATATAATACCGATATACTGCAGTACGCGACATGGGGGAGGGGTGCTGTCTGCTTAACTAGTTTTATAACTATCAACTGTAACTGATGAAATGACCAAATGTAACAAATTATATTGAAAGTAAACATTTATTCAGGGATTTAGGTGCCATATCGATGCCAATATCGCTGATAGTAAATATAAACGATAGGCGACACCCACGCACACTGTCGGCCTTGTAATGTCGACTACGTCATCCTAATATAAAATTCAATATAATTATTCTGATTTGTAAAATGTGTAAAATGAATAAAAACATCAGCCAAACATATATTTATATAACTGACCAGGCACAATATATCAACGCCTGTTTCCCGACTAGAACATGCGTGTAATTTCCTCTATATTCTTCTTTAAACAAATATGAATATATAGATTTACATCTGCAATATGTGATATCAAATAGGAACTTTGCAAGATTAAGACTACCGATTAAACATCTGATTCGCGATATTGTCTAGCACTATGAAGAACAATATTGTCTAGCACTATGAAGAACAATATTGTCTAGCACTATTGTCTAGCACTATGAAGAACAATATTGTCTAGCACTATGAAGAACAATATTGTCTAGCACTATGAAGAACAATATTGTCTAGCACTATGAAGAACAATATTGTCTAGCACTATGAAGCAATATTGTCTAGCACTATGAAGAACAATATTGTCTAGCACTATTGTCTAGCACTATGAAGAACAATATTGTCTAGCACTATGAAGAACAATATTGTCCAGCACTATGAAGAACAATATTGTCTAGCACTATGAAGAACAATATTGTCTAGCACTATGAAGAACAATATTGTCCAGCACTATGAAGAACAATATTGTCTAGCACTATGAAGAACAATATTGTCCAGCACTATGAAGAACAATATTGTCTAGCACTATGAAGAACAATATTGTCTAGCACTATGAAGAACAATATTGTCTAGCACTATGAAGAACAATATTGTCTAGCACTATGAAGAACAATATTGTCTAGCAATATGAAGAACAATATTGTCCAGCACTATGAAGAACAATATTGTCTAGCACTATGAAGAACAATATTGTCCAGCACGTTGAAGAACAATATTGTCTAGCACTATGACGAACACTATTGTCTAGCACTATGAAGAACAATATTGTCTAGCACTATGAAGAACAATATTGTCCAGCACTATGAAGAACAATAGTGTGTAGCACTATTGTCTAGCACTATGAAGAACAATATTGTCTAGCACTATGAAGAACAATATTGTCCAGCACTATGAAGAACAATATTGTCTAGCACTATTGTCTAGCACTATGAAGAACAATATTGTCTAGCAATATGAAGAACAATATTGTCTAGCACTATGAAGAACGATATTGTCTAGCACTATGAAGAACGATATTGTCTAGCACTATTGTCTAGCACTATGAAGAAGGATATTATCTAGCACTATTGTCTAGCACTATGAAGAACAATATTGTCTAGCACTATGAAGAACAATATTGTCTAGCACTATGAAGAACGATATTGTCTAGCACTATTGTCTAGCACTATGAAGAACGATATTATCTAGCACTATTGTCTAGCACTATGAAGAACAATAGTGTGTAGCACTATTGTCTAGCACTATGAAGAACAATATTGTCTAGCACTATGAAGAACAATATTGTCCAGCACTATGACGAACAATATTGTCTAGCACTATTGTCTAGCACTATGAAGAACAATATTGTCTAGCACTATGAAGAACAATATTGTCTAGCACTATGAAGAACGATATTGTCTAGCACTATGAAGAACGATATTGTCTAGCATTATGACGAACGATATTGTCTAGCACTATTGTCTAGCACTATGAAGAAGGATATTATCTAGCACTATTGTCTAGCACTATGAAGACCAATATTGTCTAGCACTATGAAGAACGATATTGTCTAGCACTATTGTCTAGCACTATGAAGAACGATATTATCTAGCACTATTGTCTAGCACTATGAAGAACAATATTGTCTAGCACTATTGTCTAGCACTATGAAGAACAATATTGTCTAGCACTATAAAGAACAATAGTGTCTAACACTATGAAGAACAATATTGTCCAGCACGTTGAAGAACAATATTGTCTAGCACTATGAAGAACAATATTGTCTAGCACTATTGTCTAGCACTATGAAGAACAATATTGTCTAGCACTATTGTCTAGCACTATGAAGAACGATATTGTCTAGCACTATGAAGAACAATATTGTCTAGTATTGTCTAGCACTATGAAGAACAATATTGTCTAGCACTATGAAGAACAATATTGTCTAGCACTAGGAAGAACAATATTGTCTAGCACTATTGTCTAGCACTATGAAGAACAATATTGTCTAGCACTATGAAGAACAATATTGTCTAGCACTATGAAGAACACTATTGTCTAGCACTATGACAAACAATAGTGTCTAGCACTATGAAGAACAATATTGTCTAGCACTATGAAGAACAATATTGTCCAGCACTATGAAGAACAATATTGTCTAGCACTATGAAGAACAATATTGTCTACACTATTGTCTAGCACTATGAAGAACAATATTGTCTAGCACTATGAAGAACAATATTGTCTAGCACTATGAAGAACAATATTGTCTAGCATATTGTCTAGCACTATGAAGAACAATATTGTCTAGCACTATGAAGAACAATATTGTCTAGCACTATGAAGAACAATATTGTCTAGCACTATGAAGAACAATATTGTCTAGCACTATGAAGAACAATATTGTCTAGCACTATGAAGAACAATATTGTCTAGCACTATGAAGAACAATATTGTCTAGCACTATGAAGAACAATATTGTCTAGCACTATGAAGAACAATATTGTCTAGCACTATGAAGAACAATATTGTCTAGCACTATGAAGAACAATATTGTCTAGCACTATGAAGAACAATATTGTCAGCACTATGAAGAACAATATTGTCTAGCACTATGAAGAACAATATTGTCTAGCACTATGAAGAACAATATTGTCTAGCACTATGATTAACAATATTGTCTAGCACTATGAAGAACAATATTGTCCAGCACTATGAAGAACAATATTGTCTAGCACTATGAAGAATAATATTGTCTAGCACTATTGTCTAGCACTATGAAGAACAATATTGTCTAGCACTATTGTCCAGCACTATGAAGAGGAATATTGTCTAGCACTATGAAGAACATTATTGTCTAGCATTATGAAGAACAATATTGTCTAGCACTATGAAGAACAATATTGTCTAGCACTATGAAGAACACTATTGTCTAGCACTATGAAGAACAATATTGTCTAGCACTATGAAGAACAATAGTGTCTAGCACTATGAAGAACAATATTGTCCAGCACGTTGAAGAACAATATTATCTAGCACTATGAAGAACAATATTGTCTAGCACTATTGTCTAGCACTATGAAGAACAATATTGTCTAGCACTATTGTCCAGCACTATGAAGAACAATATTGTCTAGCACTATGAAGAACAATATTGTCTAGCACTATTGTCCAGCACTATGAAGAACAATATTGTCTAGCACTATGAAGAACAATATTGTCTAGCACGTTGACGAACAATATTGTCTAGCACTATGAAGAACAATATTGTCTAGCACTATGAAGAACACTATTGTCTAGCACTATTCTCTAGCACTATGAAGAACAATAGTGTCTAGCACTATGAAGAACAATATTGTCCAGCACTATGAAGAACAATATTGTAGCACTATGTCTAGCACTATGAAGAACAATATTGTCTAGCACTATGAAGAACAATATTGTCCAGCACTATGAAGAACAATATTGTCTAGCACTATTGTCTAGCACTATGAAGAACAATATTGTCTAGCACTATGAAGAACAATATTGTCTAGCACTATGAAGAACGATATTGTCTAGCACTATGAAGAACGATATTGTCTAGCACTATGAATAACGATATTGTCTAGCACTATTGTTTAGCACTATGAAGAAGGATATTATCTAGCACTATTGTCTAGCACTATGAAGAACAATATTGTCTAGCACTATGAAGAACAATATTGTCTAGCACAATGAAGAACGATATTGTCTAGCACTATTGTCTAGCACAATGAAGAACGATATTATCTAGCACTATTGTCTAGCACTATGAAGAACAATATTGTCTAGCACTATGAAGAACAATATTGTCTAGCACAATGAAGACCGATATTGTCTAGCACTATTGTCTAGCACTATGACGAACGATATTATCTAGCACTATTGTCTATCACTATGAAGAACAATATTGTCTAGCACTATGAAGAACAATAGTGTCTAGCACAATGAAGAACACTATTGTCCAGCACTATGAAGAACAATATTGTCTAGCACGTTGACGAACAATATTGTCTAGCACTATGAAGAACAATATTGTCAAGCACTATGAAGAACACTATTGTCTAGCACTATTCTCTAGCACTATGAAGAACAATAGTGTCTAGCACTATGAAAAACAATATTGTCTAGCACTATGAAGAACAATATTGTCCAGCACTATGAAGAACAATATTGTCTAGCACTATTGTCTAGCAATATGAAGAACAATATTGTCTAGCACTATGAAGAACAATATTGTCTAGCACTATGAAGAACAATATTGTCTAGTACTATGAAGAACAATATTGTCTAGCACTATGAAGAACAATATTGTCCAGCACTATGAAGAACAATATTGTCTAGCACGTTGACGAACAATATTGTCTAGCACTATGAAGAACAATATTGTCTAGCACTATGAAGAACACTATTGTCTAGCACTATTCTCTAGCACTATAAAGAACAATAGTGTCTAGCACTATGAAAAACAATATTGTCTAGCACTATGAAGAACAATATTGTCCAGCACTATGAAGAATAATATTGTCTAGCACTATTGTCTAGCAATATGAAGAACAATATTGTCTAGCACTATGAAGAACAATATTGTCTAGCACTATGAAGAACAATAGTGTCTAGCACTATGAAGAACAATATTGTCCAGCACGTTGAAGAACAATATTGTCTATCACTATGAAGAACAATATTGTCTAGCACTATTGTCTAGCACTATGAAGAACAATATTGTCTAGCACTATTGTCCAGCACTATGAAGAACAATATTTCTAGCACTATGAAGAACAATATTGTCTAGCACTATTGTCTAGCACTATGAAGAACAATATTGTCTAGCACTATTGTCCAGCACTATGAAGAACAATATTGTCTAGCACTATGAAGAACACTATTGTCTAGCACTAGGAAGAACAATATTGTCTAGCACTATGAAGAACACTATTGTCTAGCACTATTCTCTAGCACTATGAAGAACAATAGTGTCTAGCACTATGAAGAACAATATTGTCTAGCACTATGAAGAACAATATTGTCCAGCACTATGAAGAACAATATTGTGTAGCACTATTGTCTAGCACTATGAAGAACAATATTGTCTAGCACTATGAAGAACAATATTGTCCAGCACTATGAAGAACAATATTGTCTAGCACTATTGTCTAGCACTATGAAGAACAATATTGTCTAGCACTATGAAGAACAATATTGTCTAGCACTATTGTCTAGCACTATGAAGAACGATATTGTCTAGCACTATTGTCCAGCACGTTGAAGAACAATATTGTCTAGCACTATGAAGAACAATATTGTCTAGCACTATTGTCTAGCACTATGAAGAACAATATTGTCTAGCACTATTGTCCAGCACTATGAAGAACAATATTGTCTAGCACTATGAAGAACAATATTGTCTAGCACTATTGTCTAGCACTATGAAGAACAATATTGTCTAGCACTATTGTCCAGCACTATGAAGAACAATATTGTCTAGCACTATGAAGAACACTATTGTCTAGCACTATGAAGAACAATATTGTCTAGCACTATGAAGAACACTATTGTCCAGCACTATGAAGAAAGATATTGTCTAGCACTATGAAGAACGATATTGTCTAGCACTATGAATAACGATATTGTCTAGCACTATTGTCTAGCACTATGAAGAACAATATTGTCTAGCACTATGAAGAACAATATTGTCTAGCACTATGAAGAAAGATATTGTCTAGCACTATGAAGAACGATATTGTCTAGCACTATGAATAACGATATTTTCTAGCACTATTGTCTTGCACTATGAAGAAGGATATTATCTAGCACTATTGTCTAGCACTATGAAGAACAATATTGTCTAGCACTATGAAGAACAATATTGTCTAGCACAATGAAGAACGATATTGTCTAGCACTATTGTCTAGCACTATGAAGAACGATATTATCTAGCACTATTGTCTAGCACTATGAAGAACAATATTGTCTAGCACAATGAAGACCGATATTGTCTAGCACTATTGTCTAGCACTATGAAGAACGATATTATCTAGCACTATTGTCTAGCACTATGAAGAACAATATTGTCTAGCACTATTGTCTATCACTATGAAGAACAATATTGTCTAGCACTATGAAGAACAATAGTGTCTAGCACTATGAAGAACACTATTGTCCAGCACTATGAAGAACAATATTGTCTAGCACGTTGACGAACAATATTGTCTAGCACTATGAAGAACAATATTGTCTAGCACTATGAAGAACACTATTGTCTAGCACTATTCTCTAGCACTATAAAGAACAATAGTGTCTAGCACTATGAAAAACAATATTGTCTAGCACTATGAAGAACAATATTGTCCAGCACTATGAAGAATAATATTGTCTAGCACTATTGTCTAGCAATATGAAGAACAATATTGTCTAGCACTATGAAGAACAATATTGTCTAGCACTATGAAGAACAATAGTGTCTAGCACTATGAAGAACAATATTGTCCAGCACGTTGAAGAACAATATTGTCTATCACTATGAAGAACAATATTGTCTAGCACTATTGTCTAGCACTATGAAGAACAATATTGTCTAGCACTATTGTCCAGCACTATGAAGAACAATATTTCTAGCACTATGAAGAACAATATTGTCTAGCACTATTGTCTAGCACTATGAAGAACAATATTGTCTAGCACTATTGTCCAGCACTATGAAGAACAATATTGTCTAGCACTATGAAGAACACTATTGTCTAGCACTATGAAGAACAATATTGTCTAGCACTATGAAGAACACTATTGTCTAGCACTATTCTCTAGCACTATGAAGAACAATAGTGTCTAGCACTATGAAGAACAATATTGTCTAGCACTATGAAGAACAATATTGTCCAGCACTATGAAGAACAATATTGTTAGCACTATTGTCTAGCACTATGAAGAACAATATTGTCTAGCACTATGAAGAACAATATTGTCCAGCACTATGAAGAACAATATTGTCTAGCACTATTGTCTAGCACTATGAAGAACAATATTGTCTAGCACTGTGAAGAACAATATTGTCTAGCACTATGAAGAACGATATTGTCTAGCACTATGAAGAACAATATTGTCTAGCACTATGAAGAACAATATTGTCCAGCACGTTGAAGAACAATATTGTCTAGCACTATGAAGAACAATATTGTCTAGCACTATTGTCTAGCACTATGAAGAACAATATTGTCTAGCACTATTGTCCAGCACTATGAAGAACAATATTGTCTAGCACTATGAAGAACAATATTGTCTAGCACTATTGTCTAGCACTATGAAGAACAATATTGTCTAGCACTATTGTCCAGCACTATGAAGAACAATATTGTCTAGCACTATGAAGAACACTATTGTCTAGCACTATGAAGAACAATATTGTCTAGCACTATGAAGAACACTATTGTCCAGCACTATGAAGAAAGATATTGTCTAGCACTATGAAGAACGATATTGTCTAGCACTATGAATAACGATATTGTCTAGCACTATTGTCTAGCACTATGAAGAACAATATTGTCTAGCACTATGAAGAACAATATTGTCTAGCACTATGAAGAAAGATATTGTCTAGCACTATGAAGAACGATATTGTCTAGCACTATGAATAACGAATTGTCTAGCACTATTGTCTAGCACTATGAAGAAGGATATTATCTAGCACTATTGTCTAGCACTATGAAGAACAATATTGTCTAGCACTATGAAGAACAATATTGTCTAGCACAATGAAGAACGATATTGTCTAGCACTATTGTCTAGCACTATGAAGAACGATATTATCTAGCACTATTGTCTAGCACTATGAAGAACAATATTGTCTAGCACAATGAAGACCGATATTGTCTAGCACTATTGTCTAGCACTATGAAGAACGATATTATCTAGCACTATTGTCTAGCACTATGAAGAACAATATTATCTAGCACTATTGTCTATCACTATGAAGAACAATATTGTCTAGCACTATGAAGAACAATATTGTCCAGCACTATGAAGAACAATGTTGTCTAGCACTATGAAGAACAATATTGTCTAGCACTATTGTCTAACACTATGAAGAACAATATTGTCTAGCACTATTGTCCAGCACTATGAAGAGGACTATTGTCTAGCACTATGAAGAACATTATTGTCTAGCATTATGAAGAACAATATTGTCTAGCACTATGAAGAACACTATTGTCTAGCACTATGAAGAACAATATTGTCTAGCACTATGAAGAACAATATTGTCTAGCACTATGAAGAACACTATTGTCTAGCACTATGAAGAACAATATTGTCTAGCACTATGAAGAACAATATTGTCTAGCACTATGAAGAACAATATTGTCTAGCACTCTGAAGAACAATATTGTTCAGCACTATGAAGAACAATATTGTCCAGCACTATGAAGAACAATATTGTCTAGCACTATGAAGAACAATATTGTCCAGCACTATGAAGAACAATATTGTCTAGCACTATGAAGAACACTATTGTCTAGCACTATGAAGAACAATATTGTCCAGTACTATGAAGAACAATATTGTCTAGCACTATGAAGAACACTATTGTCTAGCACTATGAAGAACAATATTGTCTAGCAATATGAAGACCAATTTTGTTTAGCACTATGAAGAACACTATTGTCTAGCACTATGAAGAACGATATTGTCTAGCACTATGAAGAACAATATTGTCTAGCACTATGAAGAACGATATTGTCTAGCACTATGAAGAACAATATTGTCCAGCACTATGAAGAACAATATTGTCTAGCACTATGAAGAACAATATTGTCTAGCACTATGAAGAACAATATTGTCTAGCACTATGAAGAACAATATTGTCTAGCACTATGAAGAACAATATTGTCCAGCACTATGAAGAACAATATTGTCCAGCACTATGAAGAACAATATTATCCAGCACTATGAAGAACAATATTGTCCAGCACTATGAAGAATACATTGTCCAGCACTATGTAGAACAATATTATCCAGCACTATGAAGAACAATATTGTCTAGCACTATGAATAATACATTGTCCAGCACTATGTAGAACAATATTATCCAGCACTATGAAGAACAATATTATCTAGCACTATTGTCTAGCACTATGAAGAACAATATTGTCCAGCACTATGAAGAACAATATTGTCTAGCACTATTGTCTAGCAATATGAAGAACAATATTGTCTAGCACTATGAAGAATAATATTGTCCAGCACTATGAAGAACAATATTGTCTAGCACTATTGTCTAGCACTATGAAGAACAATATTGTCTAGCACTATGAAGAACAATATTGTCTAGCACTATGAAGAACAATATTGTCTAGCACTATGAAGAACAATATTGTCCAGCACTATGAAGAACAATATTGTCTAGCACTATGAAGAACAATATTGTCCAGCACTATGAAGAACAATAGTGTCTAGCACTATGAAGAACAATATTGTCTAGCACTATGAAGAACAATATTGTCCAGCACTATGAAGAACAATATTGTCTAGCACTATTATCCAGCACTATGAAGAGGAATATTGTCTAGCACTATGAAGAACATTATTGTCTAGCACTATGAAGAACAATATTGTCTAGCACTATGAAGAACAATATTATCCAGCACTATGAAGAACAATATTGTCTAGCACTATGAAGAACAATATTGTCTAGCACTATTGTCTAGCACTATGAAGAACAATATTGTCTAGCACTATTGTCCAGCACTATGAAGAACAATATTGTCTAGCACTATGAAGAACAATATTGTCAAGCACTATTGTCTAGCACTATGAAGAACAATATTGTCTAGCACTATTGTCCAGCACTATGAAGAACAATATTGTCTAGCACTATGAAGAACAATATTGTCTAGCACGTTGACGAACAATATTGTCTAGCACTATGAAGAACAATATTGTCTAGCACTATGAAGAACACTATTGTCTAGCACTATTCTCTAGCACTATGAAGAACAATAGTGTCTAGCACTATGAAGAACAATATTGTCTAGCACTATGAAGAACAATATTGTCCAGCACTATGAGGAACAATATTGTGTAGCACTATTGTCTAGCACTATGAAGAACAATATTGTCTAGCACTATGAAGAACAATATTGTCCAGCACTATGAAGAACAATATTGTCTAGCACTATTGTCTAGCACTATGAAGAACAATATTGTCTAGCACTATGAAGAACGATATTGTCTAGCACTATGAATAACGATATTGTCTAGCACTATTGTTTAGCACTATGAAGAAGGATATTATCTAGCACTATTGTCTAGCACTATGAAGAACAATATTGTCTAGCACTATGAAGAACAATATTGTCTAGCACAATGAAGAACGATATTGTCTAGCACTATTGTCTAGCACTATGAAGAACGATATTATCTAGCACTATTGTCTAGCACTATGACGAACAATATTGTCTAGCACTATGAAGAACAATATTGTCTAGCACAATGAAGACCGATATTGTCTAGCACTATTGTCTAGCACTATGAAGAACGATATTATCTAGCACTATTGTCTATCACTATGACGAACAATATTGTCTAGCACTATGAAGAACAATAGTGTCTAGCACAATGAAGAACACTATTGTCCAGCACTATGAAGAAAAATATTGTCTAGCACGTTGACGAACAATATTGTCTAGCACTATGAAGAACAATATTGTCAAGCACTATGAGGTACACTATTGTCTAGCACTATTCTCTAGCACTATGAAGAACAATAGTGTCTAGCACTATGAAAAACAATATTGTCTAGCACTATGAAGAACAATATTGTCCAGCACTATGAAGAACAATATTGTCTAGCACTATTGTCTAGCAATATGAAGAACAATATTGTCTAGCACTATGAAGAACAATATTGTCTAGCACTATGAAGAACAATATTGTCTAGTACTATGAAGAACAATATTGTCTAGCACTATGAAGAACAATATTGTCCAGCACTATGAAGAACAATATTGTCTAGCACGTTGACGAACAATATTGTCTAGCACTAGGAAGAACCATATTGTCTAGCACTATGAAGAACACTATTGTCTAGCACTATTGTCTAGCACTATGAAGAACAATAGTTTCTAGCACTATGAAAAACAATATTGTCTAGCACTATGAAGAACAATATTGTCCAGCACTATGAAGAATAATATTGTCTAGCACTATTGTCTAGCAATATGAAGAACAATATTGTCTAGCACTATGAAGAACAATATTGTCTAGCACTATGAAGAACAATAGTGTCTAGCACTATGAAGAACAATATTGTCCAGCACGTTGAAGAACAATATTGTCTAGCACTATGAAGAACAATATTGTCTAGGACTATTGTCTAGCACTATGAAGAACAATATTGTCTAGCACTATTGTCCAGCACTATGAAGAACAATATTGTCTAGCACTATTGTCTAGCACTATGAAGAACAATATTGTCTAGCACTATTGTCCAGCACTATGAAGAACAATATTGTCTAGCACTATGAAGATCACTATTGTCTAGCACTATGAAGAACAATATTGTCTAGCACTATGAAGAACACTATTGTCTAGCACTATTCTCTAGCACTATGAAGAACAACAGTGTCTAGCACTATGAAGAACAATATTGTCTAGCACTATGAAGAACAATATTGTCCAGCACTATGAAGAACAATATTGTCTAGCACTATTGTCTAGCACTATGAAGAACAATATTGTCTAGCACTATGAAGAACAATATTGTCTAGCACTATGAAGAACAATATTGTCTAGCACTATGAAGAACAATATTGTCTAGCACTATGAAGAACGATATTGTCTAGCACTATGAAGAACAATATTGTCTAGCACTATGAAGAACAATATTGTCCAGCACTATGAAGAACAATATTGTCTAGCACTATTGTCTAGCACTATGAAGAACAATATTGTCTAGCACTATGAAGAACAATATTGTCAGCACTATGAAGAACAATATTGTCTAGCACTATTGTCTAGCACTATGAAGAACAATATTGTCTAGCACTATGAAGAACAATATTGTCTAGCACTATGAAGAACAATATTGTCTAGCACTATGAAGAACAATATTGTCTAGCACTATGAAGAACAATATTGTCCAGCACTATGAAGAACAATATTGTCTAGCACTATGAAGAACAATATTGTCTAGCACTATTGTCTAGCACTATGAAGAACAATATTGTCTAGCACTATTGTCCAGCACTATGAAGAACAATATTGTCTAGCACTATGAAGAACAATATTGTCTAGCACTATTGTCTAGCACTATGAAGAACAATATTGTCTAGCACTATTGTCCAGCACTATGAAGAACAATATTGTCTAGCACTATGAAGAACAATATTGTCTAGCACTATTGTCTAGCACTATGAAGAACAATATTGTCTAGCACTATTGTCCAGCACTATGAAGAACAATATTGTCTAGCACTATGAAGAACAATATTGTCTAGCACTATTGTCTAGCACTATGAAGAACAATATTGTCTAGCACTATTGTCCAGCACTATGAAGAACAATATTGTCTAGCACTATGAAGAACAATATTGTCTAGCACTATTGTCTAGCACTATGAAGAACAATATTGTCTAGCACTATTGTCCAGCACTATGAAGAACAATATTGTCTAGACTATGAAGAACACTATTGTCTAGCACTATGAAGAACAATATTGTCTAGCACTATGAAGAACACTATTGTCTAGCACTATGAAGAACGATATTGTCTAGCACTATGAAGAACAATATTGTCTAGCACTATGAAGAACAATATTGTCTAGCACTATTGTCTAGCACTATGAAGAACAATATTGTCTAGCACTATGAAGAACAATATTGTCTAGCACTATGAAGAAAGATATTGTCTAGCACTATGAAGAACGATATTGTCTAGCACTATGAATAACGATATTGTCTAGCACTATTGTCTAGCACTATGAAGAAGTATATTATCTAGCACTATTGTCTAGCACTATGAAGAACAATATTGTCTAGCACTATGAAGAACAATATTGTCTAGCACAATGAAGAACGATATTGTCTAGCACTATTGTCTAGCACTATGAAGAACGATATTATCTAGCACTATTGTCTAGCACTATGAAGAACAATATTGTCTAGCACAATGAAGACCGATATTGTCTAGCACTATTGTCTAGCACTATGAAGAACGATATTATCTAGCACTATTGTCTAGCACTATGAAGAACAATATTGTCTAGCACTATTGTCTATCACTATGAAGAACAATATTGTCTAGCACTATGAAGAACAATAGTGTCTAGCACTATGAAGAACACTATTGTCCAGCACTATGAAGAACAATATTGTCTAGCACGTTGACGAACAATATTGTCTAGCACTATGAAGAACAATATTGTCTAGCACTATGAAGAACACTATTGTCTAGCACTATTATCTAGCACTATGAAGAACAATAGTGTCTAGCACTATGAAAAACAATATTGTCTCGCACTATGAAGAACAATATTGTCCAGCACTATGAAGAACAATATTGTCTAGCACTATTGTGTAGCAATATGAAGAACAATATTGTCTAGGACTATGAAGAACAATATTGTCTAGCACTATGAAGAACAATATTGTCTAGCACTATGAAGAACAATATTGTCTAGTACTATGAAGAACAATATTGTCTAGCACTATGAAGAACAATATTGTCCAGCACTATGAAGAACAATATTGTCTAGCACGTTGAAGAACAATATTGTCTAGCACTATGAAGAACAATATTGTCTAGCACTATGAAGAACACTATTGTCTAGCACTATTCTCTAGCACTATGAAGAACAATAGTGTCTAGCACTATGAAGAACAATATTGTCTAGCACTATGAAGAACAATATTGTCCAGCACTATGAAGAACAATATTGTCTAGCACAACAATATGAAGAACAATATTGTCTAGCACTATGAAGAACAATATTGTCTAGCACTATGAAGAACAATATTGTCCAGCACTATGAAGAACAATATTGTCTAGCACTATTGTCTAGCACTATGAAGAACAATATTGTCTAGCACTATGAAGAACAATATTGTCTAGCACTATGAAGAACAATATTGTCTAGCACTATGAAGAACAATATTGTCTAGCACTATGAAGAACAATATTGTCTAGCACTATGAAGAACAATATTGTCTAGCACTATGAAGAACAATATTGTCCAGCACTATGAAGAACAATATTGTCTAGCACTATGAAGAACAATATTGTCTAGCACTATTGTCTAGCACTATGAAGAACAATATTGTCTAGCACTATGAAGAACAATATTGTCTAGCACTATGAAGAACAATATTGTCTAGCACTATGAAGAACAATATTGTCTAGCACTATGAAGAACAATATTGTCTAGCACTATGAAGAACAATATTGTCCAGCACTATGAAGAACAATGTTGTCTAGCACTATGAAGAACAATATTGTCTAGCACTATTGTCTAACACTATGAAGAACAATATTTTCTAGCACTATTGTCCAGCACTATGAAGAGGACTATTGTCTAGCACTATGAAGAACATTATTGTCTAGCATTATGAAGAACAATATTGTCTAGCACTATGAAGAACACTATTGTCTAGCACTATGAAGAACAATATTGTCTAGCACTATGAAGAACAATATTGTCTAGCACTATGAAGAACACTATTGTATAGCACTATGAAGAACAATATTGTCTAGCACTATGAAGAACAATATTGTCTAGCACTATGAAGAACAATATTGTCTAGCACTATGAAGAACAATATTGTTCAGCACTATGAAGAACAATATTGTCCAGCACTATGAAGAACAATATTGTCTAGCACTATGAAGAACAATATTGTCCAGCACTATGAAGAACAATATTGTCTAGCACTATGAAGAACACTATTGTCTATCACTATGAAGAACAATATTGTCCAGTACTATGAAGAACATATTGTCTAGCACTATGAAGAACACTATTGTCTAGCACTATGAAGAACAATATTGTCTAGCAATATGAAGACCAATTTTGTTTAGCACTATGAAGAACACTATTGTCTAGCACTATGAAGAACGATATTGTCTAGCACTATGAAGAACAATATTGTCTAGCACTATGAAGAACGATATTGTCTAGCACTATGAAGAACGATATTGTCCAGCACTATGAAGAACAATATTGTCTAGCACTATGAAGAACAATATTGTCTAGCACTATGAAGAACAATATTGTCTAGCACTATGAAGAACAATAGTGTCTAGCACTATGAAGAACAATATTGTCTAGCACTATGAAGAACAATATTGTCTAGCACTATGAAGAACAATATTGTCTAGCACTATGAAGAACAATATTATCCAGCACTATGAAGAACAATATTGTCCAGCACTATGAAGAACAATAGTATCCAGCACTATGAAGAACAATATTGTCCAGCACTCTGAAGAATACATTGTCCAGCACTATGTAGAACAATATTATCCAGCACTATGAAGAACAATATTGTCTAGCACTATGAAGAATACATTGTCCAGCACTATGTAGAACAATATTATCCAGCACTATGAAGAACAATATTGTCTAGCACTATTGTCTAGCACTATGAAGAACAATATTGTCTAGCACTATGAAGAACAATATTGTCTAGCACTATGAAGAACAATATTGTCTAGCACTATGAAGAACAATATTGTCTAGCACTATGAAGAACAATATTATCCAGCACTATGAAGAACAATATTGTCCAGCACTATGAAGAACAATAGTATCCAGCACTATGAAGAACAATATTGTCTAGCACTATGAAGAATACATTGTCCAGCACTATGTAGAACAATATTATCCAGCACTATGAAGAACAATATTGTCTAGCACTATTGTCTAGCACTATGAAGAACAATATTGTCTAGCACTATGAAGAACAATATTGTCCAGCACTATGAAGAACAATATTGTCTAGCACTATTGTCTAGCAATATTGTTGCGCTCCAGTGAGTAAGGGCCCACCCTACGTTCGTGGTAGCGTGCGTAGAGTGTTCACGTGGTCCCTACTCGGTACTGGGGCACTTCTCTAGCTAGTGCTCTTCTTGCAGATAGTACGGTACTACAATGCGTTGATTTCACTATATACACGTGATGTATATATGTGCGGGGGTATAAAGAGAATGTACTATGATGGTTAAGTTAAAGATGAGTTTACTCTCGAAAACATACAATAACACGATAAACATACAATAACACGATAAACATACAATAACACGATAAACATACAATAACACGATAAACATACAATAACACGATAAACATACAATAACACGATAAAAGACCGTACTCCCAAGACCTCCGACGGTTCTACGCGCGAGAGACGATACGACACTAACGACGCCGTAGAACAGTGACACCGTACAATAAGTACTGTACTTATATAATGTTACAACCACTCGCAGTCAGTACGACACAGTACTAGTTATCCGTCCCGTTTAGACGCTACGTGTACAGTCAACAGTACTTTGATAAAATCCCCAATAAGTCTAATACATGTACTTTAATAATAACCTTGAATAAATTACAGCAGAGTATGATTCCAAAGAAATCTAAAATCGCTATCGTTAAAGTTACGTTTCTCTCTTGTTGAAATAATAAAATAATGATAATCTCGATCCTAACCTTTCTATTTAATCTTATGAGTCTGATCTAAAATAATATATGTCCCTCCCGAACGAAAGCTAAAATCATAATGACTCTCCGACCCAAACCTGGTCGTTTATATAACCCCACGCTGGTCGGACTACCAGAATATGGTCGACCCGACCCAAAAATGGTCGCGACCCGAAATTGGTAGCGACCCAAAACTGGTCGAACGTTCCAAGATCGCTAAGCGACGCAACACTAGCGATGGAACTAAAATGGCGGATACCAAAAAACTGACGTACAAGCAATATTAAATGGCCTACTATTAAACTTAATACGGTAATACCATTTACCGGTTCAAAGGTTATTGCTCTCTTCATAGTTCAAGGTTCTGCTATGTGCATTCTTTAACTATGACTCATCAATAAATCTACCAGAATGCAATGTTAAAGATGGGATCCCTGGTTCCAAAACGTGTCAAAGAGGAATCATCTTTTACGATTTACAATGTGTTCTCAACCGAATTAAACAATACCACTTGGCATAAATGTAGACAATGTGCTACGTTTCACGTATAGGCACAATACTCATCGTCGGATTACGATTCCTCGACGGTACAGCTTAAACATAGTCAAATAAACAGACATCGTGGAAACACGAGACATAAACCGGACACGAGCTCAAGGATAATTGGTTCAAAATGCAACAGAATAGTTCGGATTTGAACGGGCAAGCATTATGTGTTTCATGTGTAAGCTGGCCTGCAAACATAACCAGGTCGGCATACATATTTAACGTATGGTGACTTGTCTCATGCTTCACACAAAATCGCACGACCGCGGAAGTCTTGAGTTATCACACGACACGGTCTATACAAACATACCAAAGGTACACACTTTACCTCAATAACATATAACTGCAACTCCCTATATGCGGTGCATATCAATATGAAGAACAATATTGTCTAGCACTATGAAGAACAATATTGTCCAGCACTATGAAGAACAATATTGTCTAGCACTATTGTCTAGCACTATGAAGAACAATATTGTCTAGCACTATGAAGAACAATATTGTCTAGCACTATGAAGAACAATATTGTCTAGCACTATGAAGAACAATATTGTCTAGCACTATGAAGAACAATATTGTCTAGCACTATGAAGAACAATATTGTCTAGCACTATGAAGAACAATATTGTCCAGCACTATGAAGAACAATATTGTCTAGCACTATGAAGAACAATATTGTCTAGCACTATGAAGAACAATATTGTCTAGCACTATGAAGAACAATATTGTCTAGCACTATGAAGAACAATATTGTCTAGCACTATGAAGAACAATATTGTCTAGCACTATGAAGAACAATATTGTCCAGCACTATGAAGAACAATATTGTCTAGCACTATGAAGAACACTATTGTCTAGCACTATGAAGAACAATATTGTCCAGCACTATGAAGAACAATATTGTCTAGCACTATTATCCAGCACTATGAAGAGGAATATTGTCTAGCACTATGAAGAACATTATTGTCTAGCACTATGAAGAACAATATTGTCTAGCACTATGAAGAACAATATTGTCTAGCACTATGAAGAACAATATTATCCAGCACTATGAAGAACAATATTGTCCAGCACTATGAAGAACAATATTATCCAGCACTATGAAGAACAATATTGTCCAGCACTATGAAGAACAATATTGTCTAGCACTATGAAGTATACATTGTCCAGCACTATGTAGAACAATATTATCCAGCACTATGAAGAACAATATTGTCTAGCATTATTGTCTAGCACTATGAAGAACAATATTGTCTAGCACTATGAAGAACAATATTGTCCAGCACTATGAAGAACAATATTGTCCAGCAATATGAAGAACAATATTGTCTAGCACTATGAAGAACAATATTGTCTAGCACTATGAAGAACACATTGTCTAGCACTATGAAGAACAATATTGTCTAGCACTATGAAGAACAATATTGTCTAGCACTATTGTCTAGCAATATGAAGAACAATATTGTCTAGCACTATGAAGAACAATATTGTCCAGCACTATGAAGAACAATATTGTCTAGCACTATTGTCTAGCAATATTGTTGCGCTCCAGTGAGTAAGGGCCCACCCTACTTTCGTGGTAGCGTGCGTAGAGTGTTCACGTGGTCCCTACTCGGTACTGGGGCACTTCTCTAGCTAGTGCTCTTCTTGCAGATAGTACGGTACTACAATGCGTTGATTTCACTATATACACGTGATGTATATATGTGCGGGGGTATAAAGAGAATGTACTATGATGGTTAAGTTAAAGATGAGTTTACTCTCGAAAACATACAATAACACGATAAACATACAATAACACGATAAACATACAATAACACGATAAACATACAATAACACGATAAACATACAATAACACGATAAAAGACCGTACTCCCAAGACCTCCGACGGTTCTACGCGCGAGAGACGATACGACACTAACGACGCCGTAGAACAGTGACACCGTACAATAAGTACTGTACTTATATAATGTTACAACCACTCGCAGTCAGTACGACACAGTACTAGTTATCCGTCCCGTTTAGACGCTACGTGTACAGTCAACAGTACTTTGATAAAATCCCCAATAAGTCTAATACATGTACTTTAATAATAACCTTGAATAAATTACAGCAGAGTATGATTCCAAAGAAATCTAAAATCGCTATCGTTAAAGTTACGTTTCTCTCTTGTTGAAATAATAAAATAATGATAATCTCGATCCTAACCTTTCTATTTAATCTTATGAGTCTGATCTAAAATAATATATGTCCCTCCCGAACGAAAGCTAAAATCATAATGACTCTCCGACCCAAACCTGGTCGTTTATATAACCCCACGCTGGTCGGACTACCAGAATATGGTCGACCCGACCCAAAAATGGTCGCGACCCGAAATTGGTAGCGACCCAAAACTGGTCGAACGTTCCAAGATCGCTAAGCGACGCAACACTAGCGATGGAACTAAAATGGCGGATACCAAAAAACTGACGTACAAGCAATATTAAATGGCCTACTATTAAACTTAATACGGTAATACCATTTACCGGTTCAAAGGTTATTGCTCTCTTCATAGTTCAAGGTTCTGCTATGTGCATTCTTTAACTATGACTCATCAATAAATCTACCAGAATGCAATGTTAAAGATGGGATCCCTGGTTCCAAAACGTGTCAAAGAGGAATCATCTTTTACGATTTACAATGTGTTCTCAACCGAATTAAACAATACCACTTGGCATAAATGTAGACAATGTGCTACGTTTCACGTATAGGCACAATACTCATCGTCGGATTACGATTCCTCGACGGTACAGCTTAAACATAGTCAAATAAACAGACATCGTGGAAACACGAGACATAAACCGGACACGAGCTCAAGGATAATTGGTTCAAAATGCAACAGAATAGTTCGGATTTGAACGGGCAAGCATTATGTGTTTCATGTGTAAGCTGGCCTGCAAACATAACCAGGTCGGCATACATATTTAACGTATGGTGACTTGTCTCATGCTTCACACAAAATCGCACGACCGCGGAAGTCTTGAGTTATCACACGACACGGTCTATACAAACATACCAAAGGTACACACTTTACCTCAATAACATATAACTGCAACTCCCTATATGCGGTGCATATCAATATGAAGAACAATATTGTCTAGCACTATGAAGAACAATATTGTCCAGCACTATGAAGAACAATATTGTCTAGCACTATTGTCTAGCACTATGAAGAACAATATTGTCTAGCACTATGAAGAACAATATTGTCTAGCACTATGAAGAACAATATTGTCTAGCACTATGAAGAACAATATTGTCTAGCACTATGAAGAACAATATTGTCTAGCACTATGAAGAACAATATTGTCCAGCACTATGAAGAACAATATTGTCTAGCACTATGAAGAACACTATTGTCTAGCACTATGAAGAACAATATTGTCTAGCACTATGAAGAACAATATTGTCTAGAACTATGAAGAACAATATTGTCTAGCACTATGAAGACCAATATTGTCTAGCACTATGAAGAACAATATTGTCCAGCACTATGAAGAACAATATTGTCTAGCACTATGAAGAACACTATTGTCTAGCACTATGAAGAACAATATTGTCCAGCACTATGAAGAACAATATTGTCTAGCACTATTATCCAGCACTATGAAGAGGAATATTGTCTAGCACTATGAAGAACATTATTGTCTAGCACTATGAAGAACAATATTGTCTAGCACTATGAAGAACAATATTGTCTAGCACTATGAAGAACAATATTATCCAGCACTATGAAGAACAATATTGTCCAGCACTATGAAGAACAATATTATCCAGCACTATGAAGAACAATATTGTCCAGCACTATGAAGAACAATATTGTCTAGCACTATGAAGTATACATTGTCCAGCACTATGTAGAACAATATTATCCAGCACTATGAAGAACAATATTGTCTAGCATTATTGTCTAGCACTATGAAGAACAATATTGTCTAGCACTATGAAGAACAATATTGTCCAGCACTATGAAGAACAATATTGTCTAGTACTATTGTCTAGCAATATGAAGAACAATATTGTCTAGCACTATGAAGAACAATATTGTCTAGCACTATGAAGAACACTATTGTCTAGCACTATTGTCTAGCACTATGAAGAACAATATTGTCTAGCACTATGAAGAACAATATTGTCTAGCACTATTGTCTAGCAATATGAAGAACAATATTGTCTAGCACTATGAAGAACAATATTGTCTAGCACTATGAAGAACAATATTGTCTAGCACTATTGTCTAGCAATATGAAGAACAATATTGTCTAGCACTATGAAGAACAATATTGTCCAGCACTATGAAGAACAATATTGTGTAGCACTATTGTCTAGCACTATGAAGAACAATATTGTCTAGCACTATGAAGAACAATATTGTCTAGCACTATGAAGAACAATATTGTCTAGCACTATGAAGAACAATATTGTCCAGCACTATGAAGAACAATATTGTCTAGTACTATGAAGAACAATATTGTCTAGCACTATGAAGAACAATATTGTCTAGCACTATGAAGAACGATATTGTCTAGCACTATGAAGAACAATATTGTCTAGCACTATGAAGAACAATATTGTCCAGCACTATGAAGAACAATATTGTCTAGCACTATGAAGAACAATATTGTCTAGCACTATGAAGAACGATATTGTCTAGCACTATGAAGAACAATATTGTCTAGCACTATGAAGAACAATATTGTCCAGCACTACGAAGAACAATATTGTCTAGCACTATGAAGAACAATATTGTCTAGCACTATTGTCTAGCACTATGAAGAACAATATTGTCTAGCACTATTGTCCAGCACTATGAAGAGGAATATTGTCTAGCACTATGAAGAACATTATTGTCTAGCACTATGAAGAACAATATTGTCTAGCACTATGAAGAACACTATTGTCTAGCACTATGAAGAACAATATTGTCTAGCACTATGAAGAACAATATTGTCTAGCACTATGAAGAACAATATTATCCAGCACTATGAAGAACAATATTGTCTAGCACTATGAAGAACAATATTGTCTAGCACTATGAAGAACAATATTGTCTAGCACTATGAAGAACAATATTGTCTAGCACTATGACGAACAATATTGTCTAGCACTATTGTCTAGCACTATGAAGAACAATATTGTCTAGCACTATGAAGAACAATATTGTCTAGCACTATGAAGAACAGTATTGTCTAGCACTATGAAGAACGATATTGTCTAGCACTATGAAGAACAATATTGTCTAGCACTATGAAGAACAATATTGTCTAGCACTATGAAGAACAACATTATGATATTTGTTGTTTCTGTTTGATAATATTGTATTGCTCTATGCATGCATACAATAAATGTATGTTTTAAGTTTATGCATCGTCCCTACCGGTTGCCCATATGAGCGACGCCTCCTGCAGATATTCCTCATTTTAGATTGTTGGAGGATAGTGCAATGATACACTGAATACTCTCACTCTGATTCTAACGAGAAACATCGGTGAGTTACTGCCCCTGAATACTATCAGTATGAGCGTAATGAGATACATCGATGAGTTACTGCCCCTGAATACTATCAGTATTAGCGTAATGAGATACATCGATGAGTTACTGCCCCTGAATACTATCATTATGAGCGTAATGAGATACATCGATGAGTTACTGCCCCTGAATACTATCATTATGAGCGTAATGAGATACATCGATGAGTTACTGCTCCTGAATACTATATTTATGATCGTAATGAGAGACATCGGTGAGTTACTGCCCCTGATTACTCGGTGAGCTACTGCCCCTGAATACTAACACTATGATCGTAATGAAAGACATCGGTGAGTTACTGCCCCTGAATGCTCGGTGAGTTACTGGCCCTGAATACTAACACTATGATCGTAATGAAAGGCATCGGTGAGTTACTGCCCCTGAATACTAACACTATGCTCGTAATGAAAGACATCCGTGAGTAACTGCCCCTGAATACTAACACTATGCTCGTAATGAAAGACATCGGTGAGTTACTGCCCCTGAATACTAACAATATGATCGTAATGAAAGACATCCGTGAGTAACTGCCCCTGAATACTAACACTATGCTCGTAATGAAAGACATCGGTGAGTAACTGCCCCTGAATACTAACACTATGATCGTAATGAAAGACATCCGTGAGTAACTGCCCCTGAATACTAACACTATGATCGTAATGAAAGACATCGGTAAGTAACTGCCCCTGAATACTCCCTAAAAAGTATGTAGGTCGACTTAAGTCGTTTCCTCTGTTTTTATCGTTGCTTCCTTTCACACCATGCTATCAATGCTCTTCCACTTTCTCATAATATTATAATTATTATGTTATTATATATCGACAGATATCCTACAATATATCCAATGGTAAGCAGTCTGTTTATTTTGTTTATCAATTAACTAACATGATTTGGATAAAATCACAGTTAGGCAACATCTTGTTATGGTACAACTGTATCAACAAAGGATTAAAACTGAAATGACCGCTATACATTTGGGGAGAAATCGGACATTATATGTCAAGGGAGGTAATAGAAAAACCAACGCGGTCTCTCATTGTAAATAATGGAGTATGTTGGGCTTTGTGTCTCAATTAAATGTTCAGAAATACACTATTACGCAATGCTTTTAGTAATTACAAATTCGGCTAAAAATAACGCATCATGAAAGAGACTATATAGACGCTAATTTAAAGAATGCAAATGCGTTTGTTCTAGCGACTAATTGAAGCGAATCTAGAAACTTCATAGTAAATTGTCCGATTTTGTTGATACAAGACCAGCATTGTGCGCGGGATAATTATTAACTGCATTAGAGAATGCGGGAACGTGAGGTGGTTTAGACGCGTGTCGTATCGATCTGTCTCTCTCGCATCTCTTCATCCTAAAAAAATACAAGCGCAAATATTTATGTTTCTGATTAGTGTTGTTTCACTTAGATGAATTACATCAGGAAGGAGGTCTCGAGCGTGATTAATATAAGTTGTAAGAACTTGTTTCGCAATCGAGCTAAAATAAATTTGTATAAACTAAACTAAACTAACACCATTCATTATAAAAGAATTATAAGAGACTAATCTTGTTATGTGTAACAGTTAACAAGTAGTATGGCTATTTACGGGGAACAACAAAGGTATCAGCTATATATCAATAGATACGTGCAAATTATTAAATACAATACAATACAATACAATACAATAAGTTTATTGCATAAAACAATATATATGTTATATATATATAGCAATTAAGTAAAAACAGGCAGTGACATGGAACTTTACAAAAGAGCACAATCACAAGTTCAAATATATGTGTAAAAAATGCGTTAGTTTCGTTGCTTATTTGCAAAATATATATATTTGGAAAGACCAATGGTGATGTTTTATGATGCGTGACAAAAGATTAATAAATTTCTGTAGTCGGCCAAGTAGTATCTTTTAATGAATTTCGATCTTAGGTTTGAGTAATGTGGGCAAATTAATATGAAGTGATACTCATTTTCCAAGATTCTAGAATTGCAATAAATACATAATCTTTCCTTTCGTGGTAGGTGTATGTAGCGACGACGTTCGATAGCTAGATCATGTGGAAAATATAAGCGAATTTCATAAACGTAATACTGACTTCCTAAGTAAAACATGTCCCTTTATGATTTGCGGCAGTAAGCACCAGGAAGCATAGCCATTACATACATGGGCCAACCTTTAGGCCGAGTTCTATAGAATATCATACAATGTACATAATACTACACAATCATATACTTTCAATAAGGCCAATTCGCTGTTCTATAGACCCAGCAGGCAGGGGATACTGACCGAGGATGAACATTATTATATATTCTAACACGACCCAGCTAATAACATACATACTTATAGAGTAAAATCTACCTCGGGTTATTCTGCGATATACCTACCTTGAACTATGCTGCGCACGCACCGTGTTTTGGCTATTCCATTTATACAATGCGTGTACAGTTTTATGAATGATGTACAGTTATGAATGAATGTTTGTAAATACTACCGTGGGAATTCGCGGAAGTGAGCTATTTTTAGAATCAGATAATCTCTTGTCCGTCTTGTTTTTCTGTTAAGTAACGTTTCAGTTACTATTCTGTACAGTTTTATTTGACAAAATAAATAAAATTATTGATCAGTTACAATTTTGTTCATTTATGCACTAGATTGATATTTTCCATAACAAATAACGTCATCGCCCCTTACGCGGGAGGAAATTTCGAAAGCCAAATGCAGCGGAGTAGCACGCCGTTTGAAGAAAATACTCCTTTGATTCTCGTCTAAAATTATTAGAAGTAAGTCGTGTTAGAATCGAAATAATAAGTATCAACCTTGGTATATCGCAGAATAAACATCGTTTGTCGTTCTTTAACAGGCGCGGCGCTAGGAATTTCTGGAGGGGGTTCGATGCAAGTGCGACTGCCCGTAGGGCAGGAGCCTGCTAGGGGGGTCCGGGAGCTGTAAATCTGGAAGCTCTGAAATGGCATTTCCTGCATTCTAGAGCTCAACATGTATGGTAAAACAGATGGCAGGAACAAGCATCAGCAGCTTCACAGCTCTCTGTGAAAGTTTGTTAAATCGTATATCCATCTCACTGATGATGCAGTCAAGAAGTGGAATGGCAACTGTACGGCGATAATATTCTTCTGGCGTATCAGCGGGCTAATTTTGACGATGGATCTGGCGTTTGGCAATGCGTGGCAAAGACGAATCAATGTTTAGTTTCTCTGCGATGCGTTCGGCTTGTTTGTAGATCTTTTTGAAACCATCTTCAACGTTGTCAAGTGTCGCTTTCATATCAGACGCGGTTTCATCAATCAACTGGTAAACTTTTACAATGTATATCGTTCGACCCTGAAGGTAGACGGTAACGCCATGAAGAGGGTGCAACAGGTAATACAGCGACACCAGACCAACAATAAATCCGACATCCGTCACAGCTTTAGCGTGAGCAATTGCATCTTTCCTTGATTCCGAGTCCCAGCCTTCCGTAAACGCCTTATCAAAATCACCCATGTCCGGGTGAGTACCACTGATGATATTAAAGCACTCTACCAAGAACAGGGCCAGGTAGAAATGCTCATAAGCGGTATCGCGCTCCGACCAACGGGTCTTGCACATGCCAATTATCACGTTTCTAGTGGTGGCATTGTGAACGTGACGTTTTTCCGCTATCATTTATATGAGCCTTTCCCGTTTTGGAGAGTAGTTGAAGAAGATAGCTACATCCTTCATCGTAGCAATCACATGCTGTATGTTATTAGCTTTACAGCTAGCGGCAATGGAAATATTAAGAATATGTCCATTGCAATGGGTATATGGTATTTGGTGCATGCTGTGAAATTCCAGATACGCCTTTCTTCTCGCTAGACATGTTTGAAGCACCATCATAACACTGCCCCCGAAGCTGATGAATATCCAAACCAACATTTATATGGAACTCCAAGATGGCATTAGCGATAGCTTCGCTAGTAATTCTTTGAATGTTGATGAACTCAACGAACTCCTCTCGCATCTGTTTCACTTCGTCTACAAAGCGAAAGCAAACTGATAGAATTTCAGCATTGCTTGATGTTACCTCATCCACCATTACAGTGTGAAAACCTGATTTCTTAATCTCTGTAATAATATCTGCTTGGATGATGGAGTGGCCAATCAAATGAATCATCTCATTTTGCAACTGGTGATGATGATATGAAGCATTCCTTGAGATGGGTTTCATCATATGATCGTACACCATTAACTGAAAAAGGGGGTTCGTTCGCACCCCCTGAACCCCCCTGGCGCCGCCCCTGAGACTTATGCGTTCTTATTTCTTAATTATTATAGTAGATGTACATACATAATATACCTCGCTCACACTTTTGAATGTTCTGATTGTCTCGGAGTATTTACGTTTATTTATCGTCGATACCGGTTGCCCATATGAGCGACGCCTCCTGAAGAGATTAGTCATTTTAGATTTTGGAGGATAGTGCATGATACAGACAGAGACCCATTCCAGAGTCTCCTCTGGTTCTTTTACGTGCACGGTGTAAAGCACCGACACGAGACCTCGGTTTAACGTCCCATCTGAAAGACTGTTAATCTTATTAGGGTCAGACGGGGGATCGAACCTGCGATCCCTGGATTACCAGTCCAGCGTGTTACCACTGGACTACAGATCCGTCTGTAGAACATTTAGAAACATTGAGTCGTTATGACTTATAAAATACCGGTGTATCGTTCAAGAAACACGTGTGGTCATGTGACATCGACTTGGCAAATCACGTGGCACGGAGAGATGGGACAAGCATGTGTACATTTAATATAACAACATTCGTGACACGTTACCAACCCTTATACATTATATGGACTATCTTGTCGTTACCAACCCTTATACATTATATGGACTATCTTGTCGTTACCAACCCTTATACATTATATGGACTATCTTGTCGTTACCAACCCTTATACATTTATATGGACTATCTTGTCGTTACCAACCCGTATACATTATATGGACTATCTTGTCGTTACCAACCCGTATACATTATATGGACTATCTTGTCGTTACCAACCCTTATACATTATATGGACTATCTTGTCGTTACCAACCCTTATACATTATATGGACTAACTTGTCGTTACCAACCCTTATACATTATATGGACTATCTTGTCGTTACCAACCCGTATACATTATATGGACTATCTTGTCGTTACCAACCCTTATACATTATATGGACTATCTTGACGTTACCAACCCTTATACATTATATGGACTATCTTGTCGTTACCAACCCTTATACATTATATGGACTATCTTGACGTTACCAACCCTTATACATTATATGGACTATCTTGTCGTTACCAACCCGTATACATTATATGGACTATCTTGTCGTTACCAACCCTTATACATTATATGGACTATCTTGTCGTTACCAACCCTTATACATTATATGGACTATCTTGACGTTACCAACCCTTATACATTATATGGACTATCTTGTCGTTACCAACCCGTATACATTATATGGACTATCTTGTCGTTACCAACCCTTATACATTATATGGACTATCTTGACGTTACCAACCCGTATACATTATATGGACTATCTTGTCGTTACCAACCCTTATACATTATATGGACTATCTTGTCGTTACCAACCCGTATACATTATATGGACTATCTTGTCGTTACCAACCCGTATACATTATATGGACTATCTTGACGTTACCAACCCTTATACATTATATGGACTATCTTGTCGTTACCAACCCTTATACATTATATGGACTATCTTGACGTTACCAACCCGTATACATTATATGGACTATCTTGACGTTACCAACCCTTATACATTATATGGACTATCTTGACGTTACCAACCCTTATACATTATATGGACTATCTTGTCGTTACCAACCCGTATACATTATATGGACTATCTTGTCGTTACCAACCCTTATACATTATATGGACTATCTTGTCGTTACCAACCCGTATACATTATATGGACTATCTTGTCGTTACCAACCCTTATACATTATATGGACTATCTTGACGTTACCAACCCGTATACATTATATGGACTATCTTGTCGTTACCAACCCTTATACATTATATGGACTATCTTGTCGTTACCAACCCGTATACATTATATGGACTATCTTGTCGTTACCAACCCGTATACATTATATGGACTATCTTGTCGTTACCAACCCTTATACATTATATGGACTATCTTGTCGTTACCAACCCGTATACATTATATGGACTATCTTGACGTTACCAACCCTTATACATTATATGGACTATCTTGTCGTTACCAACCCTTATACATTATATGGACTATCTTGTCGTTACCAACCCGTATACATTATATGGACTATCTTGACGTTACCAACCCTTATACATTATATGGACTATCTTGACGTTACCAACCCTTATACATTATATGGACTATCTTGTCGTTACCAACCCTTATACATTATATGGACTATCTTGACGTTACCAACCCTTATACATTATATGGACTATCTTGTCGTTACCAACCCTTATACATTATATGGACTATCTTGACGTTACCAACCCTTATACATTATATGGACTATCTTGACGTTACCAACCCTTATACATTATATGGACTATCTTGTCGTTACCAACCCTTATACATTATATGGACTATCTTGTCGTTACCAACCCTTATACATTATATGGACTATCTTGACGTTACCAACCCGTATACATTATATGGACCCTCTTGTCGTTACCAACCCTTATACATTATATGGACTATCTTGTCGTTACCAACCCTTATACATTATATGGACTATCTTGTCGTTACCAACCCGTATACATTATATGGACTATCTTGTCGTTACCAACCCGTATACATTATATGGACTATCTTGTCGTTACCAACCCTTATACATTATATGGACTATCTTGTCGTTACCAACCCTTATACATTATATGGACTATCTTGTCGTTACCAACCCGTATACATTATATGGACTATCTTGACGTTACCAACCCTTATACATTATATGGACTATCTTGACGTTACCGACCCTTATACATTATATGGACTATCTTGTCGTTACCAACCCGTATACATTATATGGACTATCTTGTCGTTACCAACCCGTATACATTATATGGACTATCTTGTCGTTACCAACCCGTATACATTATATGGACTATCTTGTCGTTACCAACCCGTATACATTATATGGACTATCTTGTCGTTACCAACCCGTATACATTATATGGACTATCTCGTCGTTACCAGCCCTTATACATTATATGGACTATCTTGTCGTTACCAACCCGTATACATTATATGGACTATCTTGTCGTTACCAACCCGTATACATTATATGGACTATCTTGTCGTTACCAACCCGTATACATTATATGGACTATCTTGTCGTTACCAACCCGTATACATTATATGGACTATCTTGTCGTTACCAACCCGTATACATTATATGGACTATCTTGTCGTAGGAGTGCATGAAAGCTAGACGACACACACTTATGTGTGACATTTCTTCCCCAGTTTTTAGTCTTTGGTTGTACATTGTATTGCAATATTCATTGTGTGGGCACTACCACGTGGGCACAATAGTCATTGTGTGGGCACTACCACGTGGGCACAATAGTCATTGTGTGGGCACTACCACGTGGGCACAATAGTCATTGTGTGGGCACTACCACGTGGGCACAATAGTCATTGTGTGGGCACTACCACGTGGACACAATATTCATTGTGTGGGCACTACCACGTGGGCACAATAGTCATTGTGTGGGCACTACCACGTGGGCATATGCTGTGATGGAACCCTGTAGATCGACGTACGCAGCATAGGTGATCATCTGGCAATGCCTCTGAGATACACGTACGCACTATGCTCATTGACGTTCCATCGATGCCGTCTATGGCAATAATCAAGCTCACAATAGTGTGACTTACTTTACTTGCATCTAATATCATGTACACGTGTGCATTGGCGTAGCCGTGGCCTTCACTTTCCCCCGAAAAATCGAAAAATAAATAAAAATGTCAAATCTGCGACAAAAATCGGGAGGCCAGGATTAAATTATATACGCTATAAATAGTTTTCCTGGGGATGACCCCCGGATATTAAAGTTTTAAGTTGGCCTACACATCGATTCCAGCCAAGCTACGCCCCTGGTATGATAACCATACCCTTTAAGAATATAACATGTTTTCAGTGTGACTGAGTCCAGCAGCGTTGTTCATTACGAATTTCCAGGGGGGGGGGGGGGGGGGTTCACGTATAAATGCATAGCTACACTACACAGTTTCTTCTGAATACATTCGAACACTAACATTGAATCAATAAACAGTGTTTTTGTGGTATACAAACTTTCAAAAGCGAAAGTAGAATTCCATATAACGGTCATCCGCGCTCCTGAATTAACATTTGTTTGCCATTGGAGTCAATACTAAACACGCATGATTGTCGACCATGTTTACATTGTTATGTTATGTCAACAAACCGCGTATACGACGTTTGTTTATATGTTGAAATACTCGGTTTTTGAGGCCAATATTTGGAAACAAATGTACAATATAACAGCAAATTATATTCTGCAGACATTTGCGTTTTCACCGATTTGGTGTCGCTTTAAACTATAGTGTTCTGAAACGTCCTTTAATGATTTATTAGTTATTACATTCAGTTAATCACCTGGAAGCGGCATTAAGTATATTGATTGAGATCCAACTTCTCTTGTTAGGAATGCAACCCTCTAGCAACCCAAACATGTGCTATATTGTATTCTCTAGGTCAGACGGTGTTATTGATATAGTGGTCTGGGATTGGTTGAAATAGTGTAGGGAAGCCCTTAAGAGTTATTGATACATGAACTGATTGGCTGAGTAGGTATTGTCACAAATAGTGAAAATGACTTCTAAATATTAAAATACAATATATGAGCTGCATTTTGGAATATTTAAAAACATTTGCAGACTATTTGGTGACAAATAAACAGCATATTATAAATGCAGGTGTCAGTGCAACATTCACCACCAAATTACCTTCAGAGTAGGGGGTGGGTGCCTTTAGAGGGAAAACACGCAATTGGTCAACCCATTGAAATTTGACATTTTCCTGTGGCTGAAAGGCCAGTCTGTTGAAAACTACTGTCATTTGTGCCAACTATTTTTGGGGGAAATCTAATGGCACTGTGTGTTATAATGGTGGCCTATGGAAATTGCAATAGCGGTGTCTGACCACTACAAATACCGCTTTCTAAGTGTGTTTACGATCCTGTTGCATTTTGGGCAAGCAATTCAATTCGTGAACTAGTGAAACCTCGTAGTTCTGACATTGGAACATATGGACTTCGTGAATTGTGAATATCCAACTATCGCGATCTATCACTTAATGAGTTAATTGTGAATATCCAACTATCGCGATCTGGCGCTTAATGGGTTAATTGTGAATATCCAACTATCGCGATCTATCGCTTAATGGGTTAATTGTGAATATCCAACTATCGCGATCTATCGCTTAATGGGTTAATTGTGAATATCCAACTATCGCGATCTATCACTTAATGAGTTAATTGTGAATATCCAACTATCGCGATCTGGCGCTTAATGGGTTAATTGTGAATATCCAACTATCGCGATCTATCGCTTAATGGGTTAATTGTGAATATCCAACTATCGCGATCTATCGCTTAATGGGTTAATTGTGAATATCCAACTATCGCGATCTGGCGCTTAATGGGTTAATTGTGAAATTAATGATTGCATTACCTGGATGACTATTAAACACAGACACACCCTACTCTGTCTCTACACATACGTCACCTTTAATTAGTGTATACAAATTTATTTTAGCTCGATTACGAAACAAGTTCTAACAACTTATATTAATCACTCTCGAGACCTCATTCCTGATGGAATCCATCACCACTAGGGAGAGAGAAGCAACGTGGAATTTAAATGCCTTGCCTAAGGGCACAATCGTAACGGCTCCAGCGGGGCTCGAACTCCGGACGTTTCTCACCTGAAGCGAACGTGCATCCACTGCGCTATCACGACTTCCACCTTTAATTGAAGGAATACAAAAAGTTGCTGTCTTCAATTTGTTCTGGAAGTGCAAAATCTAGTCCTTAAAACGAAGAAGAGACCAAATATGTTTATAGTATACTAATTATGAAGCACTACATTAGCAGGGAGACTCCGTAAGTGCAGCCATGCTCGTCGAGATACGGAACAACTTGATAGATATCATCCCGGAACCATCATTACGAAATATCAAACCCTACATTTGTCGCCGTGTTTCGTTGGGTGA
Source organism: Archivesica marissinica (assembly GCA_014843695.1). Taxonomy (NCBI): domain Eukaryota; kingdom Metazoa; phylum Mollusca; class Bivalvia; order Venerida; family Vesicomyidae; genus Archivesica; species Archivesica marissinica. The sequence continues at coordinate 75,020,608 of CM026390.1, read as the reverse complement.
GAATTAAATACGTTGAGTGAATTACATTACGCTGTAGAATATATCTTCGTGTTACGTTGGGTGAATTACATATCGCTGTAACATTTGTCGTCGTGTTATGTTGAGTTAATTACATATCGCTGTAACATTTGTCGTCATGTTAGTTTGGGTGAATTACATATCGCTGTAACATTTGTCTTTGTGTTACGTGTAGTTAATTACATATCGCTGTAACATTTGTCGTCGTGTTATGTGTAGTTAATTACATATCGCTGTAACATTTGTCGTCGTGTTATGTTGAGTTAATTACATATCGCTGTAACATTTGTCGTCGTGTTATGTGTAGTTAATTACATATCGCTGTAACATTTGTCGTCGTGTTATGTTGAGTTAATTACATATCGCTGTAACATTTATCGTCGTGTTATGTTGAGTTAATTACATATTGCTGTAACATTTGTCGTCGTGTTACTTTGGGTGAATTACATAACGCTGTAACAGTTGTCTTCGTGTTACGTGTAGTTAATTACATATCGCTGTAACATGTGTCGTCGTGTTATGTTGAGTTAATTACATATCGCTGTAACATTTGTCGTCGTGTTACTTTGGGTGAATTACATAACGCTGTAACATTTGTCGTCGTGTTATGTTGAGTTAATTACATATCACTGTAACATTTGTCTTCGTGTTACGTTGAGTTAATTACATATCGCTGTAACATTTGTCGTCGTGTTATGTTGAGTTAATTACATATCGCTGTAACATTTGTCTTCGTGTTACGTTGAGTTAATTACATATCGCTGTAACATTTGTCGTTGTGTTACGTTGAGTTAATTACATATCGCTGTAACATTTGTCGTCGTGTTACGTTGAGTTAATTACATATCGCTGTAACATTTGTAGACTGCACATAATATGCAATAGCGCTACAGTTGAGCATTTTGTTAGTTTGTACAAATCCATTTAGCTAGATTGCGAAATTCCTATGACAGTAGACTAAAGTCTCTTGAGATCTCATTCCTGATGGGCCTGATGGAATTGATCCCCACGATTGGTAATGTCGACAAGCTTACACATATTTCATTTCCCCAATCTTATACAGATTGAACAATGCGTATGCATTAAGCATATCAAAATACAGAAACAGGATTAGAATGAAAGACTGAGTGTTAAATAATTATTCTCTTCTAAGGTTTGTGTTTGTGTGTCGCCTTCACATACGAATATAAGGCCAACGTTTTTAACATGTTTTCGTCTCTATGACGACCATTGATGATTGCAATTCGCCACGATTGCAAGCTAAAATCAAGCAATTCATTAAATCTTTTTTTTTACGTTTATTTATCGTCGCTACCGGTTGCCCATGTGATCGACGCCTCCTTGAAGAGATTAGTCATTTGTTATAGTATAGTAGTTTGTTACATACACGGTTTAACAGTTAACGCATGGGATAGTTTGTTACGTACACGGTTAAACAGTTAACGCATGGGGTAGTTTGTTACGTACACGGTTTAACAGTTAACGCATGGGGTAGTTTGTTACGTACACGGTTTAACAGTTAACGCATGGGGTAGTGTGTTACGTACACGGTTTAACAGTTAACGCATGGGATAGTTTGTTACGTACACGGTTTAACAGTTAACGCATGGGATAGTTTGTTACGTACATGGTTTAACAGTTAACGCATGGGATAGTTTGTTTCGTACACGGTTTAACAGTTAACGCATGGGATAGTTTGTTTCGTACACGGTTTAACAGTTAACGCATGGAATAGTTTGTTTCGTACACGGTTTAACAGTTAACGCGTGGGATAGTTTGTTTCGTACACGGTTTAACAGTTAACGCTTGGGATAGTTTGTTTCGTACACGGTTTAACAGTTAACGCATGCGGTAGTTTGTTTCGTACACGGTTTAACAGTTAACGCATGGGATAGTTTGTTTCGTACACGGTTTAACAGTTAACGCATGAGGTAGTTTGTTTCGTACACGGTTTAACAGTTAACGCATGAGGTAGTTTGTTTCGTACACGGTTTAACAGTTAACACATGGGATAGTTTGTTACGTACAGGGTTAAGCAGTTAACACATGGGATAGTTTGTTACGTTTGTTTAGTAGACGGTCAAATAATGTAATGCATACTGGTTTGTTTAGTAGACTGTCAAATAATGTAACACACACTGGTTTGTTTAGTAGATGTTCAAATAATGTAACGCATACTGGTTTGTTTAGTAGACGGTCAAATAATGTAACGCATACTGGTTTGTTTAATAGATGTTCAAATAATGTAATGCATACTGGTTTGTTTAGTAGACGGTCAAATAATGTAACGCATACTGGTTTGTTTAGTAGATGTTCAAATAATGTAACAGACACTGGTTTGTTTAGTAAATGTTCAAATAATGTAATGCATACTGGTTTATTTAGTAGATGGTCAAATAATGTAATGCATACTGGTTTATTTAGTAGATGGTCAAATAATGTAACGCATACTGGTTTGTTTAGTAGATGGTCAAATAATGTAACACACACAATTTTGTTTAGTAGATGTTCAAATAATGTAACGCATACTGGTTTGTTTAGTAAATGTTCAAATAATGTAACAGACACTGGTTTATTTAGAAGATGGTCAAATAATGTAACAGACACTGGTTTGCTTAGTAGATGTTCAAATAATATAACACACACTGGTATTTTAGTAGACGGTCAAATAATGTAACGCATACTGGTTTGTTTAGTGGACGGTCAAATAATGTAACAGACACTAGTTTGTTTAGTAGACGGTCAAATAATGTAACGCATACTGGTTTGTTTAGTAGATGGTCAAATAATGTAACACACACTGGTTTGTTTAGTAGATGGTCAAATAATGTAACACACACTGGTTTGTTTAGTAGATGGTCAAATAATGTAACGCATACTGGTTTGTTTAGTAGATGGTCAAATAATGTAACGCATACTGGTTTGTTTAGTAGATGGTCAAATAATGTAACGCATACTGGTTTGTTTAGTAGATGGTCAAATAATGTAACACACAATGGTTTATTTAGTACAGGTCAAATAGTGTAACGCATACTGGTTTATTTAGTACAGGTCAAATAATGTAACACACACTGGTTTATTTAGTACAGGTCAAATAATGTAACACATGAACTAGTTAACGTATTCAGATGAGAACATTAATACTTAATGAGTTAAGAATTATTTGTTCAATCAGGTACGTCCCTCAAAATAACAACATACAATAAGTTTATCTCCAGTGAATACTATATATACACCACTAATTGGCTCAGTTGGAATCACGCAATTATGGATGCTACTTCGAGGTTGTGTGCACCAGATACGTGAACCTGCAGAGGAATACAACACACTCAGTGGGAAAGAAAATGTCATTAATCAGTTTCAAAACGGAGATTTTCTTTCACTGAGAAAACTGAATCATTCATTGGAAAACATGAAAACAATCTAATTTAATTGGGAAAATATAATATTATATTGACAGTGACCCATTCGGGTTGGGGTTTAAGCTACCGCCACTGTGAACAATATAATGCAACAACTATAATTGGAATTCTGTTATGTCCGTTCTATCAACTATTTACAGCAGGCTAAAGACGATAGTTCTGATGTATTTACACATACGCTTGCGGTCTGGACAAATGGTTTTGGGTTATAGTTCTGATGTATTTACACATACGCTTGCGGTCTGGACAAATGGTTTTGGGTTATAGTTTTGATGTATTTACACATACGCTTGCGGTCTGGACAAATGGTTTTGGGTTATAGTTTTGATGTATTGTACACATAGGCTTGCGGTCTGGACAAATGGTTTTGGGTTATAGTTCTGATGTATTGTACACATAGGCTTGCGGTCTGGACAAATGGTGTTGGGTTATAGTCCTGAATTATACACATACGCTTGTGGTCTGGACAAATGGTTAAGGGTTATAGTCCGGATGTATTGTACACATACGCTTGCGGTCTGGACAAATGGTTTTGGGTTATAGTCCTGATTTGTACACATACGCTTGCGGTCTGGACAAATGGTTTTGGGTTATAGTTCTGATGTATTTACACATACGCTTGCGGTCTGGACAAATGGTTTTGGGTTATAGTTTTGATGTATTTACACATACGCTTGCGGTCTGGACAAATGGTTTTGGGTTATAGTTTTGATGTATTGTACACATAGGCTTGCGGTCTGGACAAATGGTTTTGGGTTATAGTTCTGATGTATTGTACACATAGGCTTGCGGTCTGGACAAATGGTGTTGGGTTATAGTCCTGAATTATACACATACGCTTGTGGTCTGGACAAATGGTTAAGGGTTATAGTCCGGATGTATTGTACACATACGCTTGCGGTCTGGACAAATGGTTTTGGGTTATAGTCCTGATTTGTACACATACGCTTGCGGTCTGGACAAATGGTTTTGGGTTATAGTTCTGATGTATTTACACATACGCTTGCGGTCTGGACAAATGGTTTTGGGTTATAGTTTTGATGTATTTACACATACGCTTGCGGTCTGGACAAATGGTTTTGGGTTATAGTTTTGATGTATTGTACACATAGGCTTGCGGTCTGGACAAATGGTTTTGGGTTATAGTTCTGATGTATTGTACACATAGGCTTGCGGTCTGGACAAATGGTGTTGGGTTATAGTCCTGAATTATACACATACGCTTGTGGTCTGGACAAATGGTTAAGGGTTATAGTCCGGATGTATTGTACACATACGCTTGCGGTCTGGACAAATGGTTTTGGGTTATAGTCCTGATTTGTACACATAGGCTTGCGGTCTGGACAAATGGTTTTGGGTTATAGTCCTGATGAACTGTACACATACGCTTGCGGTCTATACAAATGGCTTTGGGTTTATAGTTCTGGTGAATTGTACACATACGCTTGCGGGCTGGACAAATGGTTTTGGGTTATAGTCCTGATGAACTGTACACATACGCTTGCGGTCTATACAAATGGCTTTGGGTTTATAGTTCTGGTGAATTGTACACATACGCTTGCGGGCTGGACAAATGGTTTTGGGTTCAAAACAAACTTTTTATTTTTTTAAGAACATTTTGATACACCATAGTCTCGACATTACATGTATACATACAATGTTTTAGGCCATATCCACGCATGTTTACAAATGACACCCTACAACCATCAGAGCACTTATGCAGTAAGTAACCATTTGTCCAGACCCCAAGCGTCTGGAGGATTGCCTAGCGCTTATGAGTCAAGTAGGAACTATCATAACTTGATTTGTTAGATAAAAATAGATGGCAGTTAAAATTGCATCTCACTCTAGTGACGTTACAGAGGCAATACAATAGTTATTTATATTTCAGATATCCAAGAAGCAGATCGACAAACTCTACATGGGAAAATACCAAGACATAACGAATTCCAATGATTTTATGATAGCTATTCATCTTCGATATTCATACTTTTGATATTAGCAGTTATGATTGATAGAACGAACAAGAAAGAAAAAACTAATTTAGCTTAAAAAATTGACCAGATCTAATTTGATTAAGTTCGAGCCTCTGATTGTGAGTTCAAGATGGATTACAATTCAAAGGGGAAGCGACGCGACGTGATAGATTCGATGTTGACATACGTGAACAAGGATCTAATGATTTGCAAACTGTTCTACTTTTTTTTCTTTGCGGCATTTGGGTCATTATATCCATTACTTGCCATCTATTTCAAGCAACTGGGTATGAATGCAACGCAGAGCGGTATCCTGATAGGGTTTCGGCCATTCATAGAGTTCTGTAGCGCTCCATTTTGGGGTGGTATTGCTGACAAGAAAAGGAAATGGTACCATTTTACATTATTTTCCTTACTTTGTTGGATTATCTTCACACTGGCTATGGCCTTTATACAACCACCTCATAAAGCATGCGTCGGCGATGGTAACATCACACACACTGACATTATAAATTTCGAAAAGGACTTGATCAAACCAGCCTACAGCACTGTCTACTATGAACGAGCCGACGTGAAAGATGCATTTTTCGCCCTGCTTTTGATCATAGTTATAGGCGAGTTCTTTAGCGCACCGGCAATTACCTTCGCCGACACGGTAACCTTGTCATACCTGGGTGACGATACAGACAACTACGGTCGGCAGAGGATGTTTGGCTCATTGGGATGGGGGTTGTCTATGTTCTTTGTTGGCATGGCCCTAGATCACTCAACAACTTTTCCAGACCACCCCTGCAAGTTCCAGCACAACAGAGAGAAGAATTATATTGTGTGCTTTGCTGTTTTCTCCGTACTAATGACGTGTGCACTGATTACGGCGACGCAGTTTAGGTTTCCGGGACAGGACGAAGAGGACAAGTCATGGCCGAGCATTCTCCTAGCTGTCAAAGATAAAGTCACCGAGACGATCACGGGTAAAACTAGAACGGATCGGGAACAGCTAGTTGAGGAGGACGATGAATTTAAATATGGCCAACACAGAAGCACCATACAAGCTACTGATCAACCAACCTCAAAAGAATCAAAAATTAAAGAGACTGAAAAGCAGCTACAAATTAAATTAGAAACAAAGACGGACATGGTTACAGATGTTATAAATAGTCCGGGGGCAGTTGCCCCGCCGGACCCAGATGAACCATTCCTTGGACGTTGGGTGACAGTACTGAAATTGTTGGCACAGTTGAAGTTTATGTCAGTTCTGTTCGTTGTGTGGTTTATGGGGTTTGGTATCGGGCTTATCTTCACCTTCCTGTTTTGGCACCTCCAGGATCTAGGCGGGAGTCCCACGTTGTTCGGCGTGGCTTCGGTTATCAACCATATATCAGAGCTGTTGGCATACTTCCTGTGTTCTAGGTTCATTGCAGTTTACGGTAAGTTGTTAGCATACTTCCTATGTTCTAGGTTCATTGCAGTTTACGGTAAGTTGTTAGCATACTTCCTATGTTCTAGTCACATTGCAGTTTACGGTAAGTTGTTAGCATACTTCCAATGCTCTAGGTTCATTGCTGTTTACGGTAAGTATCCTGGATTTATTTCTGTTCCTGTAACTGTTTAGTTTATAAAACTTTATTTTAGCTCGATTGTGAAACAATTTCTCACAACTTATAGTAATCACTCTCGAGACCGCATTCCTGATGGAATCCATCGCCACGAGGGAGAGAGAAGAGGCAACCTGGAATTACAGTAAGTTGTTAGCATACTTCCTATGCTCTAGGTTCATTGCAGTTTACGGTAAGTTGTTAGCATACTTCCTATGTTCTAGGTTCATTGCAGTTTACGGTAAGTTGTTAGCATACTTCCTATGTTCTAGGTTCATTGCAGTTTACGGTAAGTTGTTAGCATACTTCCTATGTTCTAGGTTCATTGCTGTTTACGGTAGTTGTTAGCATACTTCCTATGTTCTAGGTTCATTGCAGTTTACGGTAAGTTGTTAGCATACTTCCTATGTTCTAGGTTCATTGCAGTTTACGGTAAGTTGTTAGCATACTTCCTATGTTCTAGGTTCATTGCAGATTACGGTAAGTTGTTAGCATACTTCCAGTGTTCTAGGTTCATTGCAGTTTACGGTAAGTTGTTAGCATACTTCCTATGTTCTAGGTTCATTGCAGTTTACGGTAAGTTGTTAGCATACTTCCTATGTTCTAGGTTCATGGCAGTTTACGGTACATTGTTAGCATACTTCCTATGTTCTAGTCACATTGCAGTTTACGGTAAGTTGTTAGCATACTTCCTATGTTCTAGGTTCATTGCAGTTTACGGTAAGTTGTTAGCATACTTCCTATGTTCTAGGTTCATTGCAGCTTACGGTAAGTTGTTAGCATACTTCCTATGTTCTAGTCACATTGCAGTTTACGGTAAGTTGTTAGCATACTTCCTATGTTCTAGGTTCATTGCAGTTTACGGTAAGTTGTTAGCATACTTCCTATGTTCTAGTCACATTGCAGTTTACGGTAAGTTGTTAGCATACTTCCTATGTTCTAGTCACATTGCAGTTTACGGTAAGTTGTTAGCATACTTCCTATGTTCTAGGTTCATTGCAGTTTACGGTAAGTTGTTAGCATACTTCCTATGTTCTAGGTTCATGGCAGTTTACGGTAAGTTGTTAGCATACTTCCTATGTTCTAGTCACATTGCAGTTTACGGTAAGTTGTTAGCATACTTCCTATGGTCTAGGTTCATTGCAGTTTACGGTAAGTTGTTAGCATACTTCCTATGTTCTAGGTTCATTGCAGATTACGGTAAGTTGTTAGCATACTTCCAGTGTTCTAGGTTCATTGCAGTTTACGGTAAGTTGTTAGCATACTTCCTATGTTCTAGGTTCATGGCAGTTTACGGTAAGTTGTTAGCATACTTCCTATGTTCTAGGTTCATTGCAGTTTACGGTAAGTTGTTAGCATACTTCCTATGTTCTAGGTTCATGGCAGTTTACGGTAAGTTGTTAGCATACTTCCTATGTTCTAGGTTCATTGCAGTTTACGGTAAGTTGTTAGCATACTTCCTATGTTCTAGGTTCATTGCTGTTTACGGTAAGTATCTTGGCTTTATTTCTGTTCCTGTAACTGTTTAGTTTATAAAACGTTATTTTAGCTCGATTGTGAAACAAGTTCTCACAACTTATATTAATCACTCTCGAGACCGCATTCCTGGTGGAATCCATCGCCACGAGGGAGAGAGAAGAGGCAACCTGGAATTACAGTAAGTTGTTAGCATACTTCCTGTGCTCTAGGTTCATTGCAGTTTACGGTAAGCTGTTGGCATACTTCCTATGTTCTAGGTTCATTGCAGTTTACGGTAAGCTGTTGGCATACTTCCTATGTTCTAGGTTCATTGCAGTTTACGGTAAGTTGTTAGCATACTTCCTATGTTCTAGGTTCATTGCAGTTTACGGTAAGTTGTTAGCATACTTCCTATGTTCTAGGTTCATTGCTGTTTACGGTAAGTATCTTGGCTTTATTTCTGTTCCTGTAACTGTTTAGTTTATACAACTTTATTTTAGCTCGATTGTGAAACAAGTTCTCACAACTTATATTAATCACTCTCGAGACCGCATTCCTGATGGAATCCATCGCCACGAGGGAGAGAGAAGAGGCAACCTGGAATATAAGTGCTTTGCCTAATTACACACTCGTAACGGCTACTGCAGGGCTCGATCTCCGGACCTTTCGCTCCTGAAGCGAACGCGCATCCTCTGCGCTATCACGACTGCCACTAAAATTGTAACTGTTTGCACAACACAGTCTGCATTCGTGCAACATGTACCGTGCAATTTAAGAACTTAATTATAGTAGTTGTAGTAGTGATTTTCACTGATGAACCGCAGAATGCGGCGTATCATGGATCTTCATTTCAGGAATGAATCGCGGGTAAATAATGTCCATCTGGGTATGAACTACATTAGGTGAAATTATGAACCCGCGATGAATTACTTATAGTAACACTAATTGTTCTTTTCTCAATGACACAATGCACACAAATTGCACTTTGTATTTAAAATGTATTAAGGTCAGATTTGCGATATCATTATTATTTTAGTGAAAATGGATAAAAACATGGAGGATACGTTCATCGAAGGAAATGCAATATTTAACGATGTAAATATAATACATTTGTAGCCGTTCTCTAGAAATAATTCCTAATCTTGTTAAGAAAATAGTGTAATTTCTTGAAACTTGGTTATTAATTGGCCCTCAAGAAATATTTGTCAAGGAACAATGTTATACACATAACATCACAAAGCGAAACACCTAGATGTAAGGACATATTGACCAATTCTGAGCGTTCACATGCATGTCTAAACATGGTGTACGTATATGTAACCTAATTATCACATTTCACCTTAGGCATCCTCTTATCCCCTCTGTAACAGCTATAGCCATGTATTACCCGTAGATAAGTACATACTACAATGTAATTATCTATGTAAGTATCAATATAATATGCAGTTATCTGTACGGATCTTGTTTAGGATGTGAGCATGCCATGTGTGAGGATATCTATAGGAACTGGGACCACACATACTGTAAACAATTCGATATGTGTCGACAAATACAATAAACATGAATTGTTCCTAATGTTACCATGCAGTGTACCATTTTAAATATCTTTGCCGTAAACGCTTTCGTAATCATTTCGTTAGTGACATCATTTAGGACGTCATCTATACCCCGTGTCAATGTATATGTGTGTGCTTCCATTTTTTTGTTTCTCTTAATTACATAGTATTAACATTATATATATGCAGATATGTACACATAGGCACATAAGACACTCTGTTACCTGTTACAGGTGGCAGGCCAGGTTGGCGAGACTCGCTACCAACCACTTGTTTTAAATGTATCTTAAAACAGACGTCTGTCTGCTTAATCAGACATACGTTTGATCACATATTTGTAGTTGCCTCTTCCGAAAGTAACAGTAACAGCAGGGGTGGATTAAGGTTGCATGGGGCCCCTGACTGTAGCTCAAACAGGGGCCCATTCATCAAGATAGTGTAAGCAAACAAGAATATTCTATTGAATACACCTTTCTCACATTACCCCTGCTTGGCCGAAATTCACCGAAATTACGGCTTTCCACTATCGCATTGGTTGGTGGGATTGGCAAGGGATTTCACATGTCGACGCGTATTGCGTGACTATTAGAATCGGGGAACAGTGCACTATATGTTATTGCTGCAATCGACTAGACACACAATATTATTAAAGTCATACATCGTTGGAAAGCTTAGGATATCTTCTAAGTTCTATCTATTTATGTAGTCATTTAAAAAAAATTCGTTAAATTTCATTCAGTTAATTACTGATTTAAAATACTAATTTGGGGGCCCCTAAATATCGGGGGGCCCTGGCTTCAGCCCTGTCAGCCCTCCCCTTAATCCACCACAGAGTAACAGTAACAACATAAATAAAGTGTACGTGTATATATCAGTAAGTCGGAATAAAAGGCGGCATACTGGCCTCTACACCATGGCAGTAGGCAATATGGCCTCTACACCATGGCAGTAGGCAATCTGGCCTCTACACCATGGCAGTAGGCAATCTGGCCTCCACACCATGGCAGTAGGCACGCTGGCCTCCACACCATGGCAGTAGGCAATCTGGCCTCTACACTGGCCTCTACACCATGGCAGTAGGCAATCTGGCCTCTACACCATGGCAGTAGGCAATCTGGCCTCCACACCATGGCAGTAGGCAAGCTGGCCTCCACACCATGGCAGTAGGCAATCTGGCCTCCATACCATGGCAGTAGGCAATCTGGCCTCCACACCATGACAGTAAACAATCTGGCCTCTACACCATGGCAGTAGGCAATCTGGCCTCTACACCATGGCAGTAGGCAATCTGGCCTCTACACCATGGCAGTAGGCAATCTGGCCTCTACACCATGGCAGTAGGCAATCTGGCCTCCACACCATGGCAGTAGGCAATCTGGCCTCCACACCATGGCAGTAGGCAATCTGGCTTGCACACCATGGCAGTAGGCAATCTGGCCTCCACACCATGGCAGTAGGTAATCTGGCCTCTACACCATGGCAGTAGGCAATCTGGCCTCCACACCATGGCAGTAGGCAATCTGGCTTGCACACCATGGCAGTAGGCAATCTGGCTTCTACACCATGGCAGTAGGCAATCTGGCATCTACACCATGGCAGTAGGCAATCTGGCTTGCACACCATGGCAGTAGGCAATCTGCCCTCTACACCATGGCAGTAGGTAATCTGGCCTCCACACCATGGCAGTAGGCAATCTGGCCTCTACACCATGGCAGTAGACAATCTGGCCTCTACACCATTGCAGTAGGCAATCTGCCCTCCACACCATGGCAGTAGGCAATCTGGCCTCTACACCATGGCAGTAGGCAATCTGGCCTCTACACCATGGATGTAGGCAATCTGCCCTCCACACCATGGCAGTAGGCAATCTGGCCTCTACACCATGGCAGTGGGCAATCTGGCCTCTACACCATGGCAGTTGGCAATCTGGCCTCCACACCATGGCAGTAGGCAATCTGGCCTCCACACCATGGCAGTAGGCAATCTGCCCTCCACACCATGGCAGTAGGCAATCTGCCCTCCACACCATGGCAGTAGGCAATCTGCCCTCCACACCATGGCAGTAGGCAATCTGCCCTCCACACCATGGCAGTAGGCAATCTGGCCTCCACACCATGGCAGTAGGCAATCTGGCCTCCACACCATGGCAGTAGGCAATCTGACCTCCACACCATGGCAGTAGGCAATATGGCCTCTACACCATGGCAGTAGGCAATCTGGCCTCCACACCATGGCAGTAGGCAATCTGGCCTCCACACCATGGCAGTAGGCAATCTGCCCTCCACACCATGGCAGTAGGCAATCTGCCCTCCACACCATGGCAGTATCAACATTATGCACTATAATATATTGACACCAAATAGAAACAGTGCACTTATCTTATCGGTAACATTTATATCCTTCTAGAAATATTTTTTATAATATCGTGGAAGTCGTGATAGCGCAGTGGCTGACTGCTCGCTTCAGGTGCGAAATGTCCGGAGTTCGAACCCCGCTGGATCGGTTACGATTGTGCCATTAGGCAAGGCATTTAAATTCAACGTTGCCTCTTCTCTCTCCCTCGTGGCGATGGATTCCATCAGGAATGAGGTCTCGAGAGTGATTAATATAAGTTATAAGAACTTGTTTCGCAATCGACCTAAAATAAATTTGTATAAACTAAAACAAATATAGGCAAATTTGGAATCAAAATGTGGGAAATATTAAATTAGTGCAATATGTGAAGGATTATTTTCTTCGCTCAATGACATGATAGTAAAATCCACAATTCTAAACTTTGTAACGAAAAACGTAACGCTCAATATAAAAGCATGCCATTCCTGATAGTTCGTGTGTAGCATGCCATTCCTGATAGTTCGTATGTAGCATGCCATTCCTGATAGTTCGTGTGTAGCATGCCATTCCTGATAGTTCGTGTGTAGCATGCCATTGCTGATAGTTCGTGTGTAGCATGTCATTCCTGATAGTTCGTGTGTAGCATGCCATTCCTGATAGTTCGTGTGTAGCATGCCGTTCCTGATAGTTCGTGTGTAGCATGCCATTCCTGATAGTTCGTGTGTAGCATGCCATTCCTGATAGTTCGTGTGTAGCATGCCATATCTGATAGTTCGTGTGTAGCATGCCATTCGTGATAGTTCGTGTGTAGCATGCCATTCGTGATAGTTCGTGTGTAGCATGCCATTCGTGATAGTTCGTGTGTAGCATGCCATTCCTGATAGTTCGTGTGTAGCATGCCATTCCTGATAGTTCGTGTGTAGCATGCCATTCCTGATAGTTCGTGTGTAGCATGCCATTCGTGATAGTTCGTGCTTAGCATGCCATTGCTGATAGTTCGTGTGTAGCATGCCATTCGTGATATTTCGTGTGTAGCATGCCATTCGTGATAGTTCGTGTGTAGCATGCCATTCCTGATAGTTCGCGTGTAGCATGCCATTCCTGATAGTTCGTGTGTAGCATGTCATTCGTGATAGTTCGTGTGTAGCATGCCATTCCTGATAGTTCGTGTGTAGCATGCCATTCCTGATAGTTCGTGTGTAGCATGCCATTCCTGATAGTTCGTGTGTAGCATGCCATTCCTGATAGTTCGCGTGTAGCATGCCATTCCTGATAGTTCGTGTGTAGCATGCCATTCCTGATAGTTCGTACGTAGCATGCCATTGCTGATAGTTCGTGTGTAGCATGCCATTCGTGATATTTCGTGTGTAGCATGCCATTCGTGATAGTTCGTGTGTAGCATGCCATTCGTGATAGTTCGCGTGTAGCATGCCATTCCTGATAGTTCGTGTGTAGCATGTCATTCGTGATAGTTCGTGTGTAGCATGCCATTCCTGATAGTTCGTGCTTAGCATGCCATTCCTGATAGTTCGTGTGTAGCATGCCATTCCTGATAGTTCGTGTGTAGCATGCCATTCGTGATAGTTCGTGTGTAGCATGCCATTCGTGATAGTTCGTGTGTAGCATGCCATTCGTGATAGTTCGTGTGTAGCATGCCATTCGTGATAGTTCGTGTGTAGCATGCCATTCCTGATAGTTCGTGTGTAGCATGCCATTCCTGATAGTTCGTGTGTAGCATGCCATTCCTGATAGTTCGTGTGTAGCATGCCATTGCTGATAGTTCGTGTGTAGCATGCCATTCCTGATAGTTCGTGTGTAGCATGCCATTCCTGATAGTTCGTGTGTAGCATGCCATTCCTGATAGTTCGTGTTAGCATGCCATTCCTGATAGTTCGTGTGTAGCATGCCATTCGTGATAGTTCGTGTGTAGCATGCCATTCCTGATAGTTCGTGTGTAGCATGCCATTCCTGATAGTTCGTGTGTAGCATGCCATTGCTGATAGTTCGTGTGTAGCATGCCATTCGTGATAGTTCGTGTGTAGCATGCCATTCGTGATAGTTCGCGTGTAGCATGCCATTCGTGATATTTCGTGTGTAGCATGCCATTCGTGATAGTTCGTGTGTAGCATGCCATTCCTGATAGTTCGCGTGTAGCATGCCATTCCTGATAGTTCGTGTGTAGCATGCCATTCGTGATAGTTCGTGTGTAGCATGCCATTCGTGATAGTTCGTGGGTAGCATGCCATTCGTGATAGTTCGTGTGTAGCATGCCATTCGTGATAGTTCGTGGGTAGCATGCCATTCCTGATAGTTCGTGTGTAGCATGCCATTCCTGATAGTTCGTGTGTAGCATGCCGTTCCTGATAGTTCGTATGTAGCAAGCCATTCGTGATAGTTCGTGTGTAGCATGCCATTCCTGATAGTTCGCGTGTAGCATGACATTGCTGATAGCTCGCGTGTAGCATGCCATTCCTGGTAGTTCGTGTGTAGCATGCCATTCCTGGTAGTTCGTGTGTAGCATGCCATTCGTGATAGTTCGTGTGTAGCATGCCATTCCTGATAGTTCGTGTGTAGCATGCCATTCCTGATAGTTCGTGTGTAGCATGCCATTCCTGATAGTTCGTGTGTAGCATGCCAGTCCTGATAGTTCGTGTGTAGGATGCCATTCGTGATAGTTCGTGTGTAGCATGCCATTCCTGATAGTTCGTGTGGAGCATGCCATTCCTGATAGTTCGTGTGTAGCATGCCAGTCCTGATAGTTCGTGTGTAGCATGCCATTGCTGATAGTTCGTGTGTAGCATGCCATTCCTGATAGTTCGTGTGTAGCATGCCAGTCCTGATAGTTCGTGTGTAGCATGCCATTTTATTGCCACGCCGTTTTCTTGAACGAAATCCGATTCCTAAACCATGTACCATAATCACGGGAGCAAATAATTGAACAATCAATTTACCAGGAATAAGAGAAAGACATGAAAAAGCAACTATATACTGTCGATGTAGTATAAATCATGGACGGTCAATACCGTGCTGTATCATGGACGGTCAATACAGTGCTGTATCGCTCATGCATGCCAGGAATTATGTCTACGGCAATGTCGTGTCTTTTGACGTATTGCAGTAACTCTAATGAAAAGTGATAGAACGTCCATACGAGTCTGACTGTCTCGGTGGATTCAGACTCGGCGGAGCGGCAGGATCACAATCTATAATACATTTGATATCAACGTTTTTCCGATATGGTATTATATACATGTACAGTCCGAAGGTATATGTAAAGACTTGTATTTCCGTAGGCGCTAGTTTTGTAATGGGTTGCTGATTGGCCAAACTGGTTGCATTTAGAGACACGTTGTCCTTGTCACGAATGGTTAGTCTGTATCATCCATGCTATATCATCGTCCTGTACCCTCCCTGTCATGTCAGCCTACTGTACCCACCATGCTATATCATCGTCCTGTACCCTCCCTGTCATGTCAGCCTACTGTACCCCTCCCTGTCACACAGCCTACTATACCCTCCCTGTCACACAGCCTACTATACCCTCTCTGTCACCCAGCCTAATATACCCTCCCTGTCACACAGCCTACTATACCCTCCCTGTCACACAGCCTACTACACCAACCATGGCATATCAGCATACTATACCAACCATGTCATATCAGCCTACTACACCAACCATGTCATATCAGCCTACTGTACCAACCATGTCATATCAGCCTACTGTACCAACCATGTCATATCAGCCTATTGTACCAACCATGTCATATCAGCCTACAATACCATCCCTGTCACACAGCCTACTACACCAACCATGTCATATCAGCCTATTGTACTCTCTCTGTCACACAGCCTACTGTACCCACCATATCATATCAGCCTACTGTACCCACCATGTCATATCAACCTACTGTACCCACCATGTCATATCAACCTACTGTATCCACCGTGTCATATCAACCTACTGTATCAACCATGTCATATCAGCCTACTACATCTACCATATCATATCAGCCTACTACACCAACAATGTCATATCAGCCTACTATACCCTCCCTGTAACGCAGCCTAGTGTACCCTCTATACCATATCAGCCTACTGTAACCATTCATGGCATATCAGCCTACTGTAACCCTCCATGACATATAAGCCTACTGTAACCCTCCATAGCATATCAGCCTACTGTAACCCTCCATGACATATCAGCTACTGTAACCCTCCATGATATATCAGCCTACTGTAACCCTCCATGACATATCAGCCTACTGTAACCATCCATGACATATCAGCCTACTGTAACCCTCCACACCATATCAGCCTACTGTAACCCTCCATGACATATCAGCCTACTGTAACCCTCCATGACATATCAGCCTACTGTAACCCTCCATGATATATCAGCCTACTGTAACCCTCCATGATATATCAGCCTACTGTAACCCTCCATATCATATCAGCCTACTGTAACCCTCCATAACATATCAGCCTACTGTAACCCTCCATGACATATCATCCTACTGTAACCCTCCATAACATATCAACCTACTGTAACCCTCCATGACATATCAGCTTACTGTAACCCTCCATGACATATCAGCCTACTGCATCCACAATGTTGTATCAATCTACTGTACCCACACTGTCAGATCAGCCTACTGTACCCTCTTTGTCATATCAGCCTGATGTACCTTCCATGTCGTATCAGCCTTCTTTATCCTGTATTTCATATCAGCTTACTGTATATTGTATGTCGTATCGGCGTCATGTCCCAACCAATGACATATCAGTATATTGTACCTCAATGACATAACAGCCTATTGTACCCGCCATGTCATATCAGCCTATTGTACCCGCCATGTCATATCAGCCTATTGTACCCGCCATGGCATATCAGCCTAGTGTACCCACCATGGCATATCAGCCTATTGAACCGACCATAGCATAGCAGCCTATTGTACCCACCATGACATATCAGCCTATTGTACCCACCATGACATATCAGCCTATTGTACCCACCATGGCATATCAGCCTATTGTACCCACCATGGCATATCAGCCTATTATACCCACCATGGCATATCAGCCTATTGTACCCACCATGTCATATCAGCCTATTGTACCCACCATGCCATATCAGCCTACTGTACCCACCATGGCATATCTGCATATTGTGCCCACCATGGCATATCAGCCTATTGTACCATACAGGACATATCAGCCTATTGTACCATGCAGGACATATCAGCCTAGTATACCATCCATGAAATATCAGCCTATTGTACCCACCATGGCATATCAGCCTATTGTACCCACCATGGCATATCAGCCTATTGTACCCACCATGTCATATCAGCCTATTGTACCCATCATGACATATCAGCCTATTGTACCCACCATGGCATATCAGCCTATTGTACCCACCATGGCATATCAGCCTATTGTACCCACCATGTCATATCAGCCTATTGTACCCATCATGACATATCAGCCTATTGTACCCACCATGGCATATCAGCCTATTGTACCCACCATGGCATATCAGCCTATTGTACCATACAGGACATATCAGCCTAGTATACCCTCCATGACATATCAGCCTATTGTACCCACCATGACATATCAGCCTATTGCACCCACCATTGTATATCAGCCTATTGTACCCACCATGGCATATCAGCCTATTGCACCCACCATGTCATATCAGCCTATTGTGCCCACCATGGTATATCAGCCTATTGTACCCACCATGGTATATCAGCCTATTGTACCCACCATGGCATATCAGCCTATTGTACCCACCATGTCATATCAGCCTATTGTGCCCACCATGGTATATCAGCCTATTGTACCCACCATGGCATATCAGCCTATTGTACCATGCAGGACATATCAGCCTAGTATACCCTCCATGACATATCAGCCTATTGTACCCACTATGACATATCATCCTATTGTACCCACCATGGCATAGCAGCCTATTGTACCCACCATGGCATATCAGCCTATTGTACCCACCATGACATATCAGCCTATTGTACCCACCATGCCATATCAGCATATTGTACCCACCATGCCATATCAGCCTATTGTACCCACCATGGCATATCAGCCTATTGTACCCACCATGGCATATCAGCCTATTATACCATATGTCATACCAGTGTCCTGTGCCCTCTATGACATATCGGCATATCATATCAGCCTACTGTAGGGAAGGCCGGCTGCAATTATTATCAGAATTAGAAGATTTGTATATATAATATATAGGATTTGTATATATAATATATAGGATGTGTATATATAATATATAGGATGTGTATATATAATATATAGGATGTGTATATATAATATATAGGATGTGTATATATAATATATAGGATGTGTATATATAATATATAGGATTTGTATATATAATATATAGGATGTGTATATATAATATATAGGATGTGTATATATAATATATAGGATGTGTATATATAATATATAGGATGTGTATATATAATATATAGGATGTGTATATATAATATATAGGATGTGTATATATAATATATAGGATTGTATATATAATATATAGGATGTGTATATATAATATATAGGATGTGTATATATAATATATAGGATGTGTATATATAATATATAGGATGTGTATATATAATATATAGGATGTGTATATATAATATATAGGATGTGTATATATAATATATAGGATGTGTATATATAATATATAGGATGTGTATATATAATATATAGGATGTGTATATATAATATATAGGATTTGTATATATATATAGGATGTGTATATATAATATATAGGATGTGTATATATAGTATATAGGATGTGTATATATCTTGCAGTTCTGTATATCTTGCAGGTCATATCAATGTGTTGTATGCTGGGCTGGTTGGAAATATTGTCAGGTTTTATATATATCCTGGCTTAAAAACCCCTGGTGGGTGCTACCGTTTGAATGTGTTCAAGGTATGTACACTTCTGTTACCCATGTACAGTACGTTTAGGATAACTTGACAGTGACGTACACGGGCTATATCTATCAGTACAGGCAATTCAGGTAAATTTACAGTTATCGATATACTGCTCTAGCCGTAAATATTACTATTATACCCCAACGATAACGTGATTCCCGCGAAAAAGATAGCACGGGCTAATATTATTATAACGGGTAAAAAGAAGTTTATTATCATTTATGTATGCATTACTTGGCACACAGGATTATTTATTACACCCTACGTATTGATTTGGCGTATTCCAAACCTATTTATAGTAATGTTTGTCAATACAGTAGGGTGTATTAAATAATCCTGTGTGCCAAGTAATGCATACATAAATGATAATAATTCTTTTTACCCGTTATAATAATATTAGCCCGTGCTATCTTTTTCGCGGGAATCACGTTATCGTTGGGATATAGTATAATCGGAGAAAATAGTCGATTTACCTGTCTTGTGTTGTGGACATAGCCAACGGGAGTAAATATTGAGTCACTGTCAAGTTATGCTAAACGTACTATACCTATTTAAAGCAGCATTACATCGTAATAAAGGATTTTTTGGGTAAAATATAAATACTAATGTGTGTGTGTTTACAAAAATCGAAATAGTCGCTCAGAAACGATAACATTCCAATAAATTTAAACCGTCGTATACGCGAATTTGTTTATCAACACACGAAATGTAAACACGCACAGCGCGCATGCATGAAACAACAGAGGATGTAGAAAACAACGTATATATTTTGAACATGAAAGACTATCTATCTTCCTCTAATGTCGAACCCCTCGCGGGGATGTAGAAATGTCCCTAAAAGACTTAGCTAACAGAGGTATGAATCAACATATCAAGTAATTTAATAAAAAAGACAACGTGATACAAATGGGGACGATGCATTCCGAATGTAAACAAGTGCGGACGATGCGTTCCGGTTGTAAACAAGTGCGTGACCGATCGACTCGGAAAGTCCTACTTTCGGTTTCGAGTTTGTTTTATCGCAAAAAAACACTATTTACCAAATGAACATAAGCATACAAAGTATAATGTTAGAATGTGTAGCAGCATTGCTACCCATACGTAAAATTTGAATTTTTCAAATATCTTTTATTTCATACGATGTAATGCTGCTTTAATACTATTTATATATTAATAGCTTCTAAAATAATATACATAATAGACCAATCTAGCTTAAACCGAGGTTACAAGCGCAATACTCTACATGATTCTGTAAACGTAAGTGTCAGTTTACCGTTTCAGAGTGTATTTTACGGCATATCATCAAGCAATTAATTCAGACAAAGCAAAACAATATGTCACAATTAGACACCATTTTAAATTACGGAACAGATCGCGTGATAATGGCATGTTCACGTGTTGTATTTGCTTCTTAGAGCGACATTGCATCGCAAAAAGCCACACAAAAATGAATTTATATAATATAAATAGAATCGCTACAACAAATTCTACAGAAATGGTTTGAGCAATAACTTTCAATGAATAAACAGTGTTTATGCGGTCTTCAAACTCTCAAAATGAAAGTAGGATTTCATTAAAATGTCAACCACACTTTTGAATTGAAGGTTGTTAATTAATAGAGTCAATACTAAGCGCATGATACTGTCATTTAAATCAGATTCGTCTAAAAATAAAAAATGCTGAGATTGTGAAATATGGCTTGTCAAAGTATTTATGTACAATCGATCTTGTTATTCAGGATACACGCGTTGTATTAAGCATGTATTTTTGACATTATTTACATTAATTTGTTGTCAACAAACGTCGTATACGACGTTGTGTATACGACGTTTGTTTATTAGTTGAAATACTAAGATTATGTGGCGAGTATTTGAAAATATACCATTTATAGGAAATTACATTCTGTAGAAATTGCTTGTTTCACGATATACTGTCGCTTTAATATATTTGGCAAGATTAGGTATTAATTTTTCATCGGTTGTTGGCATTATAGAGAACATTTTTCCAAAGGTAGGCCATGCAGCATTTAATGAATATTTTCCTGCCAAATGAATATATAGAGGACAACACAATACTAAATGGTACTCCTCCTCAACTGAGATCGTATTACACATGCGTCGATTGATGGTAAATGGTAGACAGTGTCTATGTTACAGCATAACGTGACATTTGCACGAATATGAAATCCGTTTAAAGTCATATTCACGAAGCGATACGTTACTGTATGGGGGGGGGTCGGTGTTTATGCCAGCAATTGTAATAAAACATTAGCTTTGGTTCCAGTCTGTCGATTTGTCACTTTTTTATGGGTGGTAAAATGAAGTTAATATTATCAGAAACTAAATACGGCTCAATTAATGATCTCGGTGTTAAAAATATAGCTATATGACTGACCAGGCAAAATATATGAACGCCTGTTCACAGGCTAATAAAACATGTCACAAGGTATTTACTCACATATTTCTTTGATATTACGAGTTGTGTCGCCGACAAACGAAGCTACGATTAGTGTTGAACGATAAATCATAACTTGTGTATTACTTGGCAACATTAAACTGAGACTCATTAATCTCCGCCAAAGCCTTCGTAAGTTTCCGTGAACTACGACCAGGACATACGTTAGGTTTTTACCGTTAATATTTGAACCAAGTCAGTAAGTAAGTGTACCATAATCTAAAGCTCATAGTTTACTTCGGAAATCCGATTATTAACGAAGTAAGTTCACGGAATATGCAAATGTCTCAGTTTAATATTGCCAATATTTAATATTTTTTTAATAGTACATAACTGTGTTTATGTTTTACTTGTTTGCATAAACATTATTTATTTTACAACGATTACGAAACAAGCTTTAACAACTTATATTAATCACTCTCGTTGGCGCGGATGACAGCGTATATATGGTTATTCGTGTGGGAGGAAACCGGAATACCTGGAGAAAACCCACCTGTCCGATCTGGCGACCATCTCAATACTTCCGGTCCGAGGATCGAACCCGGGTTGCATGGGTGAGAAGCTAGCGTGGAAGCGCATTTGCAACTTATTGCAAAGCTTGGGTAATACTGGTCTAGTATCGAATATAAATGGATGATAACAACAGTCTTAGAACTTCTGGCAGCCATTTTGAACAAGACTATGGCTTTAACGCGACACTAAATCAAGGGGAAAAAGCACATTTCTATAGAACGTAATTTCCTATAATGTGGCATGGCTTTCCTCACAAATAGTTGCCACACATGAGTATTTCAACTACATTGCAAATACATGACATAACAAAATAATGTAAATATGGTCACAATCCATGCGTAATACAACGCGTGTATCCTGAATAACATATTGTATGTTACAGGTGTACCGTTATATCTCACATTTGTGCCGATGGATATTTATTTTTAGATTAATATAATTTAAATTATCTCTAAGCGACAGTATCGCGCGTTTCGTATATACTCAAGTAATAAATTAACGCTTATTCACGAGCGTGGGTGACCGTGATAAATCCTATTTTCACTTTTGAGAATTTGCTGACCGCTATAGCACTGTTTATTGATTGGAAATTAGTCTTAGAATTAATTCAGAGGAATAATATGTAGTAGCAATGAAATTAATACATATATATGAATTTTGTTTACGATGTAATGTCGCTTTAACCAAAACTCCAACATTACTTTGAAATGAAAACACAAAGGCGCGTGTATGTCGTGCAGTGATATATAGAACTCCTATAAAAAAGGAGGGCAAAACTTCAAAAAATACTATATGAAAATATTTAAACAAGTCCAACTTTTCACCAGCATCAGCCAATGTGTGAACAGTTTCTCACAAATGCAACTCAGGTTCGATCCTCGGACCGGGAAGTATGTGAGATGGTACGGTGGTCGCTAGATCGGACAGGTGGGTTTTTCTCCGGGTACTCCGGTTTCCTCCCACACGAATGACCACATTTACGCTTTCATCCGCGCCAACGAGAGTGATTAATATAAGTTGTTAGAACTTGTTTCGCAATCGTAATAAATAAAGTTAAAAAAACAAAACAGCCCCAGCTCCGCTCTCGGTGTTACACGTAGCACGTGAGACACCTCCTACTTTATCTATATCCTTTACTAACATACTATTAATTAGCGAAATGGGTAGGTCTTGAACTATGAAATTAGAACTGTATACAATGTCACAGTTACACCATCCATGCAGGTGAATCAGTGATTTATTTGGTTATTGTGTTTATTCATTTTCCCCATCGTGTACTTATTGCAGGATTAACTCATGCCGCAGTGTGGGCAACAACATGTTCGTATGTAATGCAAGCTGTTCCCGTTGGGCTACGATCGTCGGCCCAGGGTATCCTTCAAGGCCTCCACCACGGCTTGGGACGCGGGTGTGGTGCTGTATTTGGGGGTATTCTCGTGTACAGCTTTGGTAAGTAATGCGTTCACATCACCTTACTAGTGTGTTCTGAGAACTCGGAAAGAGGTGTGATACTGTATTTGGGGGTACTAGTGTGTTCTGAGAACTCGGAAAGAGGTGTGATACTGTATTTGGGTGTACTAGTGTGGTCTGGGAACTCGGAAAGAGGTGTGCGGGTTCGAGCTCAGCTCAGGCTGTGTCTCATTTATTTCTTACGCAGGTTGGTGCACCAAGATTGATTAACCAGGAAATGTGCTGTTAGGTAAATACCCGTCGGCGACATAGCCCAAAATGGTGCTGATGCAGGCGTAAGCGGTTAGGTAAATACCCGTCGGCGACATAGCCCAAAATGGTACTGATGCAGGCGTAAGCGGTTAGGTAAATACCAGTCGGCGACATAGCCCAAAATGGTACTGATGCAGGCGTAAGCGGTTAGGTAAACTGCCCGTCGGCGACATAGCCCAAAGTGGTGCTGATGCAGGCGTAAGCGGTTAGGTAAATACCCGTCGGCGACATAGCCCAAAATGGTGCTGATGCAGGCGTAAAGCTCTAACAAACAAATAAACAAACTAGAGTGAACGTATTTTATCACAGACTTTTATAAAGCGAACTCCTACGTGCTTATACTCATACAGCAGAAAATCGTTATTGCCTCCATAAAACGCTTTTTTAAGCAAACATATCACGCACTGCTAGATAGGACCCTGATTTATTATCCTGCCGAATAATCTGACGGCGAACCCGGCATTTTCTGGAATTGATACATTTCGGTTTTGGTAATATAGCCGCAGTCATAGTATTGCAGGTTATCGCTAGTCTTAAAGCAGACGACAATTTACGAGCAGTGTTCAAATACAACGTATTTCATTCCTGCATATAACGCTAACATAGCACTGTATAGACAGCTTGTAAATTGGCAGATTCAGCAGTAATACATTTTCTATGTTGAAGATTCAGTAGTATTTGCTACACAATATGTGCGTGCAATTATAGTTTAGTTTATACACATTTAAGTTATCTCCACCTTTAAAGCGATATTACATCGCAAAAAGCCACACCATTCTTTCTGGGAACACTTCTATACCAGATGACGCCAAAGAACAGATCTGCATTGCCGTACACGAGTTCATAGAAAAGTCAAAACGATTTAACTGACTTGTTTAGTCCAAGACGTTGTGCAAAATATATGACAAACAAACAATATTTGCACGAAATGTTATTATTGTCATATATAAATAGTAATGTATTATATAAATACATTAATCTATTTAATATACGACATCATTGATTTACCATGTAGTATATATAATTGTCTTATGCATATCGTCTGCTATCATTTTCGTGCCTAAAAATATCCATTCTATTTTTGCGCGGGAAAGACTAATTATGGGGACTGATTGCAAATGTGGCCAGTTGTACAATTTTAAAAGGCCGAATCTTTTGATGCGCGGAAAATCTTAATACTATTAGGTAATGTAACAGATGTTACGGCGTCTGTAAGTCTACTTGACCATCGTTGGTCTGTATATAAGAAACAAACTTTATTAATCAAATCAGGTTCGATCCCCCGTCTGACCCTAATAAAATTAACAGTCTTTCAGATGGGACGTTAAACCGAGGTCTCGTGTCGGTGCTTTACACCGTGCACGTAAAAGAACCAGAGGAGACTCTGGAATGGGTCTCTCTCTGTATCATTGCACTATCCTCCAAAATCTAAAATGACTAATATCTTCAGGAGGCGTCGCTCATATGGGCAACCGGTAGCGACGATAAATAAACGTAAAACACACACACAAATCAGGTGACGTCCTGGATACGTACGGATTGTTACGTGATCTCAACATTAAGATACAGAACACTGTTTCTATGATAGATTTAAAAATATAGACATTAAGAGAAAGATAACTTATGAAAGTTAATTGCGTATTTAAAAATAAATACGAGTTATAAGATTATTCAGCCGAGATAAGGAACATATTTAGTTCCGGTGAATATAATCTATTATTGCGAGACGAAAGTTATTGAAGCGGAAACATAGAAACGATTGTATAAAGAGAGTAGTTACGGATTAAAGATATTAGAGTTGATTGCACCAGGAAATAAGAAATACAGAAGAAATATATTATATATAGAAGAAAGACAAACCACTGTGTTGTGTTATAATTGTGAGACAGAAGATACAAAATACCCTTAGACAAATTCAGCGGATCTATGATAGGTTAGACCCTGGCATGAGCTCAACTGAGATAGTGAAAGATAAATAGAAGTGTGGGTTACCACACCCACTGGGGGCTCGTCAGCCAAACATTGGAGGACCACGTGTTCGCCACAACGTTCACTATGAAATCAACTTCACAATCCGCTCCACCCCTATTTCTTACTCTCAATACTACTCGTCAATACTTCTATATCTCATTTCTGCATAATTTATTCTATTCCAATTTCATCCTTATTTCCTTTTTCTATTTCTAAGCCCATAGCTACCAATGTTCAGATATTTATAAGCCTTTCGATGCGTTTCCAATTTGAATTAAACATATTTAAGTTCAGGTCATTTTCGATATTAAGCCAAGTTATTAAAAGTGCCACATATACCTGGTACCAACATCTAGGACGCAGTGGAAAGAATTTACCTTAAGCATTTAGCTTACAGTTCAATCCACATATCACGATATAAATGTATGCTTCTGCAGGCGCGTAGCTAGGCTTACGCATGTACGCACGTGCATACGATTTATTTTGACAGTTCCTGAAAATGAAAATTAAATAAATGCGAAATACGTTAAATGACGTTAACCTCTCGGCTACGGGGATCCCTGTTCTGTATTGTACTTATATATATATATATCAGTACATACAAATCACACACGCAAGAATATCTGCAAGAGTGGGGCTTACATCCGTGCATTGACTACTAGGTAACCAGTTCATCACAATGGTACATTTGGCTCAGCGATATTGTAAGTAAAATGAGGACTGGTCATTAAAATGTGTGTGCTTTTTTCTAAACTCTCTTCAGGCAATACTGAAATGCACATGGTTCACCGATGATGATTGTTAAGTTTATTTCCCCTCGCCGCCGGCGAACCATGTGGGCGAGCATTCTAAGTATTAGATTCTTGCATCGATTATTCGTGAAATGTCTGTAGATTTATAGAGTGTTGTCTTGTAGTGCGATGGTCTTGGAAGTATTCGATGATTGTGCGATGAAACGACCACTAGAGGAGGCATCTTCCTCTTCAGGGTGACAAGTTCTGGTCTGGTGGCCTCTTCTATCTGAACGGCTCTTCTTCGTAGGGCCACCCTCCTCACTGTTGGTCATCTAACAGCAGCATATAAACGGATCTGGCAGTTAACATCTTGTCGTCTCTGTCGCTCCAGAGTATGTCCATACCTCCACAACATCCGTAAAACGGCGATGCTGGAGAGTGTGTCCCTTGTTGCAAAGTCGACAACCAGACGATCCCAGAATCCCACGCTGCTGCTGCGAGATGTACACCGACCGCGACGTGCACGCAGTGAGGAGATCGGCCGGAATATGGTTCACCCCTTATATAAGGCTATTATATTATTCAAATTCGACCAAACACAAAGTGTCACCAGACAGCGTCAGACCAAGGGTGCTACTTTCGTATTTCTGATACAAACTACATGTATATATATATATTTATTTTATGCTAATTGATGAAATACAGTGTTCTATCAGTGAGATATAATCCATATTACTGCATATTACTCACTGTATTTTGCCGGACTACTTTTTTATTATCTCCCTTCCCAATACACTATTCTTCACCGTGTCACACGTTTCATTTAATTTTCACCGTTTACCTGGCTTCAATGACACTATTTACCTGTATTATTGTTTATGCTATGAAACAAATCAAAAGCGAAGTACAACTGACAATGTCTCGAATTTTGTCACTGCAAATTGTAACAATAAATCCAATAAATGTTTTCATGTATTTTTCCTCGATTCAACTTCAACGGCATATTTGTGTATCGACTCACGACGTATAGTCGTCAATGTATTCATCCGCGCAAAAACACGGCGGCCAGCTATTTTAATTTCTTCATTTTGCGTAGCACTCGTGAACATATTTGAAACTGTCTCACTTCGAGGTGAGATATATTCCATATTCACTCAAAACAAACAAATATCCTCTCTCTCTCTCTCTCTCTCTCTCTCTATATATATATATATATATATATATATATATATGATGCATTTTTTTTGTTTCGGGGATGTACGTTCCTGACACTTTACTGCCTCGTGACATCAATGAGATATATAATGTAGAACATAATAGACGACGTAACATCTGCTTATTTGCGGGAGACAAATTCCTGATAATGGCTAAATCAAGTTCATTAGATGTATTCTATTTCCATTAAATGAAACCTTAGAATGCACTCAATATCTCCGAGAATTCGGTCAAGTGTAGAATTAGAGATGGGAAAATAAATGACGAAACGTAATTGTACTCGAAATGATAATAATGATATAAGATAGGAGAGTATAGGTGATGATGATTCCGTTTATTTACCCTCGCCACCGGTAAACCATATGGGCGAGCTGGAGTATAACGGTGGGAGTATATCGGTGGGAGGGGGAGTATATCGGTGGGAGGGGGAGTATATCGGTGGGAGGGAAAGTATATCGGTGGTAGGGTAGAGTATATCGGTGGGAGGGGAGAGTATATCGGTGGGAGTTTATCGGTGGGAGTATATGGGTAGGAGGGGGGAGTATATCGGTGGGAGTTTATCGGTTGGAGGGGAGTATATCGGTGGGAGGGGGAGTATATCGGTGGGAGGGGGAGTATATCGGTGGGAGTTTATCGGTGGGAGTATATGGGTAGGAGGGGGGAGTATATCGGTGGGAGTTTATCGGTTGGAGGGGAGTATATCGGTGGGAGTATATCGGTGGGAGGGGGAGTATATCGGTGGTAGGGGGAGCATATCGGTGGGAGGGAGGAGTATATCGGTGGGAGTATATCGGTGGGAGTATATCGGTGGGAGGGGGAGTATATCGGTGGGAGGGGGAGTATATCGGTGGGAGGGGGAGTATATCGGTGGTAGGGGGAGTATATCGGTGGGAGGGGGAGTATATCGGTGGTAGGGGGAGTATATCGGTGGTAGGGGGAGTATATCGGTGGTAGGGGGAGCATATCGGTGGGAGGGGGAGTATATCGGTGGTAGGGGGAGTATATCGGTGGGAGGGGAGTATATCGGTGGGAGGGGGAGTATATCGGTGGGAGGGGGAGTATATCGGTGGGAGGGGGAGTATATCGGTGGGAGGGGGAAGTATATCGGTGGGAGGGGGGAGTATATAGGTGGGAGGGGGGAGTATATCGGTGGGAGTATATCGGTGGGAGGGGGAGTATATCGGTGGGAGGGGGGAGTATATAGGTGGGAGGGGGAGTATATCGATGGGAGGGAGGAGTATATCGGTGGGAGTATATCGGTGGTAGGGGGAGTATATCGGTGGGAGGGGGAGTATATCGGTGGTTGGGGGAGTATATCGGTGGTAGGGGGAGTATATCGGTGGGAGGGGGAGTATATCGGTGGGAGTATATCGGTGGTAGGGGGAGTATATCGGTGGGAGGGGGAGTATATCGGTGGGAGGGGGAGTATATCGATGGGAGGGGGAGTATATAGGTGGGAGGGGGAGTATATCGGTGGGAGGGGGAGTATATCGGTGGGAGGGGGAGTATATTGGTGGGAGGGGGGAGTTTATCGGTGGGAGGGGAGTATATCGGTGGGAGGGGGAGTATATCGATGGGAGGGGGAGTATATCGATGGATTATATCGGTGGGAGGGGGAGTATATCGGTGGGATTATATCAGTGGGAGGGGGAGTATATCGGTGGGATTATATCGGTGGGAGGGGGAGTATATCGGTGGTAGAGGGAGTATATAGGTATATCGGTGGGAGGGGGAGGTGGGATATATCGGTGGGAGGGGGAGTATATCGGTGGGATTATATCGGTGGGAGTATATCGGTGGGATTATATCGGTGGGAGGGGGCAGTATATCGGTGGGATTATATCGGTGGGAGTATATCGGTGGGAGGGGGAGTATATCGGTGGGAGGGGGAGTATATCGGTGGGATTATATCGGTGGGAGGGGGGAGTATATCGGTGGGAGGGGGAGTATATCGGTGGGAGGGGGAGTATATCGATGGGAGTATATCGGTGGGAGGGGGGAGTATATCGGTGGGAGTATATCGGTGGGAGGGGGAGTATATCGGTGGGAGGGGGAGTATATCGGTGGTAGGGGGGAGTATATCGGTGGGAGGGGGAGTATATTGGTGGGAGTATATCGGTGGGAGGGGGAGTATATCGGTGGGAGGATATCGGTGGGAGGATATCGGTGGGAGGGGGAGTATATCGGTGGGAGGGGAGTATATCGGTGGGAGGGGGAGTATATCGGTGGGAGGGGAGTATATCGGTGGGAGGGAGGAGTATATCGGTGGTAGGGGGAGTATATCGGTGGTAGGGGGAGTATATCGGTGGTAGGGGGAGTATATCGGTGGGAGGGGAGTATATCGGTGGTAGGGGGAGTATATCGGTGGGAGGGGGAGTATATCGGTGGGAGTATATCGGTGGTAGGGGGAGTATATCGGTGGGAGTATATCGGTGGTAGGGGGAGTATATCGGTGGGAGGGGGAGTATATCGGTGGGAGGGGGAGTATATCGGTGGAGTATATCGGTGGTAGGGGGAGTATATCGGTGGGAGTATATCGGTGGTAGGGGGAGTATATCGGTGGGAGTATATCGGTGGGAGGGGGAGTATATCGGTGGTAGGGGGAGTATATCGGTGGGAGTATATCGGTGGTAGGGGGAGTATATCGGTGGGAGGGGGGATTATATCGGTGGAAGGGGGATTATATCGGTGGTAGGGGGGAGTATATCGGTGGAAGGGGGAGTATATCGGTGGAAGGGGGAGTATATCGGTGGGAGGGGGAGTATATCGGTGGGAGGGGGAGTATATCGGTGGAAGGGGGGATTATATCGGTGGAAGGGGGAGTATATCGGTGGGAGGGGGAGTATATCGGTGGGAGGGGGAGTATATCGGTGGGAGGGGAGTATATCGGTGGGAGTATATCGGTGGTAGGGGGAGTATATCGGTGGGAGGGGAGAGTATATCGGTGGGAGGGGGAGTATATCGGTGGAGAGGGGAGTATATCGATGGTAGGGGAGTATATCGGTGGGAGTATATCGGTGGGAGGGGGAGTATATTGGTGGTAGAGGGGAGTATATCGGTGGTAGGGGGATTATATCGGTGGGAGTATATCGGTGAGAGGGGGAGTATATCGGTGTGAGGGGGAGTATATCGGTGGGAGGGGGAGTATATCGGTGGGAGTATATCGGTGGTAGAGGGGAGTTTATCGGTGGGAGGGGGAGTATATCGGTGGGAGGGGGAGTATATCGATGGGAGGGGGAGTATATCGGTGGGATTATATCGGTGGGAGGGGGAGTATATCGGTGGTAGAGGGAGTATATCGGTGGGATTATATCAGTGGGAGGGGGAGTATATTGGTGGGAGGGGGAGTTTATCGGTGGGAGGGGGAGTATATCGGTGGGAGGGGAGTATATTGGTGGGAGGGGGGAGTTTATCGGTGGGAGGGGGAGTATATCGGTGGGAGGGGGAGTATATCGGTGGTAGAGGGAGTATATCGGTGGGAGGGGGAGTATATCGGTGGGAGGGGGAGTATATCGGTGGGAGGGGAGTATATCGGTGGGATTATATCGGTGGGAGGGGGGAGTATATAGGTGGGATTATATCGGTGGGGGGGCAGTATATCGGTGGGAGGGGGGAGTATATCGGTGGGAGGGGGAGTATATCGGTGGGATTATATCGGTGGGAGGGGGGAGTATATCGGTGGGAGGGGGAGTATATCGGGGAGGGGGAGTATATCGGGGGGGAGGGGAGTATATCGGTGGGAGTATATCGGGTGGGAGGGGGAGTATATCGGTGGTAGGGGGGAGTATATCGGTGGGAGTATATCGGTGGTAGAGGTGAGTATATCGGTGGTAGGGGTGAGTATATCGGTGGTAGGGGTGAGTATATCGGTGGGGATATATCGGTGGTAGGGGGAGTATATTGGTGGTAGGGGTGAGAGCGATGATTGATCCGGCAGCAGGCTAACATAAGTTATAATACTATCTCATTTATTTCTGTCGTGTAGAGTTTGTCGTGCTGCTACAGTGGCGACAGAATATAACACAGAACCTGTTCACTTTATCCTGATTTGTTCGGCTTGCAATAACGTTAGAAAGACATATATTAAAATGTCTAATAGACCTAGTGTTTTCGAATTTGTAAGTTTAATGCAATCTCGCAACAATAATATTATAGCCAAATTGGGAACATACCTTTATGAAGCATTTGCACTGAGACGCGCGTGGTTTAATTCCAGGGAATATATAACTTGACTGTGTTTATAATTATAATACTATTTAAGCTGAGTTCAACCTCTTTTATTTGGATTTCTACAAGATACTTTAAATCAGAGTCCATATTGTCGTACTCATATATATATAATACTTAAGCAATGTAATGTCTAAAAATAGTGAGAATGTAAATTATAATGAATTATATGTGACCCACCATGACAAAATCAGTCTTACGTCTAAAATAATAAATAATTCACGCGATTAATATTCCGAGAAAACGGCTGTCAAAGATTTGCCGAAATTCTGAGACGCAGAGAAATCAAAACACCATAGCAACCAATATGTTCCACATGACACATCTAGTCATGTTTGGTATCAAATTGCTGAACTTAGTAGTATCCATAGTGGTTCAGCTGTTCTAAATAAATACAATAATAATAATTAATAAAAAAATAAAAAGTATGTTTTATTGACTTAAATTTTATTTACTTAAACCAACATATCCTGAAAGGATTATTCTGACTTTTCAGAGTACATGTAGCGTGTGTGTGTTTTACGTTTATTTATCGTCGATACATGTTGCCCATATGAGCGACGCCTCCTGAAGAGATTAGTTATTTTAGATTTTGGAGGATAGTGCATGATACAGACAGAGACCCATTCCAGAATCTCCTCTGGTTCTTTTACGTGTACGGTGTAAAGCACCGACACGAGACGGTGTAAAGCACCGACACGAGACCTCGGTTTAACGTCCCATCTGAAAGACTGTTAATTTTATTAGGGTCAGACGGGGGATCGAACCTGCGATCCCTGGATTACCAAGTTTCAAGTTTATTAGCAATCGGCAAAACATTTGCCTTTGGCCATTTACAATTTCACTAACTTATGGCAAAGACAATAAATATATATATACATGACAATAAATATACAATTTATACAAATAACAAAACACACAAACACATCAGTATAGTAAACGATCAGTAGACAAATCTAATTTAATTTAGCAATCTCCATGTCTTTGTAGATATTCTAGTTTTATGGCCCCTGTATATTGACTCCTTTGATTAGTCTGATCTGACAGTGCCTATGGCATAAGTGGACACCTTGTGTTATATAAAATTGTTAATTGGATCATAGTACACAGTAGCAGTGTTTCATTGATCAATTAAAATGTTTACTTTAGCACAATTCCCCTTATCAGTTGTGTTGTTTTAGGAAAGGATTAGGGGGTCATTTATGGCTTTTTGTGGGAAGTAAAGTAACCTTGTATATTGTGCAGCTATGAATTAAAAAAGGGGTAAAAAGCTGGTTCACAGTGAAAAGTAAAAAATTATTTTGTAATATTATGAAACAAAAGCTGAATTCAGTCACAGTTATAAAAGAATGAATGCACTTTTGGATTCAGGTGAAGGAAGTATTATTTTAGAATTTATATTAAATACATGTACGTCCGAAATACTGGGCTACACGGAACACTGGTGTGCAGATAAACGGTGTGTTAAAATTTCAAACAACCTATCATCGGATAAAGGTTCTACACTTGTCTAGGTTTACCATTTACCTATATATGACTGATTTGCATCGAAATAAAACTAAATATTAAGCTATATAATGAATAATCGTCATGAAATCATACCGAAAATCATTTTGTTTCTATCCAATCGTCTGTGAACATAGGAACAGGTGCGCACTTGCAGATCACGTGGTGTTTATCGGCCAATGGATGAGTGGGAATCACGTTTACGTCGCAACCGAAGAGAATTTTGAAAAAATTCGAATGTTTAAAGCTGTTGATTAGTATATAAAGCATATAAAATCTTAGTTCAAAAATAGCATCAGCTGAAAATACGTCATCTCTAGTTTATTTCGGTACCAAATACATGGGGCCATTCCAAACCGCGGGATAGTATCATTGAAGGCCTCCGGAAAACACCACCTACCCGGCTTAGATCTTTTGTTTCACTGCGATTAATAACAATGGCAATTAACACCAAGCTAATTAAAATGTGTTTTAATGCCTTAAATTACACAAATACGTGATTATAAAATGCCATTATACAATAATCTGAAAATTGTTTAAATACCATTTTGTTGACTTAAAATCTGCCTTACGATAATCCTGACTTACGACTGATTTTGATATGGCGGGTCACATATGCAATGTAGGTATTGTCAATACTGTGTATGATTTTCTCATATTGACATATTTTCCACGTGAATGTTGAAATTGGAAAATAAAATGTCTTCTACTTCTTCTTCTTCTTCTTCTTCTTCTGCTATATTGATGGCGTTGTCATGTGCTAGCGCTGTCCTATTGTGTATTGACCATGCGATATCAGGCCCCGAGGTTATAGAACCGTTCTCAAGTCTCAAGCTTCTGATTGGTTCAGCTAACAGTAACACTCAGAATCAGATCATTTGAGCTTGAGTTTGAGATCTGACAAAGGTTTTATAACCTAGGGGCCTGGACACCGATACTCGATAATTGTTAATGAGTTTTGTGTTCTTCCGGTTGTAGCTACGTGTAATACATATACAAGTCATACAATCTAGTCATCTTCCATGTTATCTTATTTTATTTGTTATATGATAAAATACAACAATGCTAGTAAATGACCAATCTACACTATTCTTGGATTCTGCTAGCGAAACACGCCTACATCAAACAATTAACGATTGATGTAGAGACATATCTGGGTGGGACAACTACTGACAATTCTATTAATTTAGGAAAGAGACAGTGACTATAATTCGAGTACGTCAATGACGTAAACAACACCTGGATAAACACAACCATGTAGACCAAACTTCGGGGTTTTTTAATATTGTTTGATCATATGTTATTGCTAAATAAACATGTATGTAACAATAACAATCAATTTACAAATACATAATTATCAAATGGGCTGCGCCACAATTTCTAACAACATTAGTGATCTACCCTCCCCCATAGAAGAGATTTGAGCACTACAGAATGTAAATTTATGGCTTAATTAAACTTAAAACATGTACATAACA
This sequence comes from Archivesica marissinica, assembly GCA_014843695.1. Taxonomy (NCBI): domain Eukaryota; kingdom Metazoa; phylum Mollusca; class Bivalvia; order Venerida; family Vesicomyidae; genus Archivesica; species Archivesica marissinica. Next base: position 74,985,448 of record CM026390.1, on the reverse strand, counting down.
CAGTTTACAAGATATAATATATGCAGTATTTGTCTTTGACCATTTCAAAGAAATGTACAAATCTGCACAATCCACTGTTCAGTTTCTCGAAGACCAAGGCTCAAGCAAAAATGAAAACGAAAGAGGATTGGAAAGTTGCTAACCTAGAGTGTAACATTAAATTAATATAAAGTAATCAATTAAAATGATTTGCTTGTTTAATAATTTCTGTACCGCTGTAAAAATTACAAAGTTGTCTTCATATTTCAAAGAATCTCTACATAATACATTAAGCAGATGATAAACTGTTCGGTTTTTATTAAATTAAGAAGAAATTATAATATCAGAATATAAGTTTGACAAGTTTGTGTTGCTTTAGATTATGCTACGGCTTTTGATTATGTAGTAACGTAAATATTGTGGAATAAAATGACGTAATTAGGAATACGTGGTAAAATTGTTGATGGATAATAACATCTATGTATGACTGTGTACAGTCCAGAATTAAATAGTTAAATGAACTTAGTGAAGAATACACATGCGTACTTGGCGCGAGACAAATTTAAATATAATGCTTATCTCCTGTAATATGCAGATTATCAAGTCAAGTCAAGTCAAAATCCTTTATTTCTCTCAGTTCATGTTAGCATGAACACATGAGGTTATACATGTAAATATGTTACAAGAGGCTCTTTGAACGACATTACAAACAATATATAAAACACACTGATTTACAGTAGCATATTACATGTAATGCAAATATAAGTACAAAGGAATTATCCCAATATCATATCCCAAGCAAAATTGTTTTCATGAATTTGCACAGTTTCAGAAATTCTGATCTGTTCGTAGTATTTATGAGCTGTTCCATCTTAAATGTGTTTGGACGACGGTAATAATATGGCTTTATATACTTTTTCCTGTTATCAATTAAATTCGGACATTCTAATAAATAATGTAATTCGTCTCCAATCTTGTCATTACAAAAATTGCAAGTTCTACGGTTAATAGGGATTCTGGACCAATTTCCTGTTTCAATTGGAAGACGGTGATTTCTAGTCCTAAATCTAATTATATACTCTCGATTAGTATCACTATAAGAAACTGCTTCAGTATAGCACATCATCGCGGCTATATGTTCAAATGAATGTTTGTATATACAAGATATATTTCTCTCAGTAGTAGGTATATAATGCCACTCAAGTGTTTAAAGGCCACCACATCAGCTGTTTCTTGTGACGTGACAAACATATCTTCGGGAAGGGTTGTAACTAAAGTTGCTATAACTTGTGGTCTGACCCGTTTGCCTTTATTTAATTTGTCATGTTTTGTATTCACATGTATTATATATGTAATACGAATCGAGCAACAAAATATGATTAAACTAAACAAACATATTATGGTGGGCCAATCGAAGGCAGCGAGAACACAGTTCGTGCCTATAGTTCCGTGTGTATAATTATTCATCAGGTAGTGGGAACACATTCCGAGCGCATAGACTCGTGTGTATATTTGCAGGTAGCGAGAACACATTCCGGGCGTATAATTTCGTGTGTATACTTGCAGGTAGCGAGAACACATTCCGGGTGTATAATGTCGTGTGTATATTTGCAGGTAGCGAGAACACATTCCGGGTGTATAATGTCGTGTGTATATTTGCAGGTAGCGAGAACACATTCCGGGCGTATAATGTCGTGTGTATACTTGCAGGTAGCGAGAACACATTCCGGGCGTATAGACTCGTGTGTATATTTGCAGGTAGCGAGAACACATTCCGGGCGTATAATTTCGTGTGTATATTTGCAGGTATTGAGAACACATTCCGTGTGTATATTTGCAGGTATGAGAACACATTCCGGGCGTATAATGTCGTGTGTATATTTGCAGGTAGCGAGAACACATTCCGGGCGTATAATGTCGTGTGTATACTTGCAGGTAGCGAGACACATTCCGGGCGTATAGATTCGTGTGTATATTTGCAGGTAGCGAGAACACATTCCGGGCGTATAATGTCGTGTGTATATTTGCAGGTAGCGAGAACACATTCCGGGTGTATAATTTCGTGTGTATATTTGCAGGTATTGAGAACACATTCCGGGCGTATAATTTCGTGTGTATATTTGCAGGTATTGAGAACACATTCCGGGCGTATAATGTCGTGTGTATACTTGCAGGTATTGAGAACACATTCAGGGCGTATAATTTCGTGTGTATACTTGCAGGTAGCGAGAACACATTCCGGGTGTATAATTTCGTGTGTATATTTGCAGGTATTGAGAACACATTACGGGCGTATAATGTCGTGTGTATACTTGCAGGTAGCGAGAACATATCCCAGGCATATAATTTCGTGTGTATATTTGCAGGTATTGAGAACACAATCCGGGTGTATAATTTCGTGTGTATATTTGCAGGTAGCGTGAACACATTCCGGGCGTATAATTTCGTGTGTATATTTGCAGGTATTGAGAACACATTCCGGGCGTATAATTTCGTGTGTATATTTGCAGGTAGCGAGAACATATTCCAGGCGTATAATTTCGTGTGTATATTTGCAGGTATTGAGAACACATTCCGGGCGTATAATTTCGTGTGTATATTTGCAGGTATTGAGAACACATTCCGGGTGTATAATGTCGTGTGTATATTTGCAGGTAACCCTAAATCCTCCTATATTCGTGTGTATATTTGCAGGTAGCGAGAACACATTCCGGGTGTATAATTTCGTGTGTATATTTGCAGGTATTGAGAACACATTCCGGGCGTATAATTTCGTGTGTATATTTGCAGGTATTGAGAACACATTCCGGGCATATAATTTCGTGTGTATATTTGCAGGTAGCGAGAACATATTCCAGGCGTATAATTTCGTGTGTATATGTGCAGGTATTGAGAACACATTCCGGGCGTATAATTTCGTGTGTATATTTGCAGGTATTGAGAACACATTCCGGGTGTATAATGTCGTGTGTATATTTGCAGGTAGCGTGAACACATTCCGGGCGTATAATGTCGTGTGTATATTTGCAGGTAGCGTGAACACATTCCGGGCGTATAATTTCGTGTGTATACTTGCAGGTAGCGAGAACACATTCCGGGTGTATAATTTCGTGTGTATATTTGCAGGTATTGAGAACACATTCCGGGCGTATCATTTCGTGTGTATATTTGCAGGTATTGAGAACACATTCCGGGTGTATAATTTCGTGTGTATATTTGCAGGTAGCGAGAACACATTCCGGGCGTACGGTATCAGTTGTATATTTGTTCTGGCAGCATTTTTTGGCATTAACTGGTTTCTTAAGCGACAAGGTGTTGCCATAGAAAGTCACGTGCCTCATGAAACCTTGGAGCAAGATCAACAGATGACCTTTGACCCACATGGTGTTCCATCCGGTCTTGTGCGAGATTTGTCGAATAGCAAGTTGAAACAGGTTGATGGTGAGCATCTAGTAATATAATAGAAATACATGTATGTGGCGGGTCTAGGGGGTATGGGGCGTAACCCCCCGCATCGCTGTCAATTTATAGTTTCCCCGTTAAATTATTTTCATTAGTCCCATCCCATCTGGCTATTTAGGAATGCATATCTACACCGATGGGTTAGCTGGGGGATTCCGCGGATGGCTGGTTTGAACCGTCCGTGCATGGTAACCTGCTCGGAGGAACACCCAGGGTATTCCCACCAATAGCAGGCGTCGATAAATATAGCCGCAGTTGTACCTGATGAAGTTTCATATATTCATTGACACGATAGTAAGAATGATTTGTTTAATAAAATAACAAATAAATAGGACGGAATGTGCAAACATCATAGATCCAGATCTAGCCTATTTCTGCAGTTATCCGAAAAACCTCGTATTTGGTAGAAAACTACATAAACGTATGCACCTTTTATCATTGTCAGCAAAATCATGTACATAATTGGATTCCTCCTCTATTGTCAGCAAAATCATGTACATAATTGTAATCCTCCTCTATTGTCAGCAAAATCATGTATATAATTGTAATCCTCCTCTATTGTCAGCAAAATCATGTACATAATTGGAATCCTCCTCTATTGTCAACAAAATCATGTACATAATTGGAATCTGCCTCTATTGTCAGCAAAATCATGTACATAATTGGAATCTGCCTCTACTGTCAGCAAAATCATGTACATAATTGGAATCCTCCTCTATTGTCAACAAAATCATGTACATAATTGGAATCTGCCTCTATTGTCAGCAAAATCATGTACATAATTGGAATCCTCATCTATTACATTGTCATTGAATGTTAATGCCGAATGCTTTCATGAGGCAATATCTACCAGAGACAACAAGTGTATGTACACTAGAGATCCGACAGTAGTAGAGGTTTCCATTGGTATGCAGCACTTTCCATTTGTAATTTGCATTGGTATGCAGCAATTTGCATTGGTATACAGCAATTTCCATTGATAATTTCCATTGGTATGTAGTAATTTCCATTATTATGCAGTAATTTCCATTGGTATGCAGTAATTTCCATTATTATGCAGTACTTTCCATTGGTATGTAGTAATTTCCATTATTATGCAGTAATTTCCATTGGTATGCAGTAATTTCCATTATTATGTAGTAATTTCCATTATTATGCAGTAATTTCCATTATTATGTAGTAATTTCCATTATTATGCAGTAATTTCCATTGGTATGCAGTAATTTCCATTATTATGTAGTAATTTCCATTATTATGCAGTAATTTCCATTATTATGCAGTAATTTCCATTGGTATGCAGTAATTTCCATTATTATGCAGTAATTTCCATTGGTATGTAGTAATTTCCATTATTATGCAGTAATTTCCATTGGTATGCAGTAATTTCCATTATTATGCAGTAATTTTCATTGGTATGCAGTAATTTCCATTGGTATGCAGTAATTTCCATTATTATGCAGTAATTTCCATTGGTATGCAGTAACTTACATTGGTATACAGTAATTTACATTGGTATGCATCACTTTCCATTTGTAATTTCCATTGGTATGCAGTAACTTCCATTGATATTCAGTAATTTCCATTGGTATGCAGTAATTTCCATTGGTATACAGTAATGTCCATTGGTATGCAGTGATTTCATTGGTATGCAGCAATTTCCATTGGTATGCAGCAATTTCCATTGGTATGCAGCACTTTACAATTGTAATTTACATTGGTATGCAGTAATTTCCATTGGAATTCAGTAATTTCCGTTGGTATGCAGTAATTTCATTGGTATGCAGTAATTTCCATTGGTATGCAGTAAATGGAAGTAATTTTCATTGGTATACAATAAATGGAAGTAATTTACATTGGTATGCAGTAATTTCCATTGGAATGCAGTAATTTCCATTGGAATGCAGTAATTTCCATTGGTATGCAATAATTTCCATTGGAATGCAGTAATTTCATTGGTATTCAGTAATTTCCATTGGTATGCAGCAATTTCCATTGGTATGCAGCAATTTCCATTGGTATGCAGCACTTTACAATTGTAATTTCCATTGGTATGCTGTAATTTCCATTGGAATGCAGTAATTTCCATTGGTATGCAGTAATTTCATTGGTATGCAGTAATTTCCATTGGTATGCAGTAAATGGAAGTAATTTCCATTGGTATACAATAAATGGAAGTAATTTACATTGGTATGCAGTAATTTCCATTGGAATGCAGTAATTTCCATTGGAATGCAGTAATTTTCATTGGAATGCAGTAATTTACATTGGAATGCAGTAATTTCCATTGGAATGTAGTAATTTCCATTGGTATGCAGTAATTTCCATTGGTATGCAGTAAATGGAAGTAATTTCCATTGGTATGCAGTAATTTCCATTGGTATGCAGTAACTTCATTGGTATGCAGTAATTTCCATTGGAATGCAGTAATTTCCATTGGAATGCAGTAATTTCCGTTGGTATGCAGTAATTTCATTGGTATGCAGTAATTTCCATTGGTATGCAGTAAATGGAAGTAATTTCCATTGGTATGCAGTAATTTACATTGGTATGCAGTAAACGGAAGTAATTGCCTTTGGTATGCAGTACTTTCCATTGGTATGCAGTAAATGGAAGTAATTTCCATTGGTATGCAGTAAATAGAAGTAATTTCCATTGGTATGCAGTAATTTCCATTGGTATGCAGTAAATGGAAGTAATTTCCATTGGTATGCAGTAATTTACATTGGTATGCAGTAAACGGAAGTAATTGCCTTTGGTATGCAGTACTTTCCATTGGTATGCAGTAAATGGAAGTAATTTCCATTGGTATGCAGTAAATAGAAGTAATTTCCATTGGTATGCAGTAATTTCCATTGGTATGCAGTAAATGGAAGTAATTTCCATTGGTATGCAGTAATTTACATTGGTATGCAGTAAACGGAAGTAATTGCCTTTGGTATGCAGTACTTTCCATTGGTATGCAGTAAATGGAAGTAATTTCCATTGGTATGCAGTAAATAGAAGTAATTTCCATTGGTATGCAGTACTTTCCATTGGTATGCAGTAAATGGAAGTAATTTCCATTGGTATGCAGTAAATGTAAGTAATTTCCATTGGTATGCAGTACTTTCCATTGGTATGCAGTAAATGGAAGTAATTTCCATTGGTATGCAGTAATTTCCATTGGTATGCAGTACATGGAAGTAATTTCCATTGGTATGCAGTAATTTCCATTGGTATGCAGTAATTTCATTGGTATGCAGTAATTTTCATTGGAATGCAGTAAATGGAAGTAATTTCCATTGGTATGCAGTAATTTCCATTGGTATGCAGTAATTTCCATTGGTATGCAGTAATTTCATTGGTATGCAGTAATTGCCATTGGTATGCAGTAATTTCATTGGTATGCAGTAATTTCCATTGGTATGCAGTAATTTCATTGGTATGCAGTAATTTCCATTGGTATGCAGTAATTTCCATTGGTATGCAGTAATTTCATTGGTATGCAGTAATTTCCATTGGAATGCAGTAATTTCCATTGGAATGTAGTAATTTCCATTGGTATGCAGTAATTCCATTGGTATGCAGTAATTTCCATTGGTATGCAGTAAATGGAAGTAATTTCCATTGGTATGCAGTAATTTCCATTGGTATGCAGTAAATGGAAGTAATTTCCATTGGTATGCAGTAAACGGAAGTAATTGCCATTGGTATGCAGTACTTTCCATTGGTATGCAGTAAATGGAAGTAATTTCCATTGTTATGCAGTAAATGGAAGTAATTTCCATTGGTATGCAGTACTTTCCATTGGTATGCAGTAAATGGAAGTAATTTCCATTGGTATGCAGTAAATGTAAGTAATTTCCATTGGTATGCAGTACTTTCCATTGGTATGCAGTAAGAATAGAATTATGGAAATCCATAAATGCTGAATGAATAGCAAAACGGCGCCCCATAAGGAAAGGTGTTGTTAGGTAAGCTGCCAGTCGCTCAAATAAAATAAACTTAAATAAAAAATAAAAACACTGTCAATATAAGATTTATAAAGATAAGGAAACCCATGTAATGACTTATATGCCAATATTTAAAAGTGTGGGTTTTGTTTTCAGAGCAAGTGACAAGCTATGGTGCAACGTTAGGAGCAAATCTGAAGACAGAAACGAAAATATTCCAAGGTGGTACAATTTATTGTGTTCTCTTATTGTTTACAATTATCATTTCAGTTTCAAAATCAAACCACTCGTATGACAACATATATGTTCGTCATTTATGTTTATACTGAGACAGTTTGTAGATGCATACAGCTACGAAAATATTCAATACTCTCCGATACTCTCCGGAAAATAATCAATACTCTCCGGAAAATATTCAATACTCTCCGGAAAATCATCAATACTCTCCGGAAAATATTCAATACTCTCCGGAAAATATTCAATACTCTCCGATAATCTCCGGAAAATATTCAATACTCTCCGGAAATTATTCGATACTCTCCGATACTCTCCGGAAAATATTCAATACTCTCCGGAAAATATTCAATACTCTCCGGAAAATATTCAATACTCTCCGATAATCTCAATACTCTCCGGAAATTATTCAATACTCTCCGGAAAATATTCAATACTCTCCGTAAAATATTCAATACTCTCCGGAAAATATTCAATACTCTCCGATACTCTCCGGAAAATATTCAATACTCTCCGGAAATTATTCAATACTCTCCGGAAAATATTCAATACTCTCCGAAAATTATTCAATACTCTCCGATACTCTCCGGAAAATATTCAATACTCTCCGGAAAATATTCAATACTCTCCGAAAATTATTCAATACTCTCCGGAAAATATTTAATACTCTCCGGAAAATATTCAATACTCTCCGATACTCTCCGGAAAATATTCAATACTCTCCGGAAATTATTCAATACTCTCCGGAAAATATTCAATACTCTCCGGAAAATATTCAATACTATCCGATACTCTCCGGAAAATATTCAATACTCTCCGGAAAATATTCAATACTCTCCGATACTCTCCGGAAATTATTCAATACTCTCCGAAAATTATTCAATACTCTCCGGAAATTATTCAATACTCTCCGGAAAATATTCAATACTCTCCGGAAAATATTCAATACTATCCGATACTCTCCGGAAAATATTCAATACTCTCCGGAAAATATTCAATACTCTCCGATACTCTCCGGAAATTATTCAATACTCTCCGAAAATTATTCAATACTCTCCGGAAATTATTCAATACTCTCCGGAAAATATTCAATACTCTCCGGAAAATATTCAATACTATCCGATACTCTCCGGAAAATATTCAATACTCTCCGGAAAATATTCAATACTCTCCGATACTCTCCGGAAATTATTCAATACTCTCCGAAAATTATTCAATACTCTCCGGAAATTATTCAATACTCTCCGGAAAATATTCAATACTCTCCGGAAAATATTCAATACTATCCGATACTCTCCGGAAAATATTCAATACTCTCCGGAAAATATTCAATACTCTCCGGAAAATATTCAATACTCTCCGGAAAATATTCAATACTATCCGATACTCTCCGGAAAATATTCAATACTCTCCGGAAAATATTCAATACTCTCCGATACTCTCCGGAAAATATTCAATACTCTCCGGAAATTATTCAATACTCTCCGGAAAATATTCAATACTCTCCGGAAAATATTCAATACTATTCGATACTCTCCGGAAAATATTCAATACTCTCCGGAAAATATTCAATACTCTCCGGAAAATATTCAATACTCTCCGATAATCTCCGGAAAATATTCAATACTCTCCGGAAAATATTCAATACTATTCGATACTCTCCGGAAAATATTCAATACTCTCCGGAAAATATTCAATACTCTCCGGAAAATATTCAATACTCTCCGATACTCTCCGGAAAATATTCAATACTCTCCGGAAAATATTCAATACTCTCCGGAAATATTCAATACTCTCCGATACTCTCCGGAAAATATTCAATACTCTCCGGAAAATATTCAATACTCTCCGATACTCTCCGGAAAATATTCAATACTCTCCGACAGAATGGATTCATCGTCTGAGACAGGGTTGTTACTTTCAATGACATCATTATATGACATCAGGCCCGAATAAATATTATCAGTTTCTATAGCAAGCAAATTTATATGTTTTTGTGAATAAAATTGTATTATTACAATGCAATTTCGCTGAACATGTCATATTGCTAACTAACTATGTATATAGCATATTTTATTAAACTAGTTTTGGAATTGTGTCTTTAAGCTTTTTTATCACATTACTACAGTAACGATTAACAACAGTAAATTTGAGGATAAAAACGGTTCTGTTTGCCTGTATACTTTTGAGCCTTATTACATCTAAGGAAATCAGCGTAGCGCATCCGTACGCCGTAGTAAATAGTCCCTGATAATCATACAACACGCAAACCTTTAATCACCATAGTGTATTCCGCTAGTGCTTTTTAGCAATATATTGATGTTCAACAAAGAAAACATGATATGATTTTTACGTTTATTTATCGTCGCTACCGGTTGCCCATATGAGCGACGCCTCCTGAAGAGATTAGTCATTTTAGATTTTGGAGAATAGTGCAATGATACAGACAGAGACCAATTCTAGAGTCTCCTCTGGTTCTTTTACGTGCACGGTGTAAAGCACCGACACGAGACCTCGGTTTAACGTCCAATCTGAAAGACTGTTACTTTTATTAGGGTCAGACGGGGGATCGAACCTGTGATCCCTGGGTTACCAGTCCAGCGTGATACCACTGGACTACAGATCCGTCTGTAAAAACATGATGGCAAAGTTCCAAACTATATGTCGAATGTGTCACTAGTAGGTTGTCACGACGCGGCAAATCAGAATCCTTCCAGGTTGTACTACACGTGTGTACTACACAAGAACACACGTGGCTGTATTAAACTGAATTACTAGCAGAGTTATGTGATAAAAGTTCATTGAAAGACGCAATCACATATTTCACATATCACATATCACAAATCACATATCACGCTTAACATATTTCAGAAAAAACAAATAAAACCAGCCGTCAGCCTGACTCGGATGACGATTTCAATCCAAGAGCGTCTGACTATGACAATAATGTTCAAAGTGAAACCAGATCGGGGTTTAAAACTTCCGGTCCATGGGGCCAGGCGGAACAGTCTTATAATCAGCAAACGAACCGTAATCGAGAGCCCAGCGGCGATAATCGCCATAAATCTGCCTACGACGATCCTGACCAATACGGCTCAAACTATGACCAGAATGTACCAGAACGTGGAGATGATACGACAGACGATTCTGTTCGCAGAGATGAACAGACGGAGACATCATCACGACGACGTACATCCGGGGAAGCGCCTCGTCGTCACAGTTTTGGGCACGGGGAAGGCAAGGAAAGAAAGGAACGCCGTAGACGACAGAGCGGAGACATAGAAGGGATGCGAGAAAGAGATGATTATATGGGACATAGAGAACAGAAGGAGAGCAGACGACATGGTGATGAATCACGCGGAGAGAGCAGACGGCATGGAGACCGAGACGATTCACGTGGACACAGACGTCAGAATAAGAAAAGTAGGGACGGTGACAAGTTCCAAGATGTAAGTTACTTTATATATAATTTGCTAATTCAAACAGAATCATAAATACGAATATATCCGTTGGCGTATGAACTTTACTGTTGATTTCTAGATATACGTATAGATATTTTCATTAGTTTGTGCTAAGACATACTTTTTCCACAAATGACCTCGTTAATTCGGACCGAACACAATACTTCGACGTAACAGAAGTTTGACCTAACGAACTTCGATATAAACGGATACAGTTCAATGATAGTGTCTGAAACGGGACTTTGATCCGACTTCGAGATAACCGGATAATTCGACATAACCGACTTTGACATAACGGTTGTAGACTATACTGTTTTCAGTTATCTTTCACCCCGGCACCCCCACAGCGGACCCTCTGAATGCCAGATGGGCTACGTCGACATACGTCAACCTATTGCATGCATAAATAATGCATTTGTAGTTTCATTAATAATACATTTGTAGTTTCATTAATAATACATTTGTAGTTTCATTAATAATACGTTTCATTAATAATACATTTGTAGTTTCATTAATAATACATTTGTAGTTTCATAAATAATACATTTGTAGTTCCATTAATAATACATTTGTAGTTTCATAAATAATACATTTGTAGTTTCATTAATAATACATTTGCAGTTTCATTAATAATACATTTGTAGTTTCATTAATAATACATTTGTCATTGCATTGCAAATATTAGACTAACAACCTACGCAAACACATAGAAATGCACTAGTTAGCAGCGCATGCTTGTGTGCAAATTACCAACCGAGTTTCTAAAGAATAACATTTGTTTAGATCTAATAATAATTTGTGTCTGAAAGAACTCATCTGACGTGATTGCAGAACTATTACAAGGTAATAATTATTTCATTTTTCATTTTAATTATGTTTTATTTCCAGATTGATCCAAACCCAAGAGAGAAAATTGTTTTCGAACAGTTGCCTGACATGACGTCACGCACTCAGCGTCAACCACGCGAGAAACCACGTGAAGAAGATCCATATGACCAATATTAGAATCAAAGTAACACTTAATCTGCTTCGTGAATGTCCATGATTCGTGTTTAACCACAGTCATGAATGCGTTTGCTTCAAAATGGAATTGTTCTTAAACTATCATAGTTTAGACTGAAGCATGCGTGAAGTTGAATCAAAAACATAATCTACTCTTGTGATTTGCATTAGAAGCAAAACACGTGATTGCAGACAGATTCGAACTGATGTGTACATTGTAGATATAGGTTATTATAGAATACATCCAGTGGCGTAGCTGCCATAAATGGGTGTATAATCAGTGTTACTCTAGTGGGTCCATGGTACCCACCCTACCAACGATGTCTATTTCACAACAACTGCATTCTGAGGCATTTCAAGGCACGAGGAATGAAGAACATAATTATGACTTATTACTGAGATATGAATTTTAGCCTATGTTTGCAGTTATATGCCTACCACGATACTGTCTACCACCCATGGTGATACGCTGTGTTTTGAACTGTTTTCCAGTCTGATACGTTTGCTGGTTTGTCCGTATCAAACCAGAAAAAAACCCGTATCATAACTAGTTCCTGAGAAATAACGCATGCGCACTCGGTGCAAGTTTGTTTACTACCCGTAGCGTCTCAAATTTGTAGCGTCATAGTAATATTTCAATCGTTTTCTTGTATCTAATTCAGTAATTGTGATTTAATTTCTGATAAATGGATAACGAAGAGCATGATTTCGATTATTAAATGTTCAAATTCATATCAAAGAAATAAAGACGTTATTACGTGGCTAGTTTCATATCAGCCTAGGTATGGTACCTACATAGTCGATATATGTCACTTTATTATGTATACTTGTAGTACGTATGTATTGTGAATCAGCATTTACTATTTCATTCCTGTGCTGCAGAATAGAAGTTCTAAATAAACATGGTTCCGCGTTTTGTCTGTCAAAGAAGGAATGTAAACCGTGTTTAAATTTGCAGTAAACCGTGTTTAAATTTGCAGTAAATCGTGGTTTAGCGCGTGATGTCAAACGTGACGTCACTTTACTTGCATTGTGCAGGTTTGTATCATCTTATAACACCAACTATATGTGCACGTTTGTGATATATTGGTCATGTTAGAATCGAAATATTTGTATGTGCGTTATTTACCGTCGAATATATAATAGAGGACATAGAAAACCCACACCTACATTACATGATTAGTATTACCTATTATTACATGAAAACGAAATACGAAGGATTCCATCAAAGATAGATCACATCTTTATTACAAAACACAAACTGAACAACTAAAAATATTCCAAAATGTTTAAAACTATGTATTATATATAGTTATTATGTTTCATGTAAAAACACACTTATTCGAAGTGTGCGTTTTCTATGTTCTCTAGAACATGGTTTGTCGTTCTGAGCGCCGGGATTAACCATGGTTTTATTCACCAATCTTCTTCTGCTTTTCCGTATTTTCTTTCCCCTTATTGGAACACCAAGTACTAGTACTTGTAGATAGTTTAACGGTTAAAAGTTGACTTACTATGTAGTCATAATTTAAAAAACATTATAAAAACTATAAAAGCCATAAAAGCTATACCAATAGATAACTGAAAGACAAATATTATACAGATTAGAATTAAGATAACATATGTTTATTTCCAGCGTGTTTGTCATGTCAGTACGTAGTATAGGTAAGGAACACGACAGGAAGGAACATCACTGCATTCTTAACAACATATGAGTGACGACTGTATGGCCGTATATTACATACACATAACATTTCTTGTAACAGTTAACAGGATCAACGGGAGCACATCACCCCGAGGTTATAAAACTGTTCTCAAATCGCAAGCGTTCTGATTGGTTGATTCTGAGTGTTACTGTCAGCTGAACCAATCGTACGATTGAGACTGAGTTTTGAGATTGGAGAAAAGTTTTAAAACCTCCAGGCCTGGTTTCATTAACAAACTCATATATTATACTAAATTTAGGCATTCAATTCAGTTATGTTATATTTTATGTTATATTTCGGGTTTTACGCATGCATCAGCACCATTTTGGGCTATATCGCCGGCGGGCAGTTTACCTAACAACACCTTTCCTGGGCAGGCTCCAGCGGTTAACCAGTACTTGGGTGCACCAACCTCCGTAAGAAACTGCCAACTTTTTCATATAAATGAGACACGGTCTGAGCGGGGCTCGAACCCGTGACCATCAGTGATGATAGGTTACAGTGGTATACAAGTCAGCGACCTTAACCACTCGACCACAGGGGCGGGGCATTAAATTCAATGCGCACAAACACGCTGTTCAAGGTTTACTAAAATTATATCTCTTTAGACTTCACAAAATATATCTTTACGACGTCAGGGGTACACGTCATGGTTAAAGCATCAACGAATGAGTTACCGCTGGACGCTCACTTCCGGTACATTATGGCACATACCTCTATGAGCTTGAACACACACATTGTTGTCACAGCTAAGCTTGAATATACCTTTTTGATGGACGATTTAACCACTGGGTAAGCTTCTTTAGAGTACAGTAAAACATGTGATAAACAGCCAGCCAATGGAATCTCAGGAAATTTAATAGAGGACACATGTATAATAAACAATATATTGGGAATCTGGAATTGGCTGCTTAATACAGGCTGACTGCTTAGTGGAGGCGACCACTAACTGAGGTTTTATTGTATATATGTGACAATGAGTATTAGCTTGTCTCCACACTCGAGCTGGGTTCCACAGAATATTCTAACGAATTGCATAGCTTTTAATATCCAGTGACTAACTCTTCCAGCGCCGAATACATTCAGAGCATGTGGAAACATCATAGATCTGATCAGGATCTATGTTGTTTGCTATTCCGACAGGTGCTTCAACTCCACTGTCTGAAGAGCAATCAGCATATAGCCTGAACAGACAGCACGTTCTGTTCTGTCTGATCGGTTTCTCTGCAATTTGCAAAGTCGATTGTATGCGACATTGGCTGTGAAGTAGTTACCGGTCGGAATGACCTCGACTCAGACGCTTATAATCAGACGTACAACGAAGTCGTAAGATCCAATCGTTTCTAGATCGGGTCATTGATGGCAATCGTTTCTAGAACGGGTCATTGATGGCACTCGTTTCTGTTCAGAAGTATAAATGCTTATCGTCGTTTGATACATATAGTACTTGGTAAACATTTCTTATGCACTTGCCCCCTGTTAGAGTTAATATACTGAGACCTATTCCGGCATATATATCTGAACATAGTAACTTATACACAGAACTGTTGCTGTTTGAGCAATGAATCTCAGGTTAATAGTTTCCATCGGGATATGCACTATGTACATTGGGCGTGGTTAAAGTGTGTGGAGGCCGATAGCATCCAAACTAACTTTAAACACGCCCACTGTAGTTCATACCACCGACGAAAAGTAGTAACCCGCGACTAATTACTTATATTTACATTAATTATTCTTTTCAATGACACAAAGACAAAAATACACCTTATATTTAACATGTATTTAGGACATATATGCGACTTACCGTGTGCCGGACCTCGTAAATAGATCATCATTTGGAACAGCGTAAATCATAAGACACGCCTCTTGCGAGTAACGCTGCGCAGCATTGTGAATGCGCATAGCCGTAACGTCGAGTACTCATGTCAGGTGTATATCATTAGTGAGGAAAGTCACTCGAAAATGGGGGCATATATGTTCATCGAAGGAAATGCAATAGTGATGTAAATATTTATAGAGTAAATAGTTCGTTGTGGTTCATACATTTGTACTTGTGTAGTAACATCTAAAGGTCATGTCACACACACATTAAGTTCGAGACGTTCAGGGATTGTGACATTGTTGTTGAAGTTCGTAAATATTGACTAAAACGTGACCAGGACGTGTACGATTTAATGTCGCAATTAGCGTGACATGCTTGCAACAGATATCTAAATGCACTTATGCGAAGTTATATCACGTCCGCTACCCGTTCAACTCGTCAAGGTCGTTTGCGTAACGTCCTTATCAAATTCACAACTATTATTTTTCTTTAATGGTTTCCAATGAATGATTTGAGTTTTTTCTCAGTGAAAGAAAAACTCCATCTTACACCGCTTTGAAACAGTGAGTGATGACATTTTCCCCGCCACTGGTTGCGTTTTGTATTCCTGCGCGGTTAGATATACGTTTGTATTTTAGCTATTTTCTGACTGTCATCAACAGTTAATTATTAAGTAATATATTCTAATGTGATTTGTTTTGTCTGTAGATTTTGATTATTTATATATATATATATATATACATTGTATATTCCGTTTCATATGTGACCGAGTTAGTTAATTGCTGATTGGGTAGTAGAAGTTTATAAATAGTGTGCACGTGTCAAGGGACTAATCGCACTATGTTCATATCGTAGCCGGGCAACAGGCGTGGATATATTCTGCAGTACCTCTACCGCACTATGTTCATATCGTAGCCGGGCAACAGGCGTGGATATATTCTGCAGTACCTCTACCGCACTATGTTCATATCGTAGCCGGGCAACAGTCGTGGATATATGTTGCTGTACTACTATCGCACTATGTTCATATCGTAGCCGGGCAACAGTCGTGGATATATGTTGCTGTACTACTATCACACTATGTTCATATCGTAGCCGGGCAACATTCGTGGATATATGTTGCTGTACTACTATCGCACTATGTTCATATCGTAGCCGGGCAACAGTCGTGGATATATGTTGCTGTACTACTATCGCACTATGTTCATATCGTAGCCGGCCAACAGGCGTGGATATATTCTGCAGTACCTCTACCGCACTATGTTCATATCGTAGCCGGGCAACAGGCGTGGATATATTCTGCAGTACCTCTACCGCACTATGTTCATATCGTAGCCGGGCAACAGTCGTGGATATATGTTGCTGTACTACTATCGCACTATGTTCATATCGTAGCCGGGCAACAGTCGTGGATATATGTTGCTGTACTACTATCACACTATGTTCATATCGTAGCCGGGCAACATTCGTGGATATATGTTGCTGTACTACTATCGCACTATGTTCATATCGTAGCCGGGCAACAGTCGTGGATATATGTTGCTGTACTACTATCGCACTATGTTCATATCGTAGCCGGCCAACAGGCGTGGATATATTCTGCAGTACCTCTACCGCACTATGTTCATATCGTAGCCGGGCAACAGGCGTGGATATATTCTGCAGTACCTCTACCGCACTATGTTCATATCGTAGCCGGGCAACAGTCGTGGATATATTCTGCAGTACCTCTACCGCACTATGTTCATATCGTAGCCGGGCAACAGTCGTGGATATATGTTGCTGTACTACTATCGCACTATGTTCATATCGTAGCCGGACAACAGTCGTGGATATATGTTGCTGTACTACTATCACACTATGTTCATATCGTAGCCGGGCAACAGTCGTGGATATATGTTGCTGTACTACTATCGCACTATGTTCATATCGTAGCCGGGCAACAGTCGTGGATATATGTTGCTGTACTACTATCGCACTATGTTCATATCGTAGCCGGCCAACAGGCGTGGATATATTCTGCAGTACCTCTACCGCACTATGTTCATATCGTAGCCGGGCAACAGGCGTGGATATATTCTGCAGTACCTCTACCGCACTATGTTCATATCGTAGCCGGGCAACAGTCGTGGATATATTCTGCAGTACCTCTACCGCACTATGTTCATATCGTAGCCGGGCAACAGTCGTGGATATATTCTGCAGTACCTCTACCGCACTATGTTCATATCGTAGCCGGGCAACAGGCGTGGATATAGTTTTCTGTACTACTACCGCACTATGTTCATATCGTAGCCGGGCAACAGTCGTGGATATATGTTGCTGTACTACTATCACACTATGTTCATATCGTAGCCGGGCAACAGTCGTGGATATATTCTGCAGTACCTCTACCGCACTATGTTCATATCGTAGCCGGGCAACAGTCGTGGATATATGTTGCTGTACTACTATCGCACTATGTTCATATCGTAGCCGGGCAACAGTCGTGGATATATGTTGCTGTACTACTATCGCACTATGTTCATATCGTAGCCGGGCAACAGTCGTGGATATATGTTGCTGTACTACTATCACACTATGTTCATATCGTAGCCGGGCAACAGTCGTGGATATATGTTGCTGTACTACTATCGCACTATGTTCATATCGTAGCCGGGCAACAGTCGTGGATATATGTTGCTGTACTACTATCGCACTATGTTCATATCGTAGCCGGCCAACAGGCGTGGATATATTCTGCAGTACCTCTACCGCACTATGTCCATATCGTAGCCGGGCAACAGTCGTGGATATATTCTGCAGTACCTCTACCGCACTATGTTCATATCGTAGCCGGGCAACAGTCGTGGATATATTCTGCAGTACCTCTACCGCACTATGTTCATATCGTAGCCGGGCAACAGGCGTGGATATAGTTTTCTGTACTACTACCGCACTATGTTCATATCGTAGCCGGGCAACAGTCGTGGATATATGTTGCTGTACTACTATCGCACTATGTTCATATCGTAGCCGGGCAACAGTCGTGGATATATGTTGCTGTACTACTATCGCACTATGTTCATATCGTAGCCGGGCAACAGTCGTGGATATATGTTGCTGTACTACTATCGCACTATGTTCATATCGTAGCCGGCCAACAGGCGTGGATATATTCTGCAGTACCTCTACCGCACTATGTTCATATCGTAGCCGGCCAACAGGCGTGGATATATTCTGCAGTACCTCTACTGCACTATGTTCATATCGTAGCCGGGCAACAGGCGTGGATATATTTTTCTGATATTGTAGCCGATATATGGCGCTATGCTTGAAGGTAAATATATATTATAGTTGTATCCATGAATAATACACCTCACTAATTGCCTTTCTAATAATATCACCATGTAGCCCGTAGTTGAACCGGTGTACATTCGGCATACTGGAATCCAATCTAGCCATATTCACTAACGGAGCAAACTGTAAGTCGGTTTTTGGAACACAATATTATTATATGCAAAAGTCGTACAGTTCGGTACACGCGCACTTGCTTTGCGTATATTCCTGAATGTGTCCAATAACCTATGCGTATCGCAGATTGATCATTATTGCAATTAAGTCGTGATAGCGCAGTCGTAGTTCGTTCGCTTCACATGCGAGATGCCCAGAGTTCATGCACAGCTGGAGTCGTTACAATTGGGCTCTTATACAAGGCACTTAGCATCCACATTTCCCATTCTCTCTCTCTCTCTCTCACTCTCTCTCTCTCTCCCTTCTCTCCTCTCTCTCTCCCCCTTCTCTCCTCTCTCTCTCTCTCGCTCTCTTCTCTCTCTCTCTCTCTTCTCTCCTCTCTCTCTCTCTCGCTATCTCTCTCTCCACCCTCTCCCCCCCTCTCTCTCTCGCTCTCTCTCTCTCTCTCGTCTAAATGTGTATAGACTATTGTGTGGTAGTATTAAAGAACATTGTTTTCATATGTTGACAGTATTTGTGGATGGCACATATTGTTTGACATGTTAGGTATAAATAACAAATTGTTTGTAAAAATCTTGGAGTGTACGTTTTTATATATACCCATTGAACATTTGCAACACACTATGCACACAGGTGTACAGTTAAATGTAGTACATGCACCAATATACAATGTATTTAACTGTGTAATTTCGTTGCAAAAATAGGTTTCACCATACCCGTATGCCTACTTGTTCCACAATAATGCAGAAGAAGCTACTTCCGTTTGAAGTCATGCGTGTAATGTCAATATTGGATGACTGTTGGCCTTTTACAGTGACATTATTTATCAGCGTTTAACTCGTTTTAACAGTATTTCAGATGGGATTATAAAATAAATAATTCGATTTTTGGGAGAAATCGGCCAATGCTGACAATCTGCAGGCCCGGGCCTTCAGTGTCACACACCAAGACATAAGAATTAAACGGTTCGATCCCCCGTCTGACCCTAATAAAATTAACAGTCTTAAACCGAGGTCTCTTGTCGGTGCTTTAAGCCGTGCACGTAAAAGAACCAGAGGAGACTCTGGAATGGGTCTCTGTCTGTATCATTGCACTCTCCTCCAAAAATCTAAAATGACTAATCTCTTCAGGAGGCGTCGCTCATTTGGGCAACCGGTAGCGACGATAAATAAATGTAAAACCACCACCTACTATGCTCATATGGGCAACCGGTAGCGACGATAAATAAACGTAAAACCACCACCTTCGTTTCAGAATTACAATCGTGCATAGTTTAATGTAGAAGTCAATAGGGAGAGGATATCTCGCAGATCACCCTCATGAACACAGGCCTTGGCCGATTTCTCCCAAAAATCGAATTCTTTACTTTATAATCCCAATTATTTGGGTTAGACGGGGGATCGAACCTGCGATCCCTGAATTCGTAGTCCAACGTATTAACCACTGGACCAGTGATCCATATATTAATTGGTTTAAGATTACCCTGGAATTAATATACGAGATACGGTCTACTAAGTATACCAACGTTATACGACACACACGTTTCTCAAGGTGAAAGCAGTCATGAATTAATAACAGATACACAGTGAATGAAATAGTTCTCATAATGCACCTGTAACAAATTGGACGCACAACCAGAATTACTAAATGAAACATACTAACTACAAATGAATATTCCACCTGACCTCAAAGACAGGTTAATCTGCACTGACTGTTTCAACGTGTCACGATCATTACATATAGATCAGTACAGTATGCATAGGATATAAGCCGAAAACGGATCCAATATGTAAAATATTGGAATGTGTGAGGGTGTACCGCTGAACATAGCATAGTGCCAATATTTTACATATTGGGTCAGTTTGAGGATTATATCTTACTTAAAGCACACACATATTTAACAAGATCTCACTACGTAAACTTGTTAATTTCGTACATTTACGCATATGATTTGATATAATACTCCGGCCTTTTGAAAGCTGTCCAATATTAATAATAATAATGGCCTGCAAGTACATGTACATAGGTATGACGTCACGACAGTGTTTTAAGACTGCATTTTACAACATAGGATATTGGCTGTATGTAATCACGTAATCACCGTCACCGAATATACAATACTGGTTTACTTTGCCTTTGCGGTTTAATGTCGCATCAACAGCTTATATCACATGGCAACTCCCCCGCCAGCTGTTATTAGTGGAATCAGGTGAAAACAGTATTTAAGTCTCGGGCGCACACCCTAGACGAACCACCGACCTACCGCAAGCCAGCTGGATAGCTTCTTCACGTGCAATAATTCCACACTACCAGTTGGATTCGAACCTACAGATGTGTGAGGCACGTCGTTTGAAATAGAAGCTCTCAACCACACGACCACGGAGTCCTCGTATCATACCGGTCTTCAACATTGTTCAATATAATCATGTGTTCTGGTCAAATGGTCTCTGTCCGAATCTTCATTAAGTTTCGTCCTTTTGCTAACTTCATTGGCAGGGTTGCCTTTGTTTTGGACAATAATAACACAAGCCATCAACATAGCGACCACAGCCAACAAGACAAATCCCCGGATAGTCACAGTCAGAAAGCCACGAGAAAAACAACCTAAAATAGATAAGAAACATAGTACAATGCCTGCCTGTCTGCCTGTCCTGCCCTCTGCCTGCCAGCCCCGGCCCGGCCTGCCTGCGCCTGCCTGCCCTGCCCTGCCCTGCCCTGCCCTGCCATGCCCTGCCCTGCCCTGCCCTGCCCTGCCTGCCATCAATGCGTAATGTAATACGTGTATACATCATGAATAACAACATGTATGATTATATTATCGTAATACCTAACGCTTTATGCCTGTGAATATTTAGACTAATCTGATTTCAATTATCTCTAAACGACAGTATCACGCGCTTAGTATAGACTCCCATAATAAACAAACGTCAATTCAGGAACGGGGCTGACCGTTATTTGAAATTCTACTTTCATTCGTGACATTAATTCGAAACAATTAGTAGCAATGCAATGTATGCGTACAGACTGTCACCCTTTGCGATGTAATGTCGCTTTAAGCAAAACAACTCTAATGTATATTGATCTGATTAAACGATCTTAACTAATATATAGCCGTTTATGTTCGATAACTATTAATACACACAACTTCTATACAACTAGGGGTTAGTATGTATATCGATCACATAGTTAGTCCAGCCTATGTTCATAATAGCAATACATGATTGAACCGCATGACATTTAAATATATTAAAGAATGTTATATAGTGGATCTCTTATGGGAAAACATCGGCTAATATATGTTGCCATTTAAATTTAGCACATAGAAACTTTCGAAGATAACTATTACTGTATTACAATAATAATATTTGCGTTGCAAATGGGTGATATCTCCATTACATATTTTCCGTATTTCACTTTTGAGCACTGTATGTATTCATACGCTCTTTCTAAAATTATAAACAAACAAAATGGCGTCGAAAATCAAGTAGCATTGGAAATCATCATACAGCTATACACACTATGAATCCCACACGGCGGGCTTTAAATATTACAAATTCTGCTCACTCGCGGAAGTCATGGAGTAGCAATTCCAATGTAAAACTTGCTAATCGTTGTGCAAATGACCCGTATTTGAACGTTACACATTTTGACCTATTTTGCTAAAAAATGTTAATACGTACTTGTTGTGACCTCATAGTAAAGTACTTGTGACGATCAGATTCGCACGTGCTCCATTCACACACGATTGAGATACTAATATAGGCCTACATATAACTTTAAGCTTTATTTATTTTACAACGATTGCGAAGCAAGTTCTAACAACTTATATTAATCACTGTTATGTCAACAAACCGCGTATACGACGTTTGATTATTAGTTGAAATACTCCGATTTTGAGGCAGATATTTGGAAAAACATTATACCATATAATAGAAAATTACATTCTGTATAAATTTGCGTTTTCACTGATGTAGTGTCGCTTTAAAGTTGTACTCCTGTTCAGTGAGACACAAATCACTGTATGCGAGTTCCTCGTCGTTTATGCGAGCAGACTAAATGGCCTCTCCCACAATTTTTTTTTGTAGTAAGGAATGTTTATTTACTATATGACCATAGGCCAAAAAAAATATTTTTGTTTGTATCTGGTGCCTAACATTACTTACTATAATTATGACAATAGACCAAAAAATAAATCGGGCATACAAATTAAAAATGACAAGCTACGCCCCTGGAATTTAAGCAGCTTTGTATAGACGATACAACTACTAGTATACTACGTGTATTGTATACAGACAGGGTTAGTATTCAGATCGATCATGCCTATATCAAGTTCTTACAATATTCAAATCAATCTATATTCGTTATACCAATATACAAATGGGTGCGTGGCAGCTACTACTTTAAACAGGTCTATGTTAGTTTATACAAATTTAGTTTAGCTCGATTGTGAAACAAGTTATTACAACGTATGTTAATCACTCTCGAGACCTCATTTCTACATTAGTGTGGTCTTCATCTTTTCTGTGACGTTATCGTTGCTCAGCGCAGCCTCCTCCTAGTTTATACAAATTTATTTTAGTTCGATTGCGAAACAAGTTCCTATAACATATATTAATCACTCTCGAGACCTCATTCCAGACGGAATCCGTCGCCACGAGGGGGAGAGACGAGGGCAACGTGGAATTTAAATGCCTTGGTTAAGAGCACAATAATAACGGCTCCAGCGGGGCTCGAATTCCGGACCTTTCGCACCTGATGCGAACGCACTACTACTGCGTTTTCATGACTTCCACTACGTCTATGTTAGAAATACTATACTAAATGTGTATATGCGATGCAATGATACTATATGGAAGGCTTGACACAAACATGCCCGGAGGTTACAACATTTTTTCTCCAATCTCAAAACTCGGACTCAATCGTCTGATTAGTTCAGCTGACAGTAACACTCAGAATCAACCAATCAGACCACTTGAGCTTGAGTTTGAGATCTGAGAAAAGTTTTATAACCTTGGGGCCAGGTCTAAATAAAGTATATGTTGCTATTAGAAACGTTCGAGATTATATAAGTTGAATCAAGTGACATTGAAACCCCTCTCGACAGCAATGCTAAGTAAGATCAAGCTTACGTAATTCTGATTCCCGTGCATGACACTTCGGGTATGCCATCTCCATGCCGACCAACGGCTGAAACAAAATAAATACGCATCGTTCAACAATATTTAAATCATAGTTCACATATCTAGTTTTAAGAGGGCCCTGCGGAAGATTAGTTCAGAACTAATTAGGCCACCCTCTATAAATAAAGAAATATTTTTATCTATCTATCTAGTAGATTATTTATGCAATAATATAGAAAACATCGTAATTAATATTAAAAATTGAAAGAAGTATAAAATAGTCACTCACCGATAGTGTTGAATTGTCAGATTCCGTTTCTACAGTAAGTGTTACATTTGACTTTCCTTCATCGTCTTTGTAAACGTTTGCTGCATCGCTGATAATAAAGCTAGAATCTGCCAACTTAACACAAACTGTCCACAACAAAATAGAATAAATTAAATAATTTGCTCTCTGCATAGTTGATCTTAATTTATACGTTATTATTTAAATGTCCAAATGCATGGGCCCTTAAAGGGAAAACGAAACAGTAGAAGATCTGCTACAGAATATAGCCCACTCTTTCCTTTCTCAGTTCATTCTACTAATTAATATTGCATTAGCATAACCATTGCTCATTAAAATGCGCATTACAATTGATATATTAGCTATATAGTGGACTGGCTTCTGTCCAAGTTTAAGTGTTTACTATAATTATATAATTAACACACGTGATCTAAGGTTTATTAATACTAGAAGAAGAAGACTGCCTATTAAGACATAAACTTATAACGATGAACATAATGATTACTCGAATGTACATGTTTGCGTTTACTAGCATGTTCTGTATTGTATTTGTTTCTTTGGTCAGTTTAGATCATATGGTGACTATCCAGCTAATATTGGCGGAGGAACACCCGCGGGTGCCCTTCGAGCAGTGTTTCAGGCATGGACCCGCGGGTGCCCTTCGAGCAGTGTTTCAGGCATGGACCCGCGGGTGCCCTTCGAGCAGTGTTTCATGCATGGACCCGGGTATAACAACACCCGCGGGTGCCCTTCGAGCAGTGTTTCATGCATGGACCCGGGTATAACAACACCCGCGGGTGCCCTTCGAGCAGTGTTTCATGCATGGACCCGGGTATAACAACACCCGCGGGTGCCCTTCGAGCAGTGTTTCAGGCATGGACCCGGGTAGAACAACCGGTCTTCCGATGGGATTTGAACCTACAGCGATGAGTAAGTGATTTGAATCTAACAACCGTAACCACTCGGTCACGGAGGGCCCAACGTTCTTCTGCAATGTATTGCATTGTTTACATAAAATAATTTGAACTACAGATTGTTAATAACGTATCTTATTTTCATAGTGTTTTACTGTATGTTTGCACTGTAAACGTAAACGTGTTTGTTTAATATGAACTAAGGCATTGTCTCAAATGGGAATCGACCATCAACATATTACTTATAAACATAACACAAATGTACACGTATACACTAAGAGCATATATTCGCATATTGAGCCTATACTGGCCATATTTTAAGAGGTGTGAGGGTAGGGTGTGCTCCCCAGATACGCTAGTGCTTTACTAGTATGTGGCTGGGTTCCCTCAGGAGGGGGAAATGCGACCAAATGTGGGAAACCTGGTGGTGGTTTTCCTAATAAATCAATGTGAAAAGACGCTTTACAATT
This sequence comes from Archivesica marissinica, assembly GCA_014843695.1. NCBI lineage: Eukaryota > Metazoa > Mollusca > Bivalvia > Venerida > Vesicomyidae > Archivesica > Archivesica marissinica. The sequence continues at coordinate 74,959,607 of CM026390.1, read as the reverse complement.
TTACCGTTGCCTGTACACCAAGCTCCTAGAGTAAACACAAAACGTCAAACACGCTAACCAAACGCACTATTTGCATTTTACATGCGGCTCGAGGGAAGGCTGCACTCAGTTTTGTATTTCAAGCACGGTTGGGGACCCAGGTAGAAATCAATGAGACCTATCTACTGTGTGGTAGTGGAAAGGACCCGAATTTAGTTTAAACATTATTTATTTCAGTATTTATACATGTAATCAAGAAATGAACATTTTACATATAATTTAACAGCAGTAGACTGAAAGGGATTAGAACGAAAGAACCGAATTTGTCCTAATAAAACACTGAACACCATTAACCTGACTGAGGTGAACAGAAACAAATTGTAACTGTGAACAGGAACACATTGTAACCGTGAATAGAAACAAATTGTAACTGTGAACAGGAACTACTGTGTGTCATGAATATGACTTGCATTTCCATTTTCCATTTTGTTCACGAGGGAGCAAAATCCTTGAAAAATGAAACACCCAACACTGCAAGCCTCATTCTTTTAATGAAAATTCAGCAAACTTCAACTGATCTCTTATCTCAAACATTCTTGGTGCCTATTGAGTGTGTTATATGTCATGTCGTCTTCATATTTTATTTCACACGAAAAGCATTTGCTAATTAGGCTAATCCCAATCTGATTGGAATTTGTATTTGATCTTTTAAAACATGTTTTAGTTTGCGCAGTAGTGTTTATGCTATCAAGCTCAAATTGATAACCTGTTCATTTCATAGCCGGTTCATTTCATAGCCGGTTCTTTTCATAATGTGTTCATTTCTCAGCCTGTTCATTCCTATTAGATGTACAATTTGCATATACAATATGGGAGTCAATTTATTTATAGAGACTTCAATTTCATAACTAATAAGTAACTGTGTTCAAGTGTATACATTTATAATTTAGATTTTTCTACAATTAAGCACATCGAATATTTCATATCTTTACACAGATGATTACTGCCATTCACACTAGATAGTTAGTTATTATGCAACATCTATATTACCCGTCTTCGTAATAGGATGACAGGGGATTAGTATCAGAGTAGTTAAAACATTAATTATTTGTTCTGTTGCATAGGTGGGTATATAATAAAAGTGTCGACCAAGCATCTGCCACACAGATATATGCAACGGGCATTCTGGGTCCATGAAGATTCAAAATTCACCCATGGGCTGCCTACTCTGGATAGGTGTGTGTTTCAAAATTCACCCATTGGCTGCCCAATCTGGGTAGGTGTGCGTTCGAACTGCGCACGCGCAGATCAATCCAGCACTAGTTATAATACCCCAAGATTCTGGATGCATTAGTCTTTCAGATGGGACGTTAAACCGAGGTCTCGTGTCGGTGCTTTACACCGTGCACGTAACATAACCAGAGGAATTGTTTTCACCGAAAGTTAATCAAAAGTGGTTTATGCCAACAAAAATGCATACTACCACAATACATATGAGGTATATATACAAGGAAACAGTAGGAACAGAGGAAAACAAGTTGAACGTTTGGGAAACAAAGTGACATATGGGTTACTTATGGCCATGTAACTGACGCATTTTCAAACGATTTACCTACATCATGGCTCATTCTAGAGGGCGACATGGGTCACACTAGGGACCCTGACCTTACCCCCTAGTGGCCCCATTTCTCCCTAAAAAACAGAATGATTTGTTTACAGTTTGTTGTCCAGTAAGATACACTGGCCCATTAGAAAGCACCCCTCCATCTCAAATGTTGTATTTAATGCTCATACTGTGTATTATAGCCCTATTTTGCAGGCATTTATTAAAGAACACCATTTTTACGACGCAATCACGCGCTTTCTAACTTCTCCCAAAAATTGTTCTAAAGCTTACCACAAGAAATATGTTCCGATATATTGCCGCAGTCACGAAATCGCGATTAAATACAACAATAAATTGGTAATTTTAATGTATCGACTATCTTGGAATGGGAGGTTACTCTACTACCATGACATTGATTCGCACATTTTAGGGTTTTATGGAGTAAAATTACCATATAATAAGGATCGTGTCAACAATGACATAA
>CM026390.1:74945038-74952538 GCA_014843695.1 Archivesica marissinica | reverse complement strand
GCACATTGTGTACTGGGGCACAGACAGCACATTGTGTACTGGGACACATAAATAACACGTTGTGTACTGGGGCACAAATATCACATTGTGTACTGGGGCACAGACATCACATTGTGTACTGGGGCACAGACATCACATTGTGTACTGGGGCACATACATCACAGTGTGTACTGGGGCACATACCGCACATTGTTTACTGGGACACAGACAGCACATTGTTTACTGGGGGCACAGACAGCACATTGTTTACTGGGGCACATACATCACATTGTTTACTGGGGCACATGCATCACATTGTGTACTGGGGGCACATACATCACATTGTGTACTGGGGGCACATACATCACATTGTGTACTGGGGCACAGACAGCACATTGTTTACTGGGGGCACATACATCACATTGTGTACTGGGGGCACAGACAGCACATTGTGTACTGGGGGCACATACATCACATTGTGTACTGGGGGCACATACATCACATTGTGTACTGGGGCACAGACAGCACATTGTTTACTGGGGGCACATACATCACATTGTGTACTGGGGGCACATACATCACATTGTGTACTGGGGGCACAGACATCACATTGTGTACTGGGGGCACAGACAGCACATTGTGTACTGGGGGCACATACATCACATTGTGTACTGGGGGCACAGACATCACATTGTGTACTGGGGGCACATACATCACATTGTGTACTGGGGGCACAGACATCACATTGTGTACTGGGGGCACATACATCACATTGTGTACTGGGGGCACAGACAGCACATTGTGTACTGGGGGCACAGACAGCACATTGTGTACTGGGGGCACAGACAGCACATTGTGTACTGGGGCACAGACAGCACATTGTTTACTGGGGGCACATACATCACATTGTGTACTGGGGGCACAGACAGCACAATGTGTACTTGGGGCACAGACATCACATTGTGTACTGGGGGCACAGACAGCACATTGTGTACTGGGGCACATACAGCACATTGTTTACTGGGGGCACATACATCACATTGTGTACTGGGGGCACAGACAGCACAATGTGTACTGGGGGCACAGACAGCACATTGTGTACTGGGGGCACATACATCACATTGTGTACTGGGGCACAGACAGCACATTGTTTACTGGGGGCACAGACAGCACATTGTTTACTGGGGGCACAGACAGCACATTGTTTACTGGGACCACAGACAGCACATTGTTTACTGGGGGCACATATAGCACATTGTTTACTGGGGGCACATACAGCACATTGTTTACTGGGGGCACATACAGCACATTGTTTACTGGGGGCACAGACAGCACATTGTTTACTGGGGGTACAGACAGCACATTGTTTACTGGGGGCACAGACAGCACATTGTTTACTGGGACCACAGACAGCACATTGTTTACTGGGGGCACATACAGCACATTGTTTACTGGGGACCACAGACAGCACATTGTATACTGGGGGCAGATACAGCACATTGTTTACTGGGGGCACATACAGCACATTGTTTACTGGGGGCACATACAGCACATTGTTTACTGGGGGCACAGACAGCACATGCTACGAAATCATTTAGTTGGTATTTTAAAGCGACACTATACAGTATGGAATACAATTATTATAACATTTGAAATGTTACGTACAAGTAGCAATGCTACTACACATTCTTCCATTACAATTTGCGTAATTATTTTCGGTCAGTAAAACATTTTTGTTTTGCAAAATAACAAACTGAAACTGAAAGTACGACTTTACGGAATCGTTTCGCCACGCGCTGCGTACACTCGGAACTAATCTCTCTCTATCGGCAATCATAACAAATATTTCAACATCCAATGTTAATTCAATTATCTACATTAAGCATTGTTTACACACGTTTGTTGATAAACAATTAGCATGTACAACGGTGCTATTTTTAGTTTATTGGTTCCGTTTCAATATATGACACACATATATATCATGAGGACAATCATCCACTCTATTCTTGTCGAATCGATGCAGTTTGCATATTCATTTCCAAATGATTGTGTTTGGGTGCTAAGCTCTTTTTGATACTGTTCACTTTACGAGTATACATGTAAACCGGTTATATATGATTTTATCATTACTGAATGAATGCACTAATGAATGAATGAATGAATGAATGAATGAATGAATGAATGAATGAATGAATGAATGAATGAATGAATGAATGAATGAATGAATGAATGAATGAATGAATGAATGAATGAATGAATGAATGACAGTGTGAATGAATAAAATACTGAAAGAAAGAATGAATGAATGAATTAGTAAATGAATTTATCAATAAATAAATAAATTGATTAATTAATTAATTAATTAAATAATAAATGACTAAATGGATATATATTTATGGGAATATACAATCTCGTATCACATTGTTATAATACATCATATATATTTATGGGAATATACAATCTCGTATCACATTGTTATAATACATCATATATATTTATGAGAATATACAATCTCGTATCACATTGTTATAATACATCATATATATTTATGAGAATATACAATCTCGTATCACATTGTTATAATACATCATATATATTTATGAGAATATACAATCTCGTATCACATTGTTATAATACATCATATATATTTATGAGAATATACAATCTCGTATCACATTGTTATAATACATCATATATATTTATGAGAATATACAATCTCGTATCACATTGTTATAATACATCATATATATTTATGAGAATATACAATCTCGTATCACATTGTTATAATACATCATATATATTTATGAGAATATACAATAATAATATTAAAATAAATATCACTCGTGTTGTTTGACTCTCCGGCCATTATTGGTGGAGGAAGCCCCAAAAGCCCCCATTCGAGCAGTGTTTCAGGGATTGACGGTCACCCAGGTAGAACCACCGACACCCGAAAGCTTCCTCACATGTAATAATTGGATACCCCCAGTGGGATTCAAGCCTACAGCGGTGAAGTGGCACGTGATTTGAAGACAACAATCTTAAACACGCTGTGTAGGGTGGGGTTGTACAGTGAGTATCGGATACATTACGGTACAATCCCTGTACGGGTGGGGGTTGTACAGTGAGTATCGGTTACATTACGGTACAATCCCTGTACGGATGGGGGCTGTACAGTGAGTATCGGATACATTACGGTCAATCCCTGTACGGATGGGGGTTGTACAGTGAGTATCGGATACATTACGGTACAATCCCTGTACGGATGGGGGTTGTACAGTGAGTATCGGATACATTACGGAACACTCCCTGTACGGATGGGGGTTGTACAGCGAGTATCGGATACATTACGGTACAATCCCTGTACGGATGTGGGTTGTACAGCGATTGCATGATACATTACGGTACAATCCCTGTACGGATGGGGTTGTACAGCGATTGCATGGTACATTACGGAACAATCCCTGTACGGATGGGGGTTGTACAGCGATTGAATGATACATTACGGAACAATCCCTGTACGGATGGGGGTTGTACAGCGATTGCATGATACATTACGGAACAATCCCTGTACGGATGGGGGTTGTACAGCGATTGCATGGTACATTACGGAACAATCCCTGTACGGATGTGGGTTGTACAGCGATTGCATGATACATTACGGTACAATCCCTGTACGGATGGGGGTTGTACAGCGATTGCATGATACATTACGGAACAATCCCTGTACGGATGTGGGTTGTACAGCGATTGCATGGTACATTACGGAACAATCCCTGTACGGATGGAGGTTGTACAGCGATTGCATGATACATTACGGAACAATCCCTGTACGGATGTGGGTTGTACAGCGATTGCATGATACATTACGGAACAATCCCTGTACGGATGGAGGTTGTACAGCGATTGCATGATACATTACGGAACAATCCCTGTACGGATGTGGGTTGTACAGCGATTGCATGATACATTACGGAACAATCCCTGTACGGATGTGGGTTGTACAGCGATTGCATGATACATTACGGAACAATCCCTGTACTTATGGAGGTTGTACAGCGATTGCATGATACATTACGGTACAATCTCTGTACGGATGGGGGTTGTACAGCGAGTACATGATACATTACGGAACAATCCCTGTACGGATGGGGTTGTACAGCGATTGCATGGTACATTACGGAACAATCCCTGTACGGATGGGGGTTGTACAGCGATTGCATGGTACATTACGGAACAATCCCTGTACGGATGGGGTTGTACAGCGATTGCATGGTACATTACGAAACAAACCCTGTACGAATGCGGTTGTACAGCGATTGCATGGTACATTACGGAACAATAAATGTACGGATGGGGGATGCACAGCGATTGCATGGTACATTACGGAACAATCCCTGTACGGATGGGGGTTGTACAGCGATTGTATGATACATAACGGTACAATCCCTGTACGGATGTGGGTTGTACAGCGATTGCATGGTACATTACGGTACAATCCCTGTACGGATGTGGGTTGTACAGCGATTGCATGATACATTACGGTACAATCCCTGTACGGATGGGGGTTGTACAGCGATTGCATGGTACATTACGGTACAATCCCTGTACGGATGGGGTTTGTACAGCGATTGCATGGTACATTACGGTACAATCCCTGTACGAATGGGGGTTGTACAGCGATTGCATGGTACATTACGGAACAATCCCTGTACGGATGTGGGTTGTACAGCGATTTAATGGTACATTACGGAACAATCCCTGTACGGATGTGGGTTGTACAGCGATTGCATGGTACATTACGGAACAATCCCTGTACGGATGGGTGTTGTACAGCGAGTGCATGGTATACTACGGACAATCCCTACGGATGGGGGTTGTACAGCGATTGTATGGTACATTACGGGACAATCCCTGTACGGATGGGGGTTGTACAGCGATTGCATGGTACATTACGGTACAATCCCTGTACGGATGGGGGTTGTACAGCGATTGCATGATACATTACGGTACAATTCCTGTACGGATGGGGGTTGTACACCGATTGCATGGTACATTATGGGACAATCCCTGTACGGATGGGGGTTGTACAGCGATTGCATGGTACATTACGGTACAATCCCTGTACGGATGGGGGTTGCACAGCGATTGCATGGTACCTTACGGAACAATCTCCGTACGGATGGTGGTTGTACAGCAAGTGTATGATACATTACGGTACAATCCCTGTACGGATGTGGGTTGTACAGCGATTGCATGGTACATTACGGTACAATCCCTGTACGGATGTGGGTTGTACAGCGATTGTATGATACATTACGGGACAATCCCTGTACGGATGTGGGTTGTACAGCGATTGCATGATACATTACGGAACAATCCCTGTACGGATGGAGGTTGTACAGCGATTGCATGATACATTACGGTACAATCTCTGTACGGATGGGGGTTGTACAGCGAGTACATGATACATTATGGAACAATCCCTGTACGGATGGGGGTTGTACAGCGATTGCATGATACATTACGGAACAATCCCTGTACGGATGGGGGTTGTACAGCGATTACATGGTACATTACGGAACAATCTCTGTACGGATGGGGGGTTGCACAGCGATTGCATGGTACATTACGGAACAATCCCTGTACGGATGGGGGTTGTACAGCGATTGCATGGTACATTACGGGACATTCCCTGTACGGATGGGGGTTGTACAGCGATTGCATGGTACGTTACGGTACAATCCCTGTACAGATGGGGGTTGTACAGCGATTGCATGGTACATTACGGGACAATCCCTGTACGGATGGCGGTTGTACAGCGATTGTATGGTACATTACGGGACAATCCCTGTACGGATGGCGGTTGTACAGTGATTGTATGGTACATTACGGGACAATCCCTGTACGGATGGGGGTTGTACAGCGATTGCATAATACATTACTGTACAATCCCTGTACGGATGGGGGTTGTACAGCGATTGCATGGTACATTACGGGACAATCCCTGTACGGATGGGGTTGTACAGCGATTGCATGGTACATTACGGTACAATCCCTGTACGGATGGGGGTTGTACAGCGATTGCATGATACATTACGGTACAATCCCTGTACGGATGGGGGTTGTACAGCGATTGCATAGTACATTACGGGACAATCCCTGTACGGATGGGGGTTGTACAGCGATTGCATGGTACATTACGGTACAATCCCTGTACGGATGGGGGTTGCACAGCGATTGCATGGTACATTACGGGACAATCCTTGTACGGATGGGGGTTGTACAGCGATTGCATGGTACATTATGGAACAATCCCTGTACGGATGGGGGTTGTACAGCGATTGCATGGTACATTACGGTACAATCCCTGTACGGATGTGGGTTGTACAGCGATTGCATGGTACATTACGGAACAATCCCCGTACGGATGGTGGTTGTACAGTGATTGTATGATACATTACGGTACACTCCCTGTACGGATGTGGGTTGTACAGCGATTGCATGGTACATTACGGTACAATCCCTGTACGAATGTGGGTTGTACAGCAATTGTATGATACATTACGGTACAATCCCTGTACGGATGGGGGTTGTACAGCGATTGCATGGTACATTACGGAACGATCCCTGTACGGATGGGGGTTGTACAGCGATTGTATGATACATTACGGGACAATCCCTGTACGGATGTGGGTTGTACAGCGATTGCATGATACATTACGGAACAATCCCTGTACGGATGGGGGTTGTACAGCGAGTGCATGATACATTACGGTACAATCCCTGTACGGATGTGGGTTGTACAGCGATTGCATGGTACATTACGGTACAATCCATGTACGTATGTGGGTTGTACAGCGATTGCATAGTACATTACGGTACAATCCCTGTACGGATGGTGGTTGTACAGCGATTGTATGATACATTACGGTACAATCCCTGTACGGATGTGGGTTGTACAGCGATTGTATGATACATAACGGTACAATCCCTGTACGGATGGGGGTTGTACAGCGATTGCATGGTACATTACGGAACGATCCCTGTACGGATGGGGGTTGTACAGCGATTGCATGGTACATTACGGGACAATCCCCATACGGATGATGCTTGTACAGCGATTGCATGATACATTACGGTACAATCCCTGTACGGATGTGGGTTGTACAGCGATTACATGGTATATTACGGTACAATCCCTGTACGGATGTGGGTTGTACAGCGATTGTATGATACATTACGGTACAATCCCTGTACGGATGGGGGTTGTACAGCGATTGCATGGTACATTACGGAACAATCCCTGTACGGATGGGGGTTGTACAGCGATTGCATGATACATTACGGTACAATCCTTGTACGGATGTGGGTTGTACAGCGATTGCATGGTACATTACGGAACGATCCCTGTACGGATGGGGGTTGTACAGCGATTGCATGGTACATTACGGTACAATCCCTGTACGGATGTGGGTTGTACAGCGAGTGCATGATACATTACGGTACAATCCCTGTACGGAT
>CM026390.1:74911507-74944038 GCA_014843695.1 Archivesica marissinica | reverse complement strand
GGCCTTGTTTCTCTGAACTATCACTTATACAGTCAATCGCTTGTGGTGAGACACCCTTGGGGCGTGGCCTTGTTTCTCTGAACTATCACTTATACAGTCAATCGCTTGTGGTGAGACACCCTTGGGGCGTGGCCTTGTTTCTCTGAACTATCACTTATACAGTCAATCGCTTGTGGTGAGACACCCTTGGGGCGTGGCCTTGTTTCTCTGAACTATCACTTATACAGTCAATCGCTTGTGGCGAGACACCCTTGGGGCGTGGCCTTGTTTCTCTGAACTATCACTTATACAGTCAATCGCTTGTGGCGAGACACCCTTGGGGCGTGGCCTTGTTTCTCTGAACTATCACTTATGCAGCCAATCGCTTGTGGCGAGACACCCTTGGGGCGTGGCCTTGTTTCTCTGAACTATCACTTATACAGACAATCGCTTGTGGCGAGACACCCTTGGGGCGTGGCCTTGTTTCTCTGAACTATCACTTATACAGTCAATCGCTTGTGGCTGTGAGACACCCTTGGGGCGTGGCCTTGTTTCTCTGAACTATCACTTATACAGTCAATCGCTTGTGGCGAGACACCCTTGGGGCGTGGCCTTGTTTCTCTGAACTATCACTTATACAGTCAATCGCTTGTGGCGAGACACCCTTGGGGCGTGGCCTTGTTTCTCTGAACCAGCACTTATACAGCCAATCGCTTGTGGCGAGACACCCTTGGGGCGTGGCCTTGTTTCTCTGAACTATCACTTATACAGTCAATCGCTTGTGGTGAGACACCCTTGGGGCGTGGCCTTGTTTCTCTGAACTATCACTTATACAGTCAATCGCTTGTGGTGAGACACCCTTGGGGCGTGGCCTTGTTTCTCATTACAGCCGATGGAGAAAATATCAATATTAGAAAAATGTGTTCTGGTTATAGTGATATACCTACATGTAGTTGTATATATTCATAATCAAAATGAGATTCATTTGTGAGGTTGAGTGGGAAACCAATGACATGTGCCATGGGTAGGTGGCAGGTTCCATAAGTTGTTGGGTGATTCCTTTGGTCGGATGGAAAGATTTATTTGAAAGTGCGACAATAAGCCACTGTGTCTAACTGAAATTGGGAATTCTATGTCACAAAGTGTTATCTTCATTAACTTTGTATAACAACGATTATTTTAAATGTAAATGCATAATTGAACAATTATTTGATTAGCTGCAGGTTATATTTCTGTACTTCGCTTGTAAGACTCGCTGAAGTTTGCCATCAACTAAACAAACATAGCCAGCAGCCAATCAAATCAGTATTATTAGTAGCTGTGCGTTGTCAGTCTGTGAGGCAGTGTCAGTCTGTAAGACATTGTCAGTCTGTGAGGCAATGTTGGTCTGTGAGATGTTGTCAGTATGTATGGTGTTGTCGGTGTGTGAGACATTGTCAGTCTGTGAGGCATTGTCAGTCTGTGAGGTGTTGTCAATCTGTGAGATGTTGTCAGTCTGTGAGGCATTGTCAGTATGTGAGGTGTTGTCAGTCTGTGAGACATTGTCAGTCTGTGAGGCATTGTCAATCTGTGAGGCATTGTCAGTCTGTGAGATATTGTAGGTCTGTGAGGCACTGTTGGTCTATGAGGCACTCATTCTATGAGGCACTGTCAGTCTGTGGGGCATTGTCAGTATGTGAGGCATTGTCAGTCTGTAAGGTGTTGTCAGTCTAAGGTGTTGTCAGTCTGTGAGATGTTGTCAGTCTGTGAGGTGTTGTCAGTCTGTGAGACATTGTCAGTCTGTGAGACATTGTCAGTCTGTGAGGTGTTGTCAGTCTGCGTTGACATTGTCAGTTTAACCAATGATCATGCTGCACAAATCGCCCATCATTTCCTAGCATGTAAATCTTCTATAATTGCTTATTTATAATTACCAAAATGACGGTTTACAATCATACCTACAGGTACCATGTCTGTAATGTGCACATGATTATCAGATAGCTGTATACCTTGCCAACAGCTTAACAATTTAATGTTCACAGAATTACATAACATCAATATTTACACATACCCATATCCATATACGGTTATGCTACTGTGCCCATTTAGGCAAACTTGGTGTTTTGGCACCATTGACGTTGTATCAACGTAGTTTCCGGTTCCCATTTAAACATTTCGTTTCCGGTTCCCATTTAAACATTTCGTTAACAAGTGGCAATATGTAAACATCGGGGATATTAGCATAACATTGATAAAGGAGGGTCATCTCGCTGTAACATTGGTTATGTGTAAACATTAACAGATGTAAACGCCGGGGATATTAGCATAACCTTGATAAAGGAGGGTCATCCCGCTGTAACATTGGATATGTGTAAACATTAACAGATGTAAACGTCGGGGATATTAGCATAACCTTGATAAAGGAGGGTCATCCCGCTGTAACATTGGTTATGTGTAAACATTAACAGATGTAAACGTCGGGGATATTAGCATAACCTTGATAAAGGAGGGTCATCCCGCTGTAACATTGGATATGTGTAAACATTAACAGATGTAAACGTCGGGGATATTAGCATAACCTTGATAAAGGAGGGTCATCCCGCTGTAACATTGGTTATGTGTAAACATTAACAGATGTAAACGTCGGGGATATTAGCATAACCTTGATAAAGGAGGGTCATCCCGCTGTAACATTGGATATGTGTAAACATTAACAGATGTAAACATCGGGGATATTAGCATAACCTTGATAAAGGAGGGTCATCCCGCTGTAACATTGGATATGTGTAAACATTAACAGATGTAAACGTCGGGGATATTAGCATAACCTTGATAAAGGAGGGTCATCCCGCTGTAACATTGGTTATGTGTAAACATTAACAGATGTAAACGCCGGGGATATTAGCATAACCTTGATAAAGGAGGGTCATCCCGCTGTAACATTGGATATGTGTAAACATTAACAGATGTAAACATCGGGGATATTAGCATAACCTTGATAAAGGAGGGTCATCTCGCTGTAACATTGGATATGTGTAAACATTAACAGATGTAAACATCAGGGATATTAGCATAACCTTGATAAAGGAGGGTCATCCCGCTGTAACATTGGATATGTGTAAACATTAACAGATGTAAACGTCGGGGATATTAGCATAACCTTGATAAAGGAGGGTCATCCCGCTGTAACATTGGATATGTGTAAACATTAACAGATGTAAACATCGGGGATATTAGCATAACCTTGATAAAGGAGGGTCATCCCGCTGTAACATTGGATATGTGTAAACATTAACAGATGTAAACGTCGGGGATATTAGCATAACCTTGATAAAGGAGGGTCATCCCGCTGTAACATTGGATATGTGTAAACATTAACAGATGTAAACATCGGGGATATTAGCATAACCTTGATAAAGGAGGGGCATCTCGCTGTAACATTGGATATGTGTAAACATTAACAGATGTAAACGTCGGGGATATTAGCATAACCTTGATAAAGGAGGGTCATCCCGCTGTAACATTGGATATGTGTAAACATTAACAGATGTAAACGTCGGGGATATTAGCATAACCTTGATAAAGGAGGGTCATCCCGCTGTAACATGGATATGTGTAAACATTAACAGATGTAAACATCGGGGATATTAGCATAACCTTGATAAAGGAGGGTCATCCCGCTGTAACATTGGATATGTGTAAACATTAACAGATGTAAACGTCGGGGATATTAGCATAACCTTGATAAAGGAGGGTCATCCCGCTGTAACATTGGATATGTGTAAACATTAACAGATGTAAACATCGGGGATATTAGCATAACCTTGATAAAGGAGGGTCATCCCGCTGTAACATTGGATATGTGTAAACATTAACAGATGTAAACGTCGGGGATATTAGCATAACCTTGATAAAGGAGGGTCATCCCGCTGTAACATGGGATATGTGTAAACATTAACAGATGTAAACATCGGGGATATTAGCATAACCTTGATAAAGGAGGATCATCCCGCTGTAACATTGGATATGTGTAAACATTAACAGATGTAAACATCGGGGATATTAGCATAACCTTGATAAAGGAGGGTCATCCCGCTGTAACATTGGATATGTGTAAACATTAACAGATGTAAACATCGGGGATATTAGCATAACCTTGATAAAGGAGGGTCATCCCGCTGTAACATTGGATATGTGTAAACATTAACAGATGTAAACGTCGGGGATATTAGCATAACCTTGATAAAGGAGGGTCATCCCGCTGTAACATGGGATATGTGTAAACATTAACAGATGTAAACATCGGGGATATTAGCATAACCTTGATAAAGGAGGGTCATCCCGCTGTAACATTGGCTTGGGTTGGCTAAGAACAATTTAATGAAATTCCAAAGTACAGTCGAGTCTGTTTTAGTGGCCACCTCTATTAAGCAGCCAACCTGTATTAAGCAGCCAGTTTCTATATTCCCAATATGTTGTTTTATTATACATTTGCCATCTATTAAGCAGCCACTTTCTGTGATTCCCTTAGAATAGGTTTGAGCGTATGTTGCGCAATGTGTGTATGTTGTTGTATGTTGCACAATGTGTGTATGTTGTTGTATGTTGCACAATGTGTGTATGTTGTTGTATGTTGCACAATGTGTGTATGTTGTTGTATGTTGCACAATGTGTGTATGTTGTTGTATGGTGTTGTATATTGTGCAATGTGTGTATGTTGTTGTATGTTGCGCAATGTGTGTATGTTGTTGTATGTTGCGCAATGTGTGTATGTTGTTGTATGTTGCACAATGTGTGTATGTTGTTGTATGTTGCACAATGTGTGTATGTTGTTGTATGTTGCACAATGTGTGTATGTTGTTGTATGGTGTTGTATATTGTGCAATGTGTGTATGTTGTTGTATGTTGCGCAATGTGTGTATGTTGTTGTATGTTGCGCAATGTGTGTATGTTGTTGTATGTTGCACAATGTGTGTATGTTGTTGTATGTTGCACAATGTGTGTATGTTGTTGTATGTTGCACAATGTGTGTATGTTGTTGTATGTTGCGCAATGTGTGTATGTTGTTGTATGCTGGTGTGTTATCTGTTCAAATAAAACCAATGCCATATAATGAATAAAAATACCAAGTAACTTCATGATTTTATTTATTTATTATGATCTAGCCACTACACGTATGTATTGTAATTCCTTGCCAATTAATGCCCTAGGTTGGTTAAAGCAGCATTACATCGTAATAAAGGATGTTTATTTAAAGCAGCATTACATCGTAATAAAGGATGTTTTGGGTAAAATATCAATGCTAATGTGTGTGTGTTTACAAAAATCGAAATAGTCGCTCAGAAACGATAAAATTCCAATAAATTTATACCGTCGTATACACGAATTTAATTATCAACACACAAAATGTAAACACGCACAGCGCGCATGCGTGAAACAACAGAGGATGTAGAAAACAACGAATATATTTTGAACATGAAAGACTATCTATCTTCCTCTAATGTCGAACCCCTCGCGGGGATGTAGAAATGTCCCTAAAATACTTAGCTAACAGAGGTATGAATCAACATATGAAGTAATTTAATTAAAAAAGACAACGTGGGATAAATGGGGACGATACATTACGAATGTAAACAAGTGCGGACGATGCGTTCCGGTTGTAAACAAGTGCGTGACCGATCGACTCGGAAAGTCCTACTTTCGGTTTCGAGTTTGTTTTATCGCAAAAAACACTATTTACCAAATGAACATAAGCATACAAAGTATAATGTTAGAATGTGTAGCAGCATTGCTACCCATACGTAAAAATTGAATTTTTCAAATATCTTTTATTTCATACGATGTAATGCTGCTTTAATGGTCTATGAAAAATATCACTAATTTATTACAACAAACTTTTCCATATATTAAAAAAGTAAAACACAAAAAAGTAAAAGTAAAGTATTTTGTTTATTATAGTGTCACCCCTATTTAAAAAGCTAGTCATTACCCACTTATGAGACACCTTTTTTATGAACATTAGTACTTCCCGAATCCTATCCTTGTATGCCTGGCGCCAGGCTTGTAGACAATCGATAACTATTATTTAACTAGCTGGAAGCTCACCAACTGGCCATATCAGAACGAATCCCTGACGAGGTTCGAACCTTCGACCTGCTCCATAGGCGGACACCTTAACCTCTAGGCCACGAAGACGGTACTGTGTGAAAAGTCGTAATGACAGATATAAATTGGTGGGTGAAGACGAATTTGATGTGTAAAGACACACATTTAATTGCAAATATTTTCCTCAAACAAATGTAACATAATGTTGTTAATCCTCACTATATATATATATATATGTATACAGTAATTTATTCCAGTATATTTCATTTTACCATACATTATATATAGCATTGAAAAATGAATGACATACATTTATGACATCAATCTTCATGACATCATTTATGACATCATTCTTCATGACATCATTTATGACATCATTTTTCGTGGCATCATTTATGACATCATTTTCGTGGCATCATTTATGACATCATTATTCATGACATCATTTATGACATCATTATTCATGACATCATTTATGACATCATTATTCATGACATCATTTCTGTTTACAATGATGTGCAATCAATATTTGCCTGAAACAGCACATGGGTACATGTGAAGTATTCATGTTTATGTATTTCTAGTAACATCGCAGGAGTATAGCTAGTATAACGAGATGTATATATGGTATATTAAAGCAATGAAGCAGATACATCTAACATGCAACACTAACGTCTGCAGAAATATGATTTCCTTCAATTTCAACAATTTAAGTAGCAAGGGACAAAATTACTCATCCCTTGTGATTCCTAGAAGACTGTAGATTTATCCATTAAGTAATGCAGATACTTTTGTAAATGCTCTAATGTTTGCTGAATGTTCCTAGCTTCCTGGAAGTCACGGAGTCTAAGGCTAAATGATTAGTGCAGCTAAATGTTACTACACCAGTTTAACTGTGTCTAAGATGATATCGTTTTCTATTCTGATACAGTTGATCGTCTTCATGCTGAGTTTTTGTTCATATTCCAGAAAATGTTCACCATTTACCTTTACCTGTAAATAAACAATATACATATATATATATATATATATATACTACTCTATCACTAGACCACGGACGCCGCACATTAACCACATATCGATCTTAAACCATTATCCACATATCGATCTTAAACCATTATCCACATATTGATCTTAAACCATTATCCACATATTTATCATAAACCATTATCCACATATTGATCTTAAACCATTATCCACATATTTATCATAAACCATTATTCACATATTGATCTTAAACCATTATCCACATATTTATCATAAACCATTATCCACATATTGATCTTAAACCATTATTCACATAGATTTTAAACCATAACTCGTATATTTCCTTAGCCCACTACCAGTATCCACATGATACGGTAAACCATTACTAACACAGTAACACGCATGTATATTTACCTTGAAGGAATCGTCGTCAACAATGATCTTGATTTTGAAATTTTCCTCTTCGTTAAAGGGGAACGGACAATCACCATCTTCTTCCGTCTGCCACGCTCCTTCAATCTTGCAGTTTGTCACTATTTTGGTAGTGTGGTGACCGTAGTTGAACCGGGCATCAAACACAAATGCTACCTCTTCGGGCTCCGATTCGGGACCTTGCTGGAGGTAGATACTGAACCTGGAGGATCAACCAGTTAGATTTGTCATCAGTTTGAAATTGTTTATCTCCGGCTAGATTAAATTATGTAAATATTTTATATGTGGTGAGGATCGTGAATTATATCAGCCCAATTTGAGTGTTTTATTCCCCAACAAAGCAGCTTGCTACCTAGCTGGATCCGTCGGCAACATACCAGGCGTATGACACTAATAAAATAAAAGGGACTTTAAACCGAGGTCTCATGTCGATGCTTTACATCGTGCACGTAAAAGAACCAGGGGAGACTCTAGAATGGGTCTCTGTCTGTATCATTGCACTATCCTACAAATATCTAAAATGATTAATCTCTTCATGAGGCGTCGCTCATATGGGCAACCGGTAGCGACAATACATAAACGTAAAACACACACTCATGCGTGAGTGGCATTTAGTTTCAGAAATCGGTGGTCAAGTGGTTACGGTCGTTGACTTGGAGTTGTTCATGTGAGTAAGCTATCCAGCTGTATGTGGTAGGTCGGTGGTTTTACCCGGTGTCCGTCCGTGCCTGCAGTACTGCCTGTAGAGGCACCCGGTGGAATGGCGCTGGGAATGTCGTACGTCTCACCCCTGATGATGAAAATAACAAGCCCAACCACTAGCACTAGGAATGACTCATACACCACTACTGGCACTAGGAAGAGTGCAAGCCCCACCTCTGGCTGTGGGAATGGTGCGAGCCGTGGCGGCTGGGAATGTCGTACGTCTCACCACTGGTGATGAAAATGACAAGCCAAACCACTAGCACTAGGAATGACGCATACACCACTATTGGCACTAGGAAGAGTGCAAGCCCCACCTCTGGCTGTGGGAATGGTGCGAGCCGTGGCGGCTGGGAATGGTGCGAGCCGTGGCGGCTGGGAATGGTGCGAGCCGTGGCGGCTGGGAATGGTGCGAGCCGTGGCGGCTGGGAATGGTGCGAGCCGTGGCGGCTGGGAATGACGCAAATCCATTACTGGGATAACATGTGGTCCACAACTTGTGTGGTAATAGCGCGAGTCCCACGACTGGGAATGAAACAGGTCCCACAACTGGTGCAGAGAATGGCGCGAGCCCTCACCACTGGGAATGGTGTGAACATCATCGATGTTCTAGGATTAGCTCGAGCCCCAACACTGGCTTTGGAAATGGTACAAGCCCCACTACTGAAACTTAGAATGGGCGGGCTATTGAGGTCGCTCGGCAGAGCCAGGATAGAACTATACTGGCATGTACGAACATAAATGCTGGTCACTAATCAGCGTGTTTACGTTTATTTATCGTCGCTACCGGTTGCCCAAATGAGCGACGCCTCCTGAAGAGATTAGTTATTTTAGATTTTGGAGGATAGTGCATGATACAGACTGAGACCCATTCCAGAATCTCCTCTGGTTCTTTTACGTGCACGGTGTACAGCACCGACACGAGACCTCGGTTTAACGCCCCATCTGAAAGACTGTTAATTTTATTAGGGTCAGACGGGGGATCGAACCTGCGATCCCTGGATTACCAATATCACTAATCAGCGAATAATCTCGATATTTATATAAGCCCATTGACCCGCCACTCTATCCAAATATTGAAATGCCCAATAGAGATGCACATCTAATGTATGTAGATCCTAACTGTGCTATTGCGTACATTCCTATGTTATGTACCATTCTTGAATAAATAGTGTTTCAACTAGTATATGTAGTGTTGTTTACCGTGATGCGCCCGCTGGTGCTCGACCCTTAATGGTGATCGTCTGGATCCAGTCTGTGTTCATAAACGACACAAATGGTAGTTCCTGAAAGATAAAAACATTCTTTTGATTGTGTATGTGTTACCTGATTTACCAAGAATTTCACCGGGAGATACTCGGTTGATGCATATAATTATGTATGTGTTTCCTGGATTATCAAGAATTTCACCCGGAGATACTCGGTTGATGCATATAACTATGCATGTGTTTCCTGGTTTACCAAACATTTCACCCGGAGATACTCGGTTGATGTATATAATTATGCATGTGTTTCCTGGTTTAGCAAGAATTTCACCCGGAGATACTCGGTTGAGGCATAGACACAATAAGTTCATAATTATCAGAATACCTTGAATAAACAGGCAATCACGATCTCTCATGGACCCAATCACAGAAAACAATATAACAGCAAAAGATAATAACTCCCCTCGGTTCATAAAAATGAATGTGAAAACATCAAACAAATAGGTTAAAGAAACAGCATAGAAGACCAACGCGAGGCCCCTATTAGGGTACTGTAGTGTTCCAACGTTTGGCATCCGTGGCAGAAATATCAAAACATTATAAATAGCCCAAGTCCAACGATCAGCTGCCAGATACATATTTAATGCCTATAATTATAATAGTAGTGTGACTAAACTGATCCAAGACTTAAACTATCAGACCCTTGAACAGCGACGAAACTGTGCTGTCATCTTATATTATAAAGTACAAAAAAGAACGCCTTGTTTGTTGAGCATCACCATCTTGTCCACACACTAGAAACCTGAACTACCTAATACCATGTTCATGGATACAGTATCACTTAAAACTCTTCCTTCCCTAGAAATGCATGTATACGATACGTCTATGGAATAGTCTGGATTCCCAAAACATATTATAAAATAAATAAGATAGTGTTTTTAATAGTCGTGTATAATTGTTATCCTTTCATCCATCTTAACTTTGCACCTAAAACCTATTTCTTACCAATAACTATTACAAGACAACACGCGCTACAGACGGATCTGTAGTCCAGTGGTAACACGTTGGACTGACCCTAATAAAATTAACAGTCTTTCAGATGGGACGTTAAACCGAGGTCTCGTGTCGGTGCTTTATACCGTGCACGTAAAAGAACCAGAGGAGACTCTGGAATGGGTCTCTTTCTGTATCATGCACTATCCTCCAAAATCTAAAATGACTAATATCTTCAGGAGGCGTCGCTCATATGAGCAACCGGTAGCGACGATAAATAAACGTAAAACACACACGACAACGCGCCTGCTATCTATAATCGTCGTAAACGGTTGTCAGCAATATAACAGAGACAAAGACATTGTGTAATTATGTCGGATAGCGATTTAGTGTAATCATATTGTATTGCATTCATTCTATATATACGATGTACAATACAAGACAAATGAACACATTATATAAGTAAGCATAATATACGATACGTGGCATTGTTTGTACAAGGATTGTCAATATATGTTGAAGCAAATGGGTTGGGCCACACGTTTTAACAACATTGTCGGATAGCAATAGACTTCCGGAAGGCATTCGCCTCTATATTATGGCAATGACAGGACTATATATTACCAGTGCTCCCTACGTCAGATTAAATGTACATAAAGTTGTATATAAAGGACCACACACTAGAATATGTTTTTGCCGACATGTTAAAATGAATTGATAGTGGCTACAGGGGAAACCAAACTAGTGATCTGTATTCGGTGGTGGTCTTCATTGATTTATTCGAATAAACTGGGAAGCCCTGTAAACGCATATGCACGTGATCGTGTTTTAATTTAAACCTTCTTTATTTTACAACAATTGCGAAGCAAGTTCTAACAACTTATATTAATACCTCTCGTTGGCGCGCATGAAAACGTATATGTGATCATTCGTGTGGGAGGAAACCGGAGTACCCGGAGAAAATCCACCTGTCCGATCTGGCGACCACCGTACCATCGCACATACTTCCAGGTCCGAGGATCGAACCCGGGTGGCATTGATGAGAAGCGAGCGCTAACCATTTCGCTAATCGGACAGCCAATCGTGTTTTGAATTTCGGCACTTCCACTCCGGGCAACTGTCGCCTGACTGGTTCAGTAGCAGAATATAAACAGACAACTTGTTGGGAGCATTCTTTCCACCGAAATGATGCGGTTTATGAGCATTTCAGGTAGCTATCCGAATTGGAAAAAATGTACAAATAACTGTTTTATAGGCCATGATATGTAGGATTTACACCGAGCATAGGTTCCACCACTCTATTAATATTTGATAGCAATCGGCTTATTTCCATTTAAGGTTAAGCTGCTCTATTTATTCAATGATAACTTCAAACGACTTTTTTATGACAATGTTTATCAAAGGTGTTCAGTGTACTTTCGAATGATTATATACATCGCTCTTCAACACAGACGTATGTCCTCCTTCAGTCGGATGTTTCCCCGTCCGTCAGTGTGACACGTTACATGTTCTAGTGGGGGGGGGGGGTGGGGCGGGGCCTCCGTGGCCGAGTGGTTAAGGTTACTGACTTCAAATCACTTACCCCTCATCGCTATTGTTTCGAATCCCATTGTGGGGTCCAATTATTTCGTGTGAGGAAGTTATCAACCTGGCTTGTGGACGGTCGGTGGTTCTACCCGGTTGCTCGTCTGCTCGGACGGACGGACACCCGTGGCTTCCTCCACCAATACTGGAGAGTCGCCGTATGACCTAGCTAAGTTGTTCGTGTATCGTTAGACCCCCGAAACAAACAAACTGTCTGAGTAACGCGCTCGCTTCTAACCAATGCAACACGGGTTCGATCCTCGGACCTGGAAGTATGCGAGATGGTACGGTCGTCGCCAGATCAGACAAGTGGATGTTCTCCGGGTACTCCGGTTTCCTCCCACACGAATGACCACATTAAAGTTTACGCTTTCATCCGCGCCAACGAGAATCGCAATCGTTGTAAATAAATAAAGCTTAAACTCAAACAAACAAACATCTTCTAGTCTTTTAAAATAGCTAATATATTCATTAATGTAAATGACACACGACCTGTATACATACGCCGGTCCCCTGAACAGGCGGCGGGCGGCGTCCACAGTCAAAGCTGATAATAATAACGTTTGCGACTGTATTTGATCAAATGGGACCACATGCAATCAAATAAATGGGCCTGTATTAGACCGCCTAATGAGATGCTGCTTGTAAAATACGAGCGAGAATATACAAAATGTTAGCAACACTGAAATAGGCTACAATCTTATCATATTTTCATTAACCCATTCAACCCCAAGTAACTGACATGGACTGGTGCATTCAACCCCAAGTAACTGACATGGACTGGTGCATTCAACCCCAAGTAACTGACATGGACTGGTGCATTCAACCCCAAGTAACTGACATGGACTGGTGCATGATATTTTTAGACCAATAAATTAATAAGAAAATTACCTGTTTTGGAAAAATTGGACCAGTTCATTTATCAAAATGGGTAATTTTATCTAAAAATTGTAATAATTATTACTTGCAAAGAGTGCAGATCCTGATGAGACGGCTGGCTCGTGAGACGAGCCGGCTTATCTGGATCTACACTTTTTGTAAGTCTATTTAGAGGCCGGTAGTGTTGAAAGGGTTAATATATAGTTTAACTTTTATATTTATTGTAACTATTAGGAAATCGTAGACAAAATGGTTATAGCATTACAATGGTATACGGATCACAGGCATCCGGCGCATACCCTGGACCCCCGCCCGGACCCCTCCGGGCATACCCTGGACCCAAGTACAACCCCAAATAGTCATAATACATTGTAACATCAATCAAGTATCATTTCTAGTTCCAAATACCCATTTGTGAAAAAAAAAATTATATGGAAATTACACTGTTGTCATGGATATATTAAATTCTAACACGATGATTTTTCATTATCGATTCATAAGATTCGAACCCGGGGCTCCTCGATTCCAAATCCGACGCTCTACCACTGGACCACGGACGCCGAGTACAACTTCACACAGAAAAATGAGTGCGTCAGTGTGACGTCAACATTGACACTGTGGTGTGTGTTTTTACGTTTATTTATCATCGCTACCGGATGCTGTGCAAAACCACAATTATTTGCACGAAATGTTTATTATTGTTATATATAAATAGTAATGTATTATATAAATACATTAAACTGTTTCTATATATGGCCAAGTGTTTACCATGTAATATATAATCTATTTTTTTTATTCATATCGTCTGCTATTAATTTTTCGCGCCTAAAAATTTCATCTCGCGTTCGCGCGGGAAAATGACGTAAGATGTTCGGCCTAATCTCAGTTTATCGAGGCAGTAATAAACCGAAAAACAGCAACAACTCACCAAGGTGTCCAGTTTTTAGGTAATTAAAGGCACCGAACTGTTGATGGTGTAA
Organism: Archivesica marissinica; assembly: GCA_014843695.1. Lineage (NCBI taxonomy): Eukaryota > Metazoa > Mollusca > Bivalvia > Venerida > Vesicomyidae > Archivesica > Archivesica marissinica. Next base: position 74,930,213 of record CM026390.1, on the reverse strand, counting down.
TATTAGATCAACATAACAGTGTTTTAGGAAATAACAAGATGTTTAAGGAATTGTTATGATCATCTCGACACGATTCAACGTTATATAAGACATGATTTTGATTAACTAAAATCAGATACACTAAGGCCTACCTCCAGGAGAGAGTGTGCGTGATCTCAATCTATTATGGAACATTAAACTGTTTTTTTATGATACTTGATTTATGACATTATAAGAATTATAACTTATAAAGATTTTGTTCCGAAATCATTACATTTCAGCCATAGAAGAAACAGAGAGGTTCGGCGAACCCTATCGAAGTGAATTAAAGTTAATCTAATCAGAACATTGGATTAGATATATGATATTGAGTACTGACGGATTAAGAGACTTGGAGTTAAATATATTGTGTAGCGCATAGTCGGCTCACACAAATTGGATTGTTAAATAAGCGTTTAATGATACGATGTATATATATATAAATCACGGATTATATATATCAGAATATCTCTGATGCCAATTTAAACAAGATATTATATAGAAGAAATGTAAGACTGTGTTGAGTTATTATTAATACATATATTGAAGAAGAAACCCCCTAGACAACTTCAGCGAGTCTACAATAGGATAGACCCTGGTAAGAGCCGTAGCAACTGAGATATATAAATACGAGAAGAAAAAGGAGAGTTTGCGACAATTGGGACGCTCGTCCGGGATTGGACATACAATACAATACAAAACATTTTATTGCATGAGATAATAAAATACAATAAAGAAGAAATGACATATCGTGACATATTGTGAAGGACACTAGAATTTATATATGGAATATTGTGAAGGACACTAGGATTTATACATGAAGAATACAAGGGACTCTTAATTAACGTGTGAAAATAGAAGTGCATGCGAAACAGTGTTAGAATTTGTAAATAAGTGAAAGACGTCAACGAATTATTAAATTAGTGAAATGGATTAAATTATTGGAAATGTGCAAACTTTGAATATGTGATAAATTATATATTGGATTAACGGACGAGACAGACTTCGGTAAGTACCATTTTTCTTTTCATAGAGGCTTAATATTATCATTAAAATTATATTAGTGATTTACTTCCTTTTATTGAACTCAATTCTATAATACATTTGGAGATACATTCTGGGGATTAAAAATTTTGGGAAATAAAAAAATAAAATGGCTACAACTAGGAGTGCTAATAAGGAAACTGAGGGGCCGGTTCACCCCGACTTGCAGACAACTGGTGATGAGATATGGGACAAATTAATGAGACTTCCCTTCTTTAATCAGGCAAATCTGGAACGTCAGGGTGAGATTTATGAGAAAGAAAGAGAGAGGGAAAGAGAGAGGGAAGAAGTAAAACAAAGAGAAGAAAGAGAGAGGGAAAGAGAGAGAGAAAGAGAGAGAGAAAGAGAGAGGGGAGAAGTAAAACAAAGAGAAGAAAGAGAGAGGGAAAGAGAAGAGAAAGAAAGGGACAGGGAGGAAAGAATGCAAAGGGAGAAAATGCAGATGGAGATTCGCCTGAGAGAAATCCAGAGAGATCAGGAATCTCAGCAAAATAACCCCCTCCATACAGATAATAGGCCCTATAAGACAAACATTTCTGTTCCTATTTGGACCCAGACTACCAGGCCAGATAAATTCTTCGCAACATGTGAGAGACTGTTCGAAGCTAGCCAGGTCGCCAAACAAACATGGGTGGGCCATATTATAGACAAGTTGTCCGACACGGCCAGAAATATATATGCCACTCTTCCTGTCCAAGACGCTAATAATTACGATACCCTCAAGGCCGCCATCTTGGATGAATATAGACTCTCACCCACTGTATATAGAAAGAATTTCTTCTCTTGGGTAAAGAAACCTCAGCAGACATATTCCGAATTCATTAAGGAATTAAGGGAGCAAATGACTCTATGGACGGAGAACAATGATCCGAGCGAGGTCAACTGGATCGAGCTGCTCTTGAGATATAGGTTCGATTCCCAGCTAAGTGATGAGCTTAATTTGTTCATTCTGGATAAGAAAGCATCTACTCTCCAGGAATGTATTTCCCTGGCTGATGAATATAACCTCCATCGCAGATTAGCGCCCAGGACACGGATTAATTCAAATCCGAATGTGAAACCCAGAGATACAGAACACCGACCTCCAGCCCCAAGACCATATATCCCATCACCCATGTATCGACCCAGTATGAGGATAGATAATTCCCAAGCTACCCATAGAACTCCCCGGATAGAAAAATATTGTAGTTATTGTAGGCGTAATGGCCACGGACGAATAGAGTGTTGGGCAGATCCCAATTCACCTAGGTACAGGGGTACTAGAAACCTAGCAAACGGACACCACGTGTCAAACACTACTCATAGTTCAGCCTTTATAACCAATGAGCCAGTGAACTCATGTGAAAATACCGAGATGGTAAATCCATTACTTGCCAAATATACAGGTCAAGCACGCATAAATACTAACACCGCACAAGTGACGTATTTGCGAGATACAGGTGCGACAATCAGTTTATTGTCGGCTACTGATCAAACCGCTGATCATTTAGAATACACAGGTGAACGGGTAACAATCCGCGGTGTCAATTATATCCCTGGTAATTACCCGATAGCAAAGATTAGCGTTGATTGTCCAATCTACCAAGGAACATTGAAGGTGGCTGTATTAAAGCACAGATGCACCGCGGGGGTGGATCTTATAATAGGTAACGACTGTGAAACTGCCCCTGTCACTGATTTGATTACCTGTGGCGTGGTTACACGCTCCAATAAGAAAATGATCCCGTTTGATGAAACTGTCACGTCCAACCCAGACTCAGAAAACACGACCGATACAAATCACAATGTCTTACCTTTTCGGAATACAATTGAGATCAATTCCCCCTCTGAGAAAGCCAGTACAGTTAAACCCCAAAATATTCCCTCTATTGACGATTTGAGTCCTGATAAATTATTGCAAGAACAGAATAATGACCCGACCTTAGCACCCCTCTGGGAAATGGCTCAAGAAGGAACACCTATTCGGCAAGGATATTACATCCAGCTCGAACCCCGACTACTTATGAGGAGAGAACAACCTCAAGACACGTCCAAAGTTCGACCCTGGAAAATATATGATCAGGTGGTAGTTCCACGGGGATTCCGGGATCATATAACGGGACTCGCCCATGACAGTTTAAATACGGGACACCAGGGACCTAGTAAGACCCTGAAGCGCATTAAGCGCCGCTTCTTTTGGCCGGGAATCCGCGCAGATGTTAAACGATTCTGCCATAGCTGTTGGCCGTGCCAGAGAGCGGGTAAGGGACAGAAAGCCACTGTAGCCCCATTGAAACCCCTGCCCATTATATCCCAACCATTCAAATTTATATCCGCTGATTTCGTTGGACCCATGAAGAAAACTAGTAATGGGAACCAGTATATCTTGAATTTTATTGATCATGCCACTAAATATACGGAATCTTTCCCATGCGCCGCAGCGACTGCTGTTAATGCACAAAAAGCCCTGATCGAGATAATATCTCGACATGGAAAACCCCAGACCCTGTTGACTGACCGAGGAAGCGCTTTCATAGCTGAAACATTCACACGCTTCCTAGCCGAGCACGATATACGTCACTTAACTAGCACGAGTTACAGGCCTCAAACCAACGGATCAATAGAGAAATATAATGGTACATTGAAAACCATGCTTAGAATCCTTGGGGAGAACTCTTTATCACCTTGGGATGAGATGCTACCCTGGCTATTATTTGCATATAGAAGTGCAGAGCACTCTAGCACAGGATATTCTCCCTTCTACCTTCTATATGGGCGCGAACCTAGAGATAATCTAGATTCCACTTATGATCTCTGGGCTAGAAATGAGCGGGATGAAGGGATCCCCATAAATAACTATGTACAAGAATTATGCCATAGATTAGCTGAAGCGTTACGTGACGCCAGCGAGAATGCACAACAGGCCGCAGATGGTCGTAAAACAAAGTATGACAGAAGTAAGAAAGCGAAAATGCGTGTATTCCAGCGTGGTGAATTAGTGTTAGTACGATTACCGTTAAAAGGTAATAAGCTGAAAAATGCCCTCCAGGGACCGTATCCGGTACACGAATAGGTAGCGTCGCATACCTATATTATATACATGCCTGATAAGAGAGTAAAATACCGTGTTATGCATGTAAACCAGTTGAAGAACAGGTAGGGAGGAGGGTGCAGCTCTAGCTGATAGTAGTCCGGTGTATGAGTCCCAAGACCCTACCCTATTAGATTACCAAGCCCCTACGGACATTGAGAAAGAATTCGATCCTTGCAGTCCTCTTGAATCTGTACCTAAGAAAACCTGGCCGGATATCAGTCATTTAAACCCAGACCACAGGGACGATATTAGTCAGTTATTTGACCGTTACCCCCGTCTATTCTCTGGACAACTGGGACGTTTCCACGGTGTTACCCATGATATTGATGTACAAGGTGCTTCACCCGTAGTCCAGCCTTACTACCGCATGTCTCCAGAAAAGAAACAAATATTAAAAACTGAGCTAGATCAAATGTTGGAGTTAGGAATTATCCGCCCTAGCAGAAGCCAGTGGGCCTCTCCCATAATATTGGTACGCAAATCAGACTCGGAATGGCGACCATGTATTGATTATCGGAAAATTAATGACCTGACTCGAGGAGAAGCCTTCCCCATCCCGAGATTAGACGATCTCATTGATCAGGTCGCAGGTTCGAGTCTGATATCAATTTTAGATCTTAATAAAGGATATTGGCAGATTCCGCTAACCCCTCGAGCTAGTGAAATTGCAGCGTTCATAACCCCCTGGGGCTTGTTTGAACCATTAACTCTCCCATTTGGTTTAAAAAACGGTGGAGTTACCTTCCAGAGGGCCATAAACGAGATAATCGCTCAATCCCCGACAGAACCCATCCGCGATAGATTTGCCGACGCATATCTGGATGATATTGCTGTTCGATCCAATTTATGGTCACAGCACATAAATCACTTGGATTGGACATTTCATAGACTAGAGGATAGTGGTGTTACTTTGAATCCGAAGAAGTGTAAAATTGGGTCTGGAACAGTCAAGTACTTGGGACATGAATTAGGTTCGGGAAAAATCAAACCAATTTCCAGCAAGGTTGAGTGTATTAGTAATATCTCTCCCCCACAGACCAAGAAACAATTACGAGGATATCTGGGATCAGTAGGATTTTACAGGAAATTCATTCCCCCAGTTCGCTGAGATCGCCGCTCCCCTGACTGACTTATTAAAGGGCAAGCGATCAGGGAACATCATAACTCAGTGGAGCGATAAACATCAACTTGCTTTCGAATCCTTAAAGAAAGCTTTAACCAATAAACCCATACTGAAGGCCCCTGACTTTAACCAAGAGTTCGAACTCTATACTGATGCTTCCGATTGGGGAATTTCGGCTGTACTGACTCAGACCGTTGACCAAGTACCACACCCAGTAGCATTTTATTCCCGAAAACTTATTCCACGAGAGAAAAACTACTCTACAATAGAGAAGGAATTATTAGCTATAGTGGCCGGTATCGAACATTTTCGCATATATGTAAGCACAAGCAAAACACTAATCAATTCAGATCATAATCCCCTTGTATGGTTAAATAGGTCGAAAACGTCCAATCAACGCCTCTTAAGATGGGCACTGTGTCTCTCAGAATTTAATCTGACCATTAAACATATCAAAGGGACTCAAAATGTGCTGGCAGACTTTCTCAGTAGAGTTCAATGACTGTGATGTTTGACTTAGTAAATGTACTTGGTATTATTTCAGTTGTTCAGTAAATAGTTATTGCCTCTATGATTAGAATGTTGGTACCTAGCGAAAGAAATGCTATTTTAGGACATATGATGTATTGATATTATGATTTGTTTTCTACTGTATATTCAAAGGAATGAAGATTTGTAAATCGGCCGATAGCGGGCGATGTCAAACTTCTCCCCGGGTAGGGAGGATTGTGCAAAACCACAATTATTTGCACGAAATGTTTATTATTGTTATATATAAATAGTAATGTATTATATAAATACATTAAACTGTTTCTATATATGGCCAAGTGTTTACCATGTAATATATATATATTTGTTTTATGCATAATCGTCTGCTATTATTTTCGCGCCTAAAATTACCAGTCTCGCTTCGCGCGGGAAATGACTTAAGATTTTAGGCCTAATCTCAGTTTATCGAGGCAGTGATAACAGGTGTCCAGTTATGTAATATAAAGGCACCGAACTGGTTTGATGGTGTAATATTAGATAACATAACAGATGTTTAGGAATAACAGATGTTTTAGGAATTGTTATATCATATAGACACTGATTCAATCGTGTATATAAGAAATGGATTTTATTAACTAAAATCAGATACACTAAGGCCTACCTCCAGGAGAGAGTGTGGCGTGATCTCAATCTATTATATGGAACATATAAACTGTTTTTATGATACTTAGATATTATGGACATTATAAGAATTATAACTTATAAAGATTTGTCGAATAATTAAATCGTTCAGCCATAGAAGAAACAGAGAGTTTCGGCGAACCATATCGAAGGTGATTAAAAGTTAATCTAATCAGAAACATTGATTAGATTATAGTGATATTGAGTAATGACGGATTAGAGAGACTGGAGTTAATTATACTGTGTAGCGCATAGTCGGCTCACACAATTGGATTGTTAAATAAGCTTTTATTGATACGATGTATATATATATAAATCACTGATTATATATATATGAATATCTCTGATGCCAATTTAAACTAGATATTATATAGAAGAAATGTAAATCTGTGTTGAGTTATCATTAATACATATATTGAAGAAGAAACCCCCTAGACAACTCCAGCGAGTCTACATAGGATAGACCCTGGTAAGAGCCGTAGCAACTGAGACATATAATTACGAGAAGAAAAAGGAGAGTTTGCGACAATGCCTGGATGATTGAGATTAGTCATTTTAGATGGAGATTAGTGCAATGATACATACAGAAACCCATCCAGTCTCCTCATGTAGTTCTACGTGCACAGTGTAAAGCATTGACACGAGACCTCGGTTTAACCACTGGACACTGATCGATACTTCGGACACGTGTAGATAGCTGGTGATTGACGTTTCTGTGAGAGCAGTTGAGTATATATATATTACAAATGATGTTCCTGTGAGAGCAGATGAGTATATATATATATTACAAATGATGTTCCTGTGAGAGCAGATGAGTATATATATATATTACAAATGATGTTCCTGTGAGAGCAGATGAGTATATATATATATTACAAATGATGTTCCTGTGAGAGCAGATGAGTATATATATATATTACAAATGATGTTCCTGTGAGAGCAGATGAGTATATATATATATTACAAATGATGTTCCTGTGAGAGCAGATGAGTATATATATATTACAAATGATGTTCCTGTGAGAGCAGATGAGTATATATATATTACAAATGATGTTCCTGTGAGAGCAGATGAGTATCTATATTACAAATGACATTTCCTGTGAGAGCAGATGAGTATCTATATTACAAATGACATTTCCTGTGAGAGCAGATGAGTATATCTATATTACAAATGAAGTTGAGACGGAATATTTATTTTCATACGCTCTGCTCCAATAACCGACTAGGCCTACTTGCGTACATGTATTAATGGCTTTGGTTTTGTTTGATCTGTATAATCATTGTTTACGAAGACGAAGTTGAAGAGCTTGTCGTGTACAGTGAAATATATAGTTGTAAAATATGCAAATACGCCACGACCCAGACAAATACAGAGCGCTGTCATCATCGCATAGTCATGTACATACGTGATCATACCCGGGATTCACGTGATGGCAAGATAACATTATTTGTCATTACAGTTTGTACTGTCATTGGGGCACATTCCTCCGCAATAATATAATGGAAGTAGAGTCGATGGTGACTGATTTAGTAGCTTCTGCTTTCCCCTCACCTTCTGCGTACATCGCCACTTCGGGATGTTTCCTCCTTACCTTCTACAGGAAAGCAGATAGACCAACACTATTCTGCCTTTGCGTATTTCAAATATTAATTGTATTATAATCTTCAGTAATGAGAGACATTACTGGTTTTTCTATTACCTCCCTTGATGGATAACGTCAGATTTATCCCGAAATGTATATTGGTCCTTTTAGTTGGAATCCTTTGTTTTTACTGTTGTCGTCTAACCAGATGTTGCGTTAGGATAACTTAATTTTATCAAATTCATGTTAATTAATTGAAAACATGTGGTGCAAAGGAAACAACGATAAAAACAGAGGAAACAAATTAAGAGGACCAATATACTTTTAGGAGTATTCAGGGGCAGTAATTGACTAACGTTTCTCATTGCAGTCATCTAGAAGAGTATACTCGAAATAGTCTTAAAACACAGTAGGTGTAATGTTACTGGGTTCACCAGAATCGACCGGAAGCCTTCGTGAGTTGACTGGTTTAAAGCAGTTGGTTCCACGTAACAATGTGAGGATTCACAAAGGCATCCATAGATACCAACTACATATATTACAGAGAACATTATGATGTACATGACCCTAGTATTACAGAGAACATTATGATGTACATATCCCTAGTATTACAGAGAACATTATGATGTACATGGCCCTAGTATTACAGAGAACATTATGATGTACATAGCCCTAGTATTACAGAGAACATTATGGTGTACATGGCCCTAGTATTACAGAGAACATTATGATGTACATGGCCCTAGTATTACAGAGAACATTATGGTGTACATGGCCCTAGTATTACAGAGAACATTATGGTGTACATGACCCTAGTATTACAGAGAACAGTATGATGTACATGACCCTAGTATTACAGAGAACATTATGATGTACATGGCCCTGGTATTACAGAGAACATTATGATGTACATGGCCCTAGTATTACAGAGAACATTATGATGTTCATGGCCCTAGTATTACAGAGAACATTATGATGTACATGGCCCTAGTATTACAGAGAACATTATGATGTACATGGCCCTAGTATTACAGAGAACATTATGGTGTACATGGCCCTAGTATTACAGAGAACATTATGGTGTACATGGCCCTAGTATTACAGAGAACATTATGATGTACATGGCCCTAGTATTACAGAGATCATTATGGTGTACATGGCCCTAGTATTACAGAGATCATTATGGTGTACATGACCCTAGTATTACAGAGAACATTATGATGTACATGGCCCTAGTATTACAGAGAACATTATGATGTACATGGCCCTAGTATTACAGAGAACATTATGATGTACATGGCCCTAGTATTACAGAGAACATTATGATGTACATGACCCTAGTATTACAGAGAACATTATGATGTATATGGCCCTAGTGACAGGAAAGAAGCTAGGCTGACATATAGCTTTCGTGCAGCGTGTATTGTAGTGGTGGATCGGGTGGATTGTTCACTTAGTTGTTCAGGATTGTGTAGTGCAGTGAGGCTATGTGTGCGTGCGTGCGTCGCTACCGATTGCCCATATGAGCGACGCCTCCTGAAGAGAGTAGTCATTTTAGATATTTTGGAGGATAGTGCAATGATACAGACAATGACCCATTCCAAAGTCTCCTCTGGTTCTTTTACGTGCACGGTGTAAAGCACTGACACGAGACCTCGGTTTAACGTCCCATCTAAAAGACTGTTAATTTTATTATGGTCGAACCTGCGATCCCTGGATTGCCAGTCCATCGTGTTAACCACTGGACTACAGATCCGTCTATTCCGCATGTGTTGTGTGTGCGAACCATATATATATATATATATATATATATATATATATATTATATATATATATATATACAGTTGTGGTGTAATCAATGGTACAGCGAACCTATATGTGTTGAATGCTGTGCACTTGGCAGGCTTGTTGACAAGACATCATTGACTAACCACTTGTCTGATTGACATAAAATCGTGTCCGCTTTGAAAGCGCGTTTAGTTTAGCTTGTATGGTTTGCCCGTCGCTTCCATGTTTGGTCCTGTATATGAATATAATGTATTTTGGAGTGGTGGCGGTACTTCACCGTTGTATCGTCTGGTGAACTCTTAAAAATGATAATAGTTGCCGTTTGGCAGCATATTTAATACTGCGTGATCAAACCATTCCCCAAAACGGTGTGAGTCATTTTGTAATCTAACCTCGACCTATAGTCTGTAAATATATATATAGGGTATCTAGATAACGCAGTCGCAAAATTTCATTCATAGTGTATTTTGGAATGCCACATTTATCTGGCGGCAAATATAATGGTGGCACATTCCATCTACCCACTGACACTCGTGTACGTATGCTGTATTGAAATGCAGTTTCACAAAATTAATGTTGATAAGGTGCTGTCAAATTCAACGCTTTTAGTGAGACATTTATCAACAGACAGCAAATTTAACGCTGTCTGTCCCACATAACCTAGGTCGACGATTCGTTACCAATTTATTTCTCATTGAAATAAGGCCAACATAGCATTATTTACCTATTTATTTCTCGCTGAAATAAGGCCAACAGAGCATTATTTCCAGAGTACTTTTCTGTTGTTTTTTTACCGATGGACGGTTGACATGTAATTCAAAATTACCCCAAATGCAACTATTTAAAGATTAATAAGGCATAACTTTGGCATGGTCCCGCCAATACAGTCGCGTGTAGGATACTTTGGGGTATGTACTCCAAAACAAGATGGTTAAAAATATGCAACTAATGGGACCACTAATGATTGAAGTCGTGATAGCGCAGTGGTAGAGCGTTTGCTTCAGATGTGAAAGGCCCGAAGTTCGAGCACCCACTGGAGCCGTTACGATTGTGCTCTTAGGAAAGGCATTTAGATTCCACGTTGCTTCGCTCTCCCTCGTGGTGATGGATTCCATCAGGAATGAGGTCTCGAGAGTGATTAATATAAGATGTATGAACTTGTTTCGCAATCGAGCTAAAATAAATTCGTATAAACTAATGGTTGAAAATGACTTTTATTAATAGATCAGCTATGTTGATGTAAAAACTTGTTTTGTTGACATCGTAATTCAAAATGGTATAGGGTATTTAATCACAGGGGTGGCAACGAATAGCGATAACACTATTCGAATATTCGGTCGGGATGGTATTCGAATATTCGATAGAATTCTATTAAAAACTGACAATCACGCAAACTCTTACAAACATTGCCAAATCTAATTTCTGTTTTACGTGTAAACGTCATCTTCTTCAAATGATTATTCAGATTGATAATGCACCCGAATATGTAAAATCCAATTTGCATAGATTACACCTAGCAGTTTTCTTATTCTCAGAGCGATTCAAGAATTTCCAAACGTGAGACTAAGCGGTGGCATTTTTGAGGACAATATATTTTTTCCGAATATTCTGGAATAGTATTCGGATATTCGGACGTTCGAGCGAATATTCGAATATTCGTTGTCATCCCTAGTATTTAGATGTAAAATGTAACTGTAATCTTTAAACTTATACGAACGAGTACGTATATGTTGTGCGTGTGTGGGTCTACATGCACACGCATGACCATTCGGTGCTATACAACGTAACGGTCCAGTCACACATGAGGCAAGACCGGCGGTCTCCGGCCAGTGGCATCAAACAAAGCCAAGAGCATCAAAGACAAGTGCCGACTATCGGAGGACAACACGGATAGCACTCACATATATGAATTGGTCAGCGACCATTCCGAGACAAGGGAGGCCAAATCAGTCATCAAACAATGGCGGATGTATAAGATGTCAATACCCGCTTTGGAGACACAGTGATGAAATCAAATCAATGTATAATATGTCAATACCGCTTTGGAGACACAGTGATGAACTCAGATCAATGTATAATATGTCAATACCGCTTTGGAGACACAGTGATGAAATCAAATCAATGTATAATATGTCAATACCCGCTTTGGAGACACAGTGATGAAATCAAATCAATGTATAATAATTAATATGTCAATACCGCTTTGGAGACGCGGTGATGAACTCAAATCAATGTATAATATGTCTGAAGATGATGAACTCAATGTACAAGAGTGCATGTAATACATGAAAAAAGAAACGTTCACTTACCGGGTTTTCAATAGTTCGCACCATGTTTGATCGTGTGTACGTCTGAAAGGAGTGACAATGTCTGCGTGACTGTGTTACAAGTTCACTTAATCGATGACACTACGTGCACTAAGTGCAGCGAGGCCCGGATATAAACTTCTACTCAAGTGGACATCACGTCGAGTGTGTCTCGTTATATCGTTCTATGTGTACATGCAGTGGTGTACACATATTTGTTCCTTCATAATATACAGTACATATATATATATTGTATACAAAACGAAAATGGATTAAATGGAAAGCGAGTAGCTTAATGAGATTATCTACATGACTTATGTTTGGGGTTTAAAGTTGCACCAAACATCTTAAGTCATATGGCAACTCTCCAGCTATTATTGGTGGAGGAAGACTAGCATGGGAACAGGCGTCGATATATGTTCCCTGGTCAGTGAAATAAATATATTTAAACACCGAGACTATTAATTGGGCCGTATTGAGTTTCTGATCATGTCATTTTGCAAGAAGTTAAAAAGTGAAAAATCGACAGACTGGAACCCAGGCTAGAGGAAGACCCCGGGAGCCCCTTCGAGTAGTATATCAGGCACGGACGGGTATCCAGGTAGAACCATTGACCTTCCGCAAGCCAGCTGGATAGCTTCTTCACATGCAATAATTCGAACATACAGCGGCGAGAAGCAAACGATTTGAAGTCACCGACCTTAACCTCTCGCCCACAATGGCATGTACATACGCATGCCGGAAATGATTTATGGAGATAGTATATAACTGTTAATTACTGAATAGTATGCCACCACTACAGTCGGATCGCAGGTTCGATCCCCCGTCTGACCCTAATAAAATTAACAATCTTTCAGATGGGATTTTAAACCGAGGTCTTGTGTCGGTGCTATGCACCGTGCACGTAAAAGAACCAGAGGAGACTCTGGAATGGGTCTCTGTCTGTATCATTGCAATATCCTCTAAAAATCTAAAATGACTAATCTCTTCAGGAGACGTCGCTCATATGGACAACCGGTAGAGACGATAAATAATTTTATTATGGTCAGACGGGGGATCGAACCTGCGATCCCTGGATTACCAGTCCAGCGTGTTACCACTGGACTACAGATCCGTAATATATTGTTACATCTGTGGAAGTCGTGGTAGCCCAGTGGATGCGCGTTCGCTTCAGGTCCGGAGTTCGAACCCCGCTGGAGCCGTTACGATTGTGCCCTTAGGCAAGGCATTTAAATTCCACGTTGTCTCTTCTCTCCCTCGTGGCGATGGATTCCACCAGGAATGAGGTCTCGAGAGTGATTAATATAAGTTGAAATAACGTGTTTCGCAATCGAGCTAAAACAAAATTTGTTTAAATTGTTACATCTCTGTATTTAAATACAGCGTACGGGCCTTCAACTTACTAACAGTACTGAGTGGGCAGTACATTCTTTTGGATAAAGATTACACTGAACCGAGCGCTCCTCGTATCACTTGTTGCAGTTATTAATGTCTTTATCGATCCCCTGGCTGTTATCAGAGCAAACATTGAGGTAAATGAGACGTCTATATCGGGGTCGTGGATGTCAACCATGGCTCGGATTTGGTTTGTTTGTTTTGTTTAAGTCGTTCAATCAGCTTAGATCATATGGCGACTCTCCAGCTTATTTGGTGGAGGAAGACCCCAGGTTCCCCTCCGAGGAGTATTTCTGACACGAACGGGCTGCCATGGTAGAACCACCGACCCACCGCAAGCCAGCGTCCTCACTTGAAAGAATATTTACATAAACGAATGAAGATATGGATATAAGACACCGGAACTATTCAGAAATATGACATGACATTGTAGTTCCAAGTAATAAGGAATTATAATCAGAAATGTTCCCGGTGCGTGCGTGCGTGCGTGCGTGCGTGCGCGTGCGTGCATAGCACTATGAACAGCGATGAGAGCAGCCACGATAGCAGCGTCAAGGTCATCAGTGATATATGTACAACCGGGGATCGGGCAGGCTACAACAGGCATCGTTGAGCAGTCACAGTTGAACTGTGGTCATAAATATGAATGCTGTCTATTTGTTAAACAACTATTTATTTATTCCTGTTGCCAAACAATGACCACGATTATCTGAAATGATGGAACACAATTATAATATGATGTGTCACAATCCTCTATGGTGATTGTTGTGTGTATATTAGTTCGTTATTCCATGCAACACCAAGTAACTGACATGGACTGGTGCATGATATTAACCCATTCAACACCAAGTAACTGACATGTACGTGTGCATGATATTAACCCATTCAACACCAAGTAACTGACATGGACTGGTGCATGATATTAACCCATTCAACACCAAGTAACTGACATGGACTGGTGCATGATATTAACCCATTCAACACCAAGTAACTGACATGGACTGGTGCATGATATTAACCCATTCAACACCAAGTAACTGACATGGACTGGTGCATGATATTAACCCATTCAACACCAAGTAACTGACATGGACTGGTGCATGATATTAACCCATTCAACACCAAGTAACTGACATGGACTGGTGCATGATATTAACCCATTCAACACCAAGTAACTGACATGGACTGGTGAATGATATTAACCCATTCAACACCAAGTAACTGACACGGACTGGTGAATGATATTAACCCATTCAACACCAAGTAACTGACATGGACTGGTGCATGATATTAACCCATTCAACACCAAGTAACTGACACGGACTGGTGCATGATATTAACCCATCAACACCAAGTAACTGGCACGGACTGGTGCATGATATTAACCCATCAACACCAAGTAACTGACATGGACTGGTGCATGATATTAACCCATTCAACACCAAGTAACTGACATGGACTGGTGCATGATATTAACCCATTCAACACCAAGTAACTGACATGGACTGGTGCATGATATTAACCCATTCAACACCAAGTAACTGACATGGACTGGTGCATGATATTAACCATTCAACACCAAGTAACTGACATGGACTGGTGCATGATATTAACCCATTCAACACCAAGTAACTGACATGGACTGGTGCATGATATTAACCCATTCAACACCAAGTAACTGACATGGACTGGTGCATGATATTAACCCATTCAACACCAAGTAACTGACATGGACTGGTGCATGATATTAACCCATTCAACACCAAGTAACTGACATGGACTGGTGCATGATATTAACCCATTCAACACCAAGTAACTGACATGGACTGGTGCATGATATTAACCCATCAACACCAAGTAACTGGCATGGACTGGTGCATGATATTAACCCATCAACACCAAGTAACTGACATGGACTGGTGCATGATATTAACCCATTCAACACCAAGTAACTGACATGGACTGGTGCATGATATTAAACCATCAACACCAAGTAACTGGCATGGACTGGTGCATGATATTAACCCATTCAACACCAAGTAACTGACATGTACGTGTGCATGATATTAACCCATTCAACACCAAGTAACTGACATGGACTGGTGCATGATATTAACCCATTCAACACCAAGTAACTGACATGGACTGGTGCATGATATTAACCCATTCAACACCAAGTAACTGACATGGACTGGTGCATGATATTAACCCATTCAACACCAAGTAACTGACATGGACTGGTGCATGATATTAACCCATTCAACACCAAGTAACTGACATGGACTGGTGCATGATATTAACCCATTCAACACCAAGTAACTGACATGGACTGGTGCATGATATTAACCCATTCAACACCAAGTAACTGACATGGACTGGTGCATGATATTAACCCATTCAACACCAAGTAACTGACATGGACTGGTGCATGATATTAACCCATTCAACACCAAGTAACTGACATGGACTGGTGCATGATATTAACCCATTCAACACCAAGTAACTGACATGGACTGGTGCATGATATTAACCCATTCAACACCAAGTAACTGACATGGACTGGTGCATGATATTAACCCATTCAACACCAAGTAACTGACATGGACTGGTGCATGATATTAACCCATTCAACACCAAGTAACTGACATGGACTGGTGCATGATATTAACCCATTCAACACCAAGTAACTGACATGGACTGGTGCATGATATTAACCCATTCAACACCAAGTAACTGACATGGACTGGTGCATGATATTAACCCATTCAACACCAAGTAACTGACATGGACTGGTGCATGATATTAACCCATTCAACACCAAGTAACTGACATGGACTGGTGCATGATATTAACCCATTCAACACCAAGTAACTGACATGGACTGGTGCATGATATTAACCCATTCAACACCAAGTAACTGACATGGACTGGTGCATGATATTAACCCATTCAACACCAAGTAACTGACATGGACTGGTGCATGATATTTAACCCATTCAACACCAAGTAACTGACATGGACTGGTGCATGATATTTAACCCATTCAACACCAAGTAACTGACATGGACTGGTGCATGATATTTAACCCATTCAACACCAAGTAACTGACATGGACTGGTGCAATATATTAACCCATTCAACACCAAGTAACTGACATGGACTGGTGCATGATATTTAACCCATTCAACACCAAGTAACTGACATGGACTGGTGCATGATATATAACCCATTCAACACCAAGTAACTGACATGGACTGGTGCATGATATATAACCCATTCAACACCAAGTAACTGACATGGACTGGTGCATGATATATAACCCATTCAACACCAAGTAACTGACATGGACTGGTGCATGATATATAACCCATTCAACCCCAAGTAACTGACATGGACTGGTGCATGATATATAACCCATTCAACCCCAAGTAACTGACATGGACTGGTGCATGATATATAACCCATTCAACACCAAGTAACTGGCATGGACTGGTTCATGATATATAACCCATTCAGCACCAAGTAACTGACATGGACTGGTGCATGATATATAACCCATTCAACACCAAGTAACTGGCATGGACTGGTTCATGATATATAACCCATTCAGCACCAAGTAACTGACATGGACTGGTTCATGATATATAACCCATTCAGCACCAAGTAACTGACATGGACTGGTTCATGATATATAACCCATTCAGCACCAAGTAACTGATATGGACTGGTGCATGATATTAACCCATTCAACCCCAAGTAACTGACATGGACTGGTGCATGATATTAACCCATTCAACACCAAGTAACTGACATGGACTGGTGCATGATATTAACCCATTCAACACCAAGTAACTGACATGGACTGGTGCATGATATTAACCCATTCAACACCAAGTAACTGACATGGACTGGTGCATGATATTAACCCATTCAACACCAAGTAACTGACATGGACTGGTGCATGATATTAACCCATTCAACACCAAGTAACTGACATGGACTGGTGCATGATATTAACCCATTCAACACCAAGTAACTGACATGGACTGGTGCATGATATTAACCCATTCAACACCCAAGTAACTGACATGGACTGGTGCATGATATTAACCCATTCAACACCAAGTAACTGACATGGACTGGTGCATTCAACCCAAGTAACTGGCATGGATGGTGCATACAACACAAGTAACTGACATGGACTGGTGCATACACCACCAAGTAACTGACATGGACTGGTGCATGATATTAACCCATTCAACACCAAGTAACTGACATGGACTGGTGCATGATATTAACCCATTCAACACCAAGTAACTGACATGGACTGGTGCATGATATTAACCCATTCAACACCAAGTAACTGACATGGACTGGTGCATGATATTAACCCATTCAACACCAAGTAACTGACATGGACTGGTGCATGATATTAACCCATTCAACACCAAGTAACTGACATGTACTTGTGCATGATATTAACCCATTCAAACCAAGTAACTGACATGGACTGGTGCATGATATTAACCCATTCAACACCAAGTAACTGGCATGGACTGGTGCATGATATTAACCCATTCAACACCAAGTAACTGACATGGACTGGTGCATGATATTAACCCTTCAACACCAATAACTGACATGGACTGGTGCATGATATAACCCATTCAACCAAGTAACTGGCATGGACTGGTGCATGATTTAACCCATTCAACAACAATAACTGACATGGACTGGTGCATGATATTAACCGATTCAACAACAAGTAACTGACATGGACTGGTGCATGATATTAACCCATTCAACCCAAGTAACTGACATGGACTGGTGCATGATATTAACCCATTCAACAACAAGTAACTGTCATGGACTGGTGTATGATATTAACCCATTTAACACAAGTAACTGGCATGGACTGGTGCATGATATTAACCCATTTAACAACAAGTAACTGGCATGGACTGGTGTATGATATTAACCCATTCAACACCAAGTAACTGTCATGGACTGGTGTATGATATTAACCCATTCAACACCAAGTAACTGGCATGGACTGGTGCATGATATTAACCCATTCAACACAAAGTAATGGCATGGGATGGTGCATGATATTAACCCATTCAACACCAAGTAACTGGCATGGACTGGTGCATGATATTAACCCATTCAACCCAAGTAACTGGCATGGACTGGTGCATGATAT
>CM026390.1:74801199-74910507 GCA_014843695.1 Archivesica marissinica | reverse complement strand
GTGGTGTGTCCTTGGTAAGGAACTATATTTGCTCTTGCTGTGGTGTGTCCTTGGCAAGGAACTATATTTGCTCCTGCTGTGGTGTGTCCTTGGCAAGGAACTATATTTGCTCCTGCTGTGGTGTGTCCTTGGCAAGGAACTATATTTGCTCCTGCTGTGGTGTGTCCTTGGTAAGGAACTATATTTGCTCTTGCTGTGGTGTGTCCTTGGCAAGGAACTATATTTGCTCCTGCTGTGGTGTGTCCTTGGTAAGGAACTATATTTGCTCTTGCTGTGTCCTTGGCAAGGAACTATATTTGCTCCTGCTGTGGTGTGTCCTTGGTAAGGAACTATATTTGCTCCTGCTGTGGTGTGTCCTTGGCAAGGAACTATATTTGCTCTTGCTGTGTCCTTGGCAAGGAACTATATTTGCTCCTGCTGTGGTGTGTCCTTGGCAAGGAACTATATTTGCTCCTGCTGTGGTGTGTCCTTGGCAAGGAACTATATTTGCTCCTGCTGTGGTGTGTCCTTGGTAAGGAACTATATTTGCTCCTGCTGTGGTGTGTCCTTGGCAAGGAACTATATTTGCTCCTGCTGTGGTGTGTCCTTGGTAAGGAACTATATTTGCTCCTGCTGTGGTGTGTCCTTGGTAAGGAACTATATTTGCTCCTGCTGTGGTGTGTCCTTGGTAAGGAACTATATTTGCTCCTGCTGTGGTGTGTCCTTGGCAAGGAACTATATTTGCTCTTGCTGTGGTGTGTCCTTGGCAAGGAACTATATTTGCTCCTGCTGTGGTGTGTCCTTGGTAAGGAACTATATTTGCTCTTGCTGTGTCCTTGGCAAGGAACTATATTTGCTCCTGCTGTGGTGTGTCCTTGGTAAGGAACTATATTTGCTCCTGCTGTGGTGTGTCCTTGGCAAGGAACTATATTTGCTCCTGCTGTGGTGTGTCCTTGGCAAGGAACTATATTTGCTCCTGCTGTGGTGTGTCCTTGGCAAGGAACTATATTTGCTCTTGCTGTGGTGTGTCCTTGGCAAGGAACTATATTTGCTCTGCTGTGTCCTTGAAGGAACTATATTTGCTCCTGCTGTGGTGTGTCCTTGGCAAGGAACTATATTTGCTCTTGCTGTGTCCTTGGTAAGGAACTATATTTGCTCTTGCTGTGGTGTGTCCTTGGCAAGGAACTATATTTGCTCTTGCTGTGGTGTGTCCTTGGCAAGGAACTATATTTGCTCCTGCTGTGGTGTGTCCTTGGCAAGGAACTATATTTGCTCTGCTGTGGTGTGTCCTTGGCAAGGAACTATATTTGCTCCTGCTGTGGTGTGTCCTTGGCAAGGAACTATATTTGCTCCTGCTGTGGTGTGTCCTTGGCAAGGAACTATATTTGCTCCTGCTGTGGTGTGTCCTTGGTAAGGAACTATATTTGCTCCTGCTGTGGTGTGTCCTTGGCAAGGAACTATATTTGCTCTTGCTGTGTCCTTGGCAAGGAACTATATTTGCTCCTGCTGTGGTGTGTCCTTGGCAAGGAACTATATTTGCTCTTGCTGTGGTGTGTCCTTGGCATGGAACTATATTTGCTCCTGCTGTGGTGTGTCCTTGGTAAGGAACTATATTTGCTCCTGCTGTGGTGTGTCCTTGGTAAGGAACTATATTTGCTCCTGCTGTGGTGTGTCCTTGGCAAGGAACTATATTTGCTCCTGCTGTGGTGTGTCCTTGGCAAGGAACTATATTTGCTCCTGCTGTGGTGTGTCCTTGGTAAGGAACTATATTTGCTCTTGCTGTGGTGTGTCCTTGGCAAGGAACTATATTTGCTCCTGCTGTGGTGTGTCCTGGAAGGAACTATATTTGCTCCGCTGTGGTGTCCTTGGCAAGGAACTATATTTGCTCCTGCTGTGGTGTGTCCTTGGCAAGGAACTATATTTGCTCTTGCTGTGGTGTGTCCTTGGCAAGGAACTATATTTGCTCCTGCTGTGGTGTGTCCTTGGCAAGGAACTATATTTGCTCCTGCTGTGGTGTGTCCTTGGCAAGGAACTATATTTGCTCTTGCTGTGTCCTTGGCAAGGAACTATATTTGCTCCTGCTGTGGTGTGTCCTTGGCAAGGAACTATATTTGCTCCTGCTGTGGTGTGTCCTTGGCAAGGAACTATATTTGCTCTTGCTGTGTCCTTGGCAAGGAACTATATTTGCTCCTGCTGTGGTGTGTCCTTGGCAAGGAACTATATTTGCTCTTGCTGTGGTGTGTCCTGGAAGGAACTATTTGCTCTGCTGTGGTGTGTCCTTGGCAAGGAACTATATTTGCTCCTGCTGTGGTGTGTCCTTGGCAAGGAACTATATTTGCTCCTGCTGTGGTGTGTCCTTGGCAAGGAACTATATTTGCTCTTGCTGTGTGTGTCCTTGGCAAGGAACTATATTTGCTCCTGCTGTGGTGTGTCCTTGGTAAGGAACTATATTTGCTCTGCTGTGGTGTGTCCTTGGCAAGGAACTATATTTGCTCCTGCTGTGGTGTGTCCTTGGCAAGGAACTATATTTGCTCCTGCTGTGGTGTGTCCTTGGTAAGGAACTATATTTGCTCTTGCTGTGGTGTGTCCTTGGCAAGGAACTATATTTGCTCTTGCTGTGTCCTTGGCAAGTAACTATATTTGCTCCTGCTGTGGTGTGTCCTTGGTAAGGAACTATATTTGCTCTTGCTGTGGTGTGTCCTTGGCAAGGAACTATATTTGCTCCTGCTGTGTCCTTGGCAAGGAACTATATTTGCTCTTGCTGTGTCCTTGGTAAGGAACTATATTTGCTCTTGCTGTGGTGTGTCCTTGGCAAGGAACTATATTTGCTCTTGCTGTGGTGTGTCCTTGGCAAGGAACTATATTTGCTCTTGCTGTGGTGTGTCCTTGGCAAGGAACTATATTTGCTCCTGCTGTGGTGTGTCCTTGGTAAGGAACTATATTTGCTCTTGCTGTGGTGTGTCCTTGGCAAGGAACTATATTTGCTCCTGCTGTGGTGTGTCCTTGGTAAGGAACTATATTTGCTCTTGCTGTGTCCTTGGCAAGGAACTATATTTGCTCCTGCTGTGGTGTGTCCTTGGCAAGGAACTATATTTGCTCCTGCTGTGGTGTGTCCTTGGCAAGGAACTATATTTGCTCCTGCTGTGGTGTGTCCTTGGCAAGGAACTATATTTGCTCCTGCTGTGGTGTGTCCTTGGCAAGGAACTATATTTGCTCTTGCTGTGGTGTGTCCTTGGCAAGGAACTATATTTGCTCCTGCTGTGGTGTGTCCTTGGCAAGGAACTATATTTGCTCCTGCTGTGGTGTCCTTGGTAAGGAACTATATTTGCTCTGCTGTGGTGTGTCCTTGGCAAGGAACTATATTTGCTCCTGCTGTGGTGTGTCCTTGGCAAGGAACTATATTTGCTCTGCTGTGGTGTGTCCTTGGCAAGGAACTATATTTGCTCTTGCTGTGTCCTTGGCAAGGAACTATATTTGCTCTTGCTGTGGTGTGTCCTTGGCAAGGAACTATATTTGCTCTTGCTGTGTCCTTGGTAAGGAACTATATGTGCTCTTGCTGTGGCGTGTCCTTGGCAAGGAACTATATTTGCTCCTGCTGTGGTGTGTCCTTGGTAAGGAACTATATTTGCTCTTGCTGTGGTGTGTCCTTGGCAAGGAACTATATTTGCTCTTGCTGTGGTGTGTGCTCCTGCTGTGGTGTGTCCTTGGCAAGGAACTATATTTGCTCTTGTGTGTCCTTGGCAAGGAACTATATTTGCTCCTGCTGTGGTGTGTCCTTGGTAAGGAACTATATTTGCTCCTGCTGTGGTGTGTCCTTGGAAGGACTTTGCTCTTGCTGTGTTGTGGGGTTTTTGTTGTGTGTGTTGGGTTTTTGTGTGTTTGGGGTTTGTTGTTTTGGGGTTATTTGCTCTGCTGTGGTGTGTCCTTGGAAGGAACTATATTTGCTCTTGCTGTGTCCTTGGAGGAACTATATTGCTCTTGCTGTGTCCTTGGCAAGGAACTATATTTGCTCCTGCTGTGGTGTGTCCTTGGTAAGGAACTATATTTGCTCTTGCTGTGGTGTGTCCTTGGCAAGGAACTATATTTGCTCCTGCTGTGGTGTGTCCTTGGCAAGGAACTATATTTGCTCCTGCTGTGGTGTGTCCTTGGCAAGGAACTATATTTGCTCCTGCTGTGGTGTGTCCTTGGCAAGGAACTATATTTGCTCCTGCTGTGGTGTGTCCTTGGTAAGGAACTATATTTGCTCCTGCTGTGGTGTGTCCTTGGCAAGGAACTATATTTGCTCTTGCTGTGTCCTTGGCAAGGAACTATATTTGCTCCTGCTGTGGTGTGTCCTTGGCAAGGAACTATATTTGCTCCTGCTGTGGTGTGTCCTTGGCAAGGAACTATTGTGTGTGTCCTTGGCAAGGAACTATATTTGCTCTTGCTGTGGTGTGTCCTTGGCAAGGAACTATATTTGCTCCTGCTGTGGTGTGTCCTTGGCAAGGAACTATATTTGCTCTTGCTGTGTCCTTGGCAAGGAACTATATTTGCTCCTGCTGTGGTGTGTCCTTGGTAAGGAACTATATTTGCTCCTGCTGTGGTGTGTCCTTGGCAAGGAACTATATTTGCTCTGCTGTGGTGTGTCCTTGGCAAGGAACTATATTTGCTCCTGCTGTGGTGTGTCCTTGGTAAGGAACTATATTTGCTCCTGCTGTGGTGTGTCCTTGGCAAGGAACTATATTTGCTCCTGCTGTGGTGTGTCCTTGGCAAGGAACTATATTTGCTCTTGCTGTGTCCTTGGCAAGGAACTATATTTGCTCCTGCTGTGGTGTGTCCTTGGTAAGGAACTATATTTGCTCCTGCTGTGGTGTGTCCTTGGCAAGGAACTATATTTGCTCTCTGCTGTGGTGTGTCCTTGGTAAGGAACTATATTTGCTCTTGCTGTGGTGTGTCCTTGGCAAGGAACTATATTTGCTCCTGCTGTGGTGTGTCCTTGGTAAGGAACTATATTTGCTCTGCTGTGGTGTGTCCTTGGCAAGGAACTATATTTGCTCCTGCTGTGGTGTGTCCTTGGTAAGGAACTATATTTGCTCTTGCTGTGGTGTGTCCTTGGCAAGGAACTATATTTGCTCCTGCTGTGGTGTGTCCTTGGTAAGGAACTATATTTGCTCTTGCTGTGGTGTGTCCTTGGCAAGGAACTATATTTGCTCTTGCTGTGTCCTTGGAAGGAACTATATTTGCTCTTGCTGTGTCCTTGGTAAGGAACTATATTTGCTCCTGCTGTGGTGTGTCCTTGGTAAGGAACTATATTTGCTCTTGCTGTGGTGTGTCCTTGGCAAGGAACTATATTTGCTCTTGCTGTGGTGTGTCCTTGGCAAGGAACTATATTTGCTCCTGCTGTGGTGTGTCCTTGGCAAGGAACTATATTTGCTCTTGCTGTGTCCTTGGTAAGGAACTATATTTGCTCCTGCTGTGGTGTGTCCTTGGTAAGGAACTATATTTGCTCTTGCTGTGGTGTGTCCTTGGCAAGGAACTATATTTGCTCTTGCTGTGGTGTCCTTGGCAAGGAACTATATTTGCTCCTGCTGTGGTGTGTCCTTGGCAAGGAACTATATTTGCTCTTGCTGTGGTGTGTCCTTGGCAAGGAACTATATTTGCTCCTGCTGTGGTGTGTCCTTGGCAAGGAACTATATTTGCTCCTGCTGTGGTGTGTCCTTGGCAAGGAACTATATTTGCTCCTGCTGTGGTGTGTCCTTGGCAAGGAACTATATTTGCTCCTGCTGTGGTGTGTCCTTGGCAAGGAACTATATTTGCTCTGCTGTGTTCCTTGGCAAGGAACTATATTTGCTCCTGCTGTGGTGTGTCCTTGGCAAGGAACTATATTTGCTCCTGCTGTGGTGTGTCCTTGGCAAGGAACTATATTTGCTCTTGCTGTGGTGTGTCCTTGGCAAGGAACTATATTTGCTCTTGCTGTGGTGTGTCCTTGGCAAGGAACTATATTTGCTCCTGCTGTGGTGTGTCCTTGGCAAGGAACTATATTTGCTCTTGCTGTGTCCTTGGCAAGGAACTATATTTGCTCCTGCTGTGGTGTGTCCTTGGCAAGGAACTATATTTGCTCTTGCTGTGGTGTGTCCTTGGCAAGGAACTATATTTGCTCCTGCTGTGGTGTGTCCTTGGTAAGGAACTATATTTGCTCCTGCTGTGGTGTGTCCTTGGTAAGGAACTATATTTGCTCCTGCTGTGGTGTGTCCTTGGCAAGGAACTATATTTGCTCCTGCTGTGGTGTGTCCTTGGCAAGGAACTATATTTGCTCCTGCTGTGGTGTGTCCTTGGCAAGGAACTATATTTGCTCCTGCTGTGGTGTGTCCTTGGCAAGGAACTATATTTGCTCCTGCTGTGGTGTGTCCTTGGTAAGGAACTATATTTGCTCTTGCTGTGTCCTTGGCAAGGAACTATATTTGCTCCTGCTGTGGTGTGTCCTTGGTAAGGAACTATATTTGCTCCTGCTGTGGTGTGTCCTTGGCAAGGAACTATATTTGCTCCTGCTGTGGTGTGTCCTTGGCAAGGAACTATATTTGCTCCTGCTGTGGTGTGTCCTTGGTAAGGAACTATATTTGCTCTTGCTGTGGTGTGTCCTTGGCAAGGAACTATATTTGCTCCTGCTGTGGTGTGTCCTTGGCAAGGAACTATATTTGCTCTTGCTGTGGTGTGTCCTTGGCAAGGAACTATATTGTGTGTCCTTGGCAAGGAACTATATTTGCTCCTGCTGTGGTGTGTCCTTGGTAAGGAACTATATTTGCTCCTGCTGTGGTGTGTCCTTGGTAAGGAACTATATTTGCTCCTGCTGTGGTGTGTCCTTGGCAGGAACTATATTTGCTCTTGCTGTGTCCTTGTAAGGAACTATATTTGCTCCTGCTGTGGTGTGTCCTTGGCAAGGAACTATATTTGCTCTGCTGTGCTTGGTAAGGAACTATATTTGCTCTTGCTGTGGTGTGTCCTTGGCAAGGAACTATATTTGCTCTTGCTGTGGTGTGTCCTTGGCAAGGAACTATATTTGCTCTTGCTGTGGTGTGTCCTTGGCAAGGAACTATATTTGCTCTTGCTGTGTCCTTGGCAAGGAACTATATTTGCTCCTGCTGTGGTGTGTCCTTGGTAAGGAACTATATTTGCTCTTGCTGTGGTGTGTCCTTGGCAAGGAACTATATTTGCTCCTGCTGTGCAAGGAACTATATTTGCTCTGTGTGTCCTTGGAAGGAACTATATTTCTCTTGCTGTGGTGTGTCCTTGGTAAGGAACTATATTTGCTCTTGCTGTGGTGTGTCCTTGGTAAGGAACTATATTTGCTCTTGCTGTGGTGTGTCCTTGGTAAGGAACTATATTTGCTCTTGCTGTGGTGTGTCCTTGGTAAGGAACTATATTTGCTCCTGCTGTGGTGTGTCCTTGAAGGAACTATATTTGCTGCTTGGTGTGTCTTGGCAAGGAACTATATTTGCTCCTGCTGTGGTGTGTCCTTGGCAAGGAACTATATTTGCTCTTGCTGTGGTGTGTCCTTGGCAAGGAACTATATTTGCTCTTGCTGTGTCCTTGGAAGGAACTATATTTGCTCTTGCTGTGGTGTGTCCTTGGCAAGGAACTATATTTGCTCCTGCTGTGGTGTGTCCTTGGCAAGGAACTATATTTGCTCTTGCTGTGGTGTGTCCTTGGCAAGGAACTATATTTGCTCCTGCTGTGGTGTGTCCTTGGCAAGGAACTATATTTGCTCCTGCTGTGGTGTGTCCTTGGTAAGGAACTATATTTGCTCTTGCTGTGGTGTGTCCTTGGCAAGGAACTATATTTGCTCCTGCTGTGGTGTGTCCTTGGTAAGGAACTATATTTGCTCTTGCTGTGGTTGTCCTTGGCAAGGAACTATATTTGCTCCTGCTGTGGTGTGTCCTTGGTAAGGAACTATATTTGCTCCTGCTGTGGTGTGTCCTTGGCAAGGAACTATATTTGCTCCTGCTGTGGTGTGTCCTTGGCAAGGAACTATATTTGCTCCTGCTGTGGTGTGTCCTTGGTAAGGAACTATATTTGCTCTTGCTGTGGTGTGTCCTTGGCAAGGAACTATATTTGCTCCTGCTGTGGTGTGTCCTTGGTAAGGAACTATATTTGCTCTTGCTGTGTCCTTGGCAAGGAACTATATTTGCTCCTGCTGTGGTGTGTCCTTGGTAAGGAACTATATTTGCTCCTGCTGTGGTGTGTCCTTGGCAAGGAACTATATTTGCTCCTGCTGTGGTGTGTCCTTGGCAAGGAACTATATTTGCTCCTGCTGTGGTGTGTCCTTGGTAAGGAACTATATTTGCTCTTGCTGTGGTGTGTCCTTGGCAAGGAACTATATTTGCTCCTGCTGTGGTGTGTCCTTGGTAAGGAACTATATTTGCTCTTGCTGTGTCCTTGGCAAGGAACTATATTTGCTCTTGCTGTGGTGTGTCCTTGGCAAGGAACTATATTTGCTCTTGCTGTGTCCTTGGTAAGGAACTATATGTGCTCTTGCTGTGGCGTGTCCTTGGCAAGGAACTATATTTGCTCCTGCTGTGGTGTGTCCTTGGTAAGGAACTATATTTGCTCTTGCTGTGGTGTGTCCTTGGCAAGGAACTATATTTGCTCTTGCTGTGGTGTGTCCTTGGCAAGGAACTATATTTGCTCTTGCTGTGGTGTGTCCTTGGTAAGGAACTATATTTGCTCCTGCTGTGGTGTGTCCTTGGCAAGGAACTATATTTGCTCTTGCTGTGGTGTGTCCTTGGCAAGGAACTATATTTGCTCCTGCTGTGGTGTGTCCTTGGTAAGGAACTATATTTGCTCTTGCTGTGGTGTGTCCTTGGCAAGGAACTATATTTGCTCCTGCTTGGTGTCCTTGGTAAGGAACTATATTTGCTCTTGCTGTGTCCTTGGTAAGGAACTATATTTGCTCCTGCTGTGGTGTGTCCTTGGTAAGGAACTATATTTGCTCTTGCTGTGGTGTGTCCTTGGCAAGGAACTATATTTGCTCTTGCTGTGGTGTGTCCTTGGCAAGGAACTATATTTGCTCCTGCTGTGGTGTGTCCTTGGCAAGGAACTATATTTGCTCTTGCTATGTCCTTGGTAAGGAACTATATTTGCTCCTGCTGTGGTGTGTCCTTGGCAAGGAACTATATTTGCTCTTGCTGTGGTGTGTCCTTGGCAAGGAACTATATTTGCTCTTGCTGTGGTGTGTCCTTGGCAAGGAACTATATTTGCTCTTGCTGTGGTGTGTTCTTGGCAAGGAACTATATTTGCTCTTGCTATGTCCTTGGTAAGGAACTATATTTGCTCCTGCTGTGGTGTGTCCTTGGCAAGGAACTATATTTGCTCATGCTGTGGTGTGTCCTTGGCAAGGAATGCTATACAGACTGTTGTCCATAAGGGTGAAATGGGCGTAAGCAAGTTGACATGTTTACTGATGCAATATATTGCAGACAGACTGACAAAGCAGCAACCATGTTCTTTCATTGGTCGTATTCACAGATGCAACTCAAATAGACAAGATCTACAATCATCTGTAAAGTGGCTATGTGCAATGGCACAAGATTACAACTGTTTCATCCACTGAGGGGAGCTACGTCTAGGAATACGTCCCTAAGAGATCATAATAAAAATACAAGGAATTGAATGGAAACCAACTGGAATCACAAGAGATCGAGGAGCTGTTCAGACCATCAGTAGCAATTTGTGCAATCTTGAAACAGTAAAACCGTGCTTTCAACGACTCTACGATGGATCGTGGTTAACACACACAGTACATTGCGCAATCTTGAAACAGTAAAACCGTGCTTTCAACGACTCTACGATGGATCATGGTTAACACACAGAGTACAACTTTGTACATATTTATTTACAGCACACATAGTAGACATTGGTCTATATACAAAAGTAGGATGACTGTGTAATGACGACGAATCAGAATGAATGCGAGTACATAAATCACAGAGTCTGTTTCCAAGGCAATGCTGTCAGCTCGATGACCCAGTAACCTGGTGCATGTATCGATCGGCCCAATACTGTTCAAGATCAAACGGTTTGAATTCTGGAAAGAGGAAAGGATTCATATGACTTATTTGTATAATATACATCTATTCAGTATTTAACCCTTTCAACCCCACAGGCCTCTAAATAGGCTTATGAAAAGTGTAGATCCAGATGAGCCGGCTCGTGACGAGCCGTCTCATCAGGATCTGCACTTTTTTGCCAGTAATAATTATTACTATTTTTAGATAAAATTACCCATTTTGATAAATGAATTGGTCCAAAGGTAATTTTCTTATTAATTTATTGGTCTGAAAATATCACGCACCAGTCCATGTCGGTTACTTGGGGTTGAATGGGTTAAACACTGGTAGGAGTTTATTTAACGGCGGTGCATGTATAATTCATATAGACTGTTATTCTGTGTGCATCATATTCGATGTTTCAGCCGAAAACCATGCACTTCCGGACGTAGGCCCGCATGATTATTTCTTTTTGTACGGGAATACAAAAATCATGGAGTATGATTATATTTCAGAATCATGCACAACGTAGGCCTTCACGATTTCTTCTATTTTTATCGAAATATATAAATCAGACGGTGATTATATCGTATCTTGAGAAATTTTGGCTTGTGAAAATGATGTTTTACGGTGCGTGATATACACTAGAACCAAGTTTTTCACCGATTATCGTACCAAAAAGTGGGTGAGCATTATACATGATAGCGCGTTATACATTGGTAAATATAGTAGAGTATTTAATTTCTACATATTATTTTACTGTGATTTCTCAAATACAAGAAGCGATATATTGCTGTACTTCTAAGAAACGTGATCAGCTATAAAACCATCCCACTTGTCCGCAATCATAACAGTTTCGTAGCGTTGATGATATAAATAAAACTGGGAATACGCTGATAACGAAATACTACACCACCCCATTCGAGGTATAAATATTTTAGCAATACCGTGCACTCACCTATACGCACCCCCCCTACTTTGGTTTTGAAATATCTGCGTTTTTGGTTGATAAAATAGACACAAGATAGTGCAAGTTTCATTGTCAAAGTGCTGTCTTTTCTAAAACGTAATTATGGATACCATTTAAAGTTTTTAAACACATTTAAAAAACAAAATACTTTTAATAATTTTTTTTAGCACTCCCTTGTAAGATGGGGCGGGGGGCACCTTTTTAGGGGTAAAGAATGCGAGTATATACGGTAGTTGCCACCTTGTAAACGCATAAGACATTTCATGGTAAGATAATTAAGAATAGAGGATAACACTCGTAGAGATGCATACATACACATTACCTAGTATAACACTGAGGAACATACCGTGTAATTTAGGATTAGGGTTCTTTTCCCTGTAAACAATTGGTGCACCTGTAAACATATACATACAACATGTTTACACAACAGTTTACAATATATATACAATTATACAGCAAACCTTACACAATACAAAACAGACGGATCTGTAGTCCAGTGGTAACACGCTGGACTGGTAATCCAGGGATCATAGGTTCGATCCCCTGTCTGACCATAATAAAATCAAGTCTTTCAGATGGGACGTTAAACCGAGGTCTCGTGTCGGTGCTTTACACTGTGCACGTAAAAGAACCAGAGGAGACTCTGGAATGGGTCTCTGTCTGTATCATTACACTATCCTCCAAAAATCTAAAATGACTAATATCTTCAGGTGTCATGGGCAACCGGTAGCGACAATAAATAAACGTAAAACACACACACCTTACACAATACAGTAACCAAGCAATCTCCTTTTATACATGTTCTTGGTTAATGAGATTGGGCAACATCTGCATATTGTTTAGGCACAATGTCACACTTTAGTAATAAAACATCATTCAACAAAACATCAGTTCTTCTGTGAACAAGGAACATGAAATAGAATATACTGTTTAACAATAATGGCTTGTACTTGTATGTGGCAAGCTTACATTAAGCATCAGGGTGTCTAAGATATGTTTTGGGGTATTATAGCCTCACAACCAACTTAGGTTGTATTGTAACTCTCCAGCTATTAATACTAGTAGTGGACGAAAATCTTGGGTACCCCATCAGTACTTCAGGCACAGATGGGCACCATGGTAGAACCACCAACCTTCTGCAAGCCCAGTGGATAGTTTCCTCATATGATGGAAGTGAACACCCCAGTGGGGCAAGTTATTTGAAGACCGTAACCACCGAGTCACAGAAGGTGTATTAAGACAATGCATGGTCTACCCATTTTAAACATTAATGTGTGAAATTGTTGGAGAAAATACTGATCTCACCCAAAACATAATATGCCCAGATCCAAACTGGTGATAGGCACAGAACAAGAGGACTTCCCATGTCAAGAGCAAACCTCGACTAAATACGGTTTCACTATTTGCAGTCGTTCAAAAGTTTCCCCACTTCTTCCTAAATTTTCTCACTTCTCCCTAAATCATCTGGAGAGAAGTCACTTCTCAAAAAAATTTTAGTCTAGCTTGAGCCCTGAAGAGCACACTATATTTTGTAAGATTCAAGCGGGTAAACACTTCTCGGTACAGATCAAAGCCTCAAATGATAGTTATTATATAGTTCACTATATTTGGTCTTCCCAGAGGAGTGAATGAGACGCACATTGCAATAGACTCTTAATCCGCATTACAGAGTGAGAAAATATTTTATGTGTTGCAATAAGGTGTTGATAATATTGTACGAGGTAGGGAGAAAGCAATATACATACACATGATGTGTAAGGGGGCTAACCCCACCCTCAAGATGGTCTAAATGTTTTTAAAATGATCCACTCCACCAGAACAACAAACGTTCCCCTCGAGAACTCTTCACTGTTCTTTCATTGTTCCCATAACCCTTTGCCTGCTGAGTAAATAATATCACATTTGTAAACAACATAGATCCAGATCAGCAGCGGCATATGCCTCGTCTGATGAGGATCTATGTTCTTTGGTATTCAGCCAAGTACTTTAGCTCCACTATTGAATAGCAAACAGCATAGAGCCTGATCAGACGGCTGATCTGGCTCTATGCTGTTTGCAAAAGTGATTTTATCTGCCGCTAGCATGCATAGGGTTAATCTCTAAAAATGGTTCACACGAATGGCTATATAATATATAACGTTTGTAAACCATAAAAATGGTTCACACGAATGGCTATATAATATATATCGTTTGTAAACCATAAAAATGGTTCACACGAATGGCTATATAATATATAACGTTTGTAAACCATAAAAATGGTTCACACGAATGGCTATATAATATATATCGTTTGTAAACCATAAAAATGGTTCACACGAATGGCTATATAATATATATCGTTTGTAAACCATAATTTTAACTATAATACCTTCTCTCTGGTTCTTTTCAAGTTCATGATTTACTTTGTACCATGCTGAAATGATAGAAAAGTAATTATGAAGAATACAGTGACAACAGTACATTTTAAAACACGCAAACCAAATAGAAGGATTGCATTCTACATGCATAAACTAGAGCTTGACATGGTAGACATTGTTTGGTAGTACAAGCTAGCATTGTACCATATATTCGTGTTTCATGGCTCAATCTCCCGGAGAAGGAGACAATTTTCCCCTGAAATGGTGTAAAACAGATTCCTTGGGGGCTGTACCACTACAGTAATCATTAATTTAGACAAGCCCCCACCCCAATCAATCACATTGGAAGTCGTGATAGCGCGTTTGCTTCAGGTGCGAAAGACCTGGAGTTAACCGCCAGCTGTAGCTGTTACAATTGTGCCCTTAGGCAAGGCTCTTAAATTCCACATTGCCTCTTCTCTCTCCCTCATGGCGATGGATTCCATCAGGAATGAGGTCTCGGAGAGTGATTAAATATCTAATGTTTAAATACTTGTTTCGCAATCACATCAGCCACAATAGGCTAGCATTATAATTATATGAAAGATTTTTATTAACAAATTTTTAAAAATTAACAATGGACTTTTTAAAATGATGTAATGTACATACATACATGTAACATAGTACATTTGTATTTGCCTTTATTTTCTAAAGCACAAATGATATAACAAACAACCTGTCAAAATATAGAGAAATTTGCATTTGGTTACATTTGTAAATACCAAAATGAAAAGCAGCTGTCCTTTCAAAATGTCAATAAGAACATATACCGGTACATGTCATGATGTACTACTGGTATATATAACATAATACAATCTATATAATATAACTGCATACGATATGAATTATGATATTCATGTACCTCGAACAAAAACCCATGTTGCCTGGACAAATCATATCCTTTTACTGTGGCAGACAGAACACCTCTCAGGGCTCAAACAAAACATCTCCCCTTTACTGTGGCAGACAGAACACCTCTCAAGGCTCAAACAAACAAAACATCTCCCGTTACTGTGGCCGACAGAACACCTCTCAAGGCTCAAACAAAACACCTCCCTTTACTGTGCTGTGGCCGACAGAACACCTCTCAAGGCTCAAACAAAACATCTCCCTTTACTGTGCTGTGGTCGACAGAACACCTCTCAAGGCTCAAACAAAACATCTCCCTTTACTGTGCTGTGGTCGACAGAACACCTCTCAAGGCTCAAACAAAACATCTCCCTTTACTGTGGCAGACAGAACACCTCTCAAGGCTCAAACAAAACATCTCCCTTTACTGTGGCCGACAGAACACCTCTCAAGGCTCAACAAAACATCTCCCTTTACTGTGGCAGACAGAACACCTCTCAAGGCTCAAACAAAACACCTCCCGTTACTGTGGCCGACAGAACACCTCTTACGGCTCAAACAAAACACCTCAATTTACTGTGGCACAGAACACCTCCCTTTACTGTGGCAGACAGAACACCTCTCAAGGCTCAAACAAAACATCTCCCTTTACTGTGGCAGACAGAACACCTCTCAAGGCTCAAACAAAACACCTCCCTTTACTGTGGCCAACAGAACACCTCTCAAGGCTCAAACAATACACCTCCCTTTACTGTGGCCAACAGAACACCTCTCAAGGCTCAAACAAAACACCTCCCTTTACTGTGGCACAGAACACCTCTCAAGGCTCAAACAAAACATCTCCCTTTACTGTGGCAGACAGAACACCTCTCAAGGCTCAAACAAAACATCTCCCTTTACTGTGGCAGACAGAACACCCCTCAAGGCTCAAACAAAACATCTCCCTTTACTGTGGCAGACAGAACACCTCTCAAGGCTCAAACAAAACATCCCACTTTACTGTGGCCGACAGAACACATCTCAAGGCTCAAACAAAACACCTCCCTTTACTGTGGCACAGAACACCTCTCAAGGCTCAAACAAAACATCTCCCTTTACTGTGCTGTGGCCGACAGAACACCTCTCAAGGCTCAAACAAAACATCCCCCTTTACTGTGCTGTGGCCGACAGAACACCTCTCAAGGCTCAAACAAAACATCCCCCTTTACTGTGGCAGACAGAACACCTCTCAAGGCTCAACCCTTCACTGTGGCCGACAGAACACCTCTCAAGGCTCAAACAAAACATCTCCCTTTACTGTGCTGTGGCCGACAGAACACCGCTCAAGGCTCAAACAAAACATCCCCCTTTACTGTGCTGTGGCCGACAGAACACCTCTCAAGGCTCAAACAAAACATCCCCCTTTACTGTGCTGTGGCCGACAGAACACCTCTCAAGGCTCAAACAAAACATCCCCCTTTACTGTGGCCGACAGAACACCTCTCAAGGCTCAAACAAAACACCTCCCTTTACTGTGCTGTGGCCGACAGAACACCTCTCAAGGCTCAAACAAAACACCTCCCTTTACTGTGCTGTGGCCGACAGAACACCTCTCAAGGCTCAAACAAAACACCTCCCTTTACTGTGGCCGACAGAACACCTCTCGAGGCTCAAACAAAACATCCCCCTTTACAGTGCTGTGGCTGACAGAACACCTCTCAAGGCTCTCATGCTAGGACAAACACCCCTCGTATATAATTACAATGAAACTACTTATTTTGATATAGCCATTTTTTTTATGGGATCGTTTATAAAAACTTATTGAAAGAGTTATGCATGTACATTTTCCATGAAAATATATATACTAGTATATCAGTTGTGGAGAAAATTTGCAAGGTTTTCCATCATTAAAAACACATAATATTAGTTAAACATACACACGACTAAACACTTGCCAGAATCAATGAGAGCCATCATTTATTTGACACACATGGGTGACCCCCACATGTATGTATTGCAGATTATCATTATTTGTGTGTTTTATGTTTATTTATCGTCGCTACCGGTTTCCCATATGAGCGACGCCTCCTGAAGAGATTAGTCATTTTAGATTGTTGGAAAATAGTGCAATGATACAGACAGAGACCCATTCCAGAGTCTCCTCTGATTCTTTTACGTGCACAGTGTACTAGAGACCTCGGTTTGACGTCCCATCTGTTAGACTTAATTTTATTATGGTCAATCGGAGGGATCGAACCTGCGATCCCTGGATTACCAGTCCAGCATGGAATACAGATACGTCAGTGCCGATTATCATTAATTGGACATATCCTTATATACATGTACATCACAGATTATCATTGAACACACACATATGTACATATCGCAGATTCTCATTAATTGAACACACTCCTGCGTACATCGCATATTATCATTAATTGGACACACCCAATGTACATATAACTACTTAATTGAATTAATAAACTGTCAGCAAAGGTAAATTAATGCAAACCAAGCTCAAAACAAGTTGCTTAAATTATCATTATGACCAAACCGGCTTTTTTCTTAAATTAAGTTTTATAATGGTGTAAATAATAAAGTGTTCATTATTGAAAGGAAGCCTTCTATTGTTGATATGTACACAGTCACCATTTGATTCGGGAATATAATCAATTGAACGTGCCAAGTAAACGACAATACAACGGTTGGTACTAACAATGACGCCCAGACCAGGGACAAACCGGTCATTCACACCTGACTAACTTTTAATATTTCCTAAATTTCATATAATTACATTCTGAGAGAATTCTGACGATTTCCTCGTGTTGTACCGTGTACTGCGGTTGTTGCGGATTGCTGTGTTGTCTTACAGGGTTATGTAGCCTAGCCCGGTTACCATTGAATACCGGCTTTGGGGAGCTGAAACACAATACAGTAGTTAGTCCAACTACAAACATAAAATCAGCAATAAACAACATGTTATATCACTGGTAAAAATTAAATATATGTAATGAATGCCCAAAAATCACAATTTTGTTACTTTCTCCACATACACTGGCATTACAATCAGGGATCAGTTTAGAGGGCGATGTGGGCGAAATTATCGCCCTAGGGACCCTGACTTCGCCCTCTGGGGGCCCCACTTCTCCCAAAAAAAAATTTAAAAAAAATTGTGTTTTTTTACAATTTTCAAACAAAATTTTGTCTAGATACACTGGCTCATTATAAAGCACTCCTTCTATTCAAATGTTGTAATTAAAGCAGCATTACATCGTAATAAAGGATGTTTTGGGTAAAATATAAATACTAATGTGTGTGTGTTTACAAAAATCGAATTAGTCGCTCAGAAACGATAAAATTCCAATAAATTTAAACCGTCGTATACGCGAATTTGTTTAGTTTAATTTAGTTTAATCATATTTTATTGCTCGATTAGTTTTTTTTACATATATACATGTGAATA
Source organism: Archivesica marissinica (assembly GCA_014843695.1). Taxonomy (NCBI): domain Eukaryota; kingdom Metazoa; phylum Mollusca; class Bivalvia; order Venerida; family Vesicomyidae; genus Archivesica; species Archivesica marissinica. The sequence goes on along the minus strand of CM026390.1, from coordinate 74,892,849 downwards.
CAAACATGACAAATTAAAGTAAAGCAAACGGGTCAGGCCACAAGTTCTAGCAACATTAGTTACGGCCCTACCCGCGAATTTGTTTATCAACACACGAAATATAAACACGCACAGCGCGCATGCGTGAAACAACAGAGGATGTAGAAAACAACGTATATATTTTGAACATGAAAGACTATCTATCTATCTTCCTCTAATGTCGAACCCCTCGCGGGGATGTAGAAATGTGTCTAAAAGACTTAGCTAACAGAGCTATGAATCAACATATCAAGTAATTTAATTAAAAAAGACAACGTAGGACAAATGGGGACGATGCATTCCGAATGTAAACAAGTGCGTACGATGCGTTCCGGTTGTAAACAAGTGAGTGACCGATCGACTCGGAAAGTCCTACTTTCGGTTTCGAGTTTGTTTTATCGCAAAAAAACACTATTTACCAAATGAACATAAGCATACAAAGTATAATGTTAGAATGTGTAGCAGCATTGCTACCCATACGTAAAAATTGAATTTTTCAAATATCTTTTATTTCATACGATGTAATGCTGCTTTAATGGTTGTACTGTGCATTTTAACCCTATTTTGCAGAAGTATATTAAAGAACACCATTTAAGGAAGCGATCACGCACTTTCTCACTTCTCCCAAAAATTCTGACCTAGAATGAACCCTGACAATGTATGGACAAAATGATTCTCAGGGGTAAGGCGAGTGGTTCTGATCAGGGTTGGCTGAGAAATAGCAGGGGTGGTATGTCCCGGGAAATATCAGGACATATGACATTTTTCTCATAAAGTTCCTGGTTTTATAACAATTTTCAGGCTACATGTAGTTCCATATCAAGGGAATGCATGTTTTTAATGAATAATATGGTTCCTCGTTCAACACTCGTAAAGAAGGATATTTAGGCAGTGGAGGCGAGGCCACTATAACGTTAGCATGTGGAAATATCATCCTGTTAACGGACATGTATGTACATGTACCTCCATCTAAAGGTGTTTGTTTTGTTAACCTGATACATACACCTTGTTTTAATCGGGTAATAGCTTTACGTTTCTTGTATATCACTATCAATTTTCAAACTTCTCGCAACCAAAGTGTCAAGTGTCAAGCAATGTGTTTTTGTCAATTTGTTTGCTTAGAGGCTGTAAAAAACGATTACATATTTACCTGGATTTACTACTAGCTACTAACCCCTGTGACCTTGCGTTTTGAACTACTAACCACAAAACTAATACATGTATATGGTTCATCTACTGGCCAAGGTATATGTATATTTGGGTCTAAAGTCATGGCAACAGGTTAGGTAAATGATGTCTCTCTAGCTTTTATTGATGGAGGAAGGCCTACATGCTCATCCATGCAGTATTTCAGTCATGGATGGACACCCAGGCAGAACCACTGACCTTTCGCAAACGGGCTGAATAGTTGGTATATGTTCCAATGGTAGTGCCGGATTTGGAATGGAAAGGTTCCAGGTATGATACTCTGTCAGGGCACGTAAATGTGTATGTAGTGTCCTACAGCAAGCACCTCACACAAATTGTTTTAATAGTACTTGTTATCAGCCTATATCGACTAAGACTGTCCAGGACACAAATGGAACATACATACGTAGCTTCCTCACATGAAGGAATTCAACCACACAAGTGGGGCAAGTGATTAGAAATCAGCAACCGTAATCATTCGGCTACCATTCGTGAAGGTCATAGTGCCTAAAGTTTGAAGACCAGGGTTTTCCTTACGTCGCCGAAACGGGACTGTTCGCTTTGAAATTACTATCACCCTGTTTGAATCAAGTTACCATGTTTGTAAGTAAATATTAGTTTATTTTGCTGAGAAAATGAATTAAGCTACAGACAGTTGTTATAATGCAATATTTTATGCTCATAAGATGCCTCTAATTTTTAAAATACAAGGGGATATCACCCGGCCTGCGCCATATTATGTGTTTTCATTCTCTTATTTTTAAGGAGAACCCTGAAGACTAGTTGCATCTGTGGTCCAGTGATAGTGTCGGATTTGGAATTGATCGGTTCCCGGGTTCGATACTCGGTCAGGCCACGTATGTAGTGTCATTGAGCAAGGCACCTCACACATTGCTTAGTACTGGTTAACCACTTAGGTCGGCTTAGCTTGGCCAGGAAACCATGTCTACGTCCCCGCAAGGGGTTTGACATTAATGGAACATACATACATACTATGTGATACGATTGAGTGAAGACACAAGGTGGTACAAACATGACAAAGTTACTAAGTCTCCCCAAATTCAGACCTGTTATAATCAACAAAAGTGGTTACACTGGACAACCTTGATAGGCAGAATCCAGTTTACACATGAAGCAAGTACGTAGTTTGACAATTTTCTACTTCATAATGCCGAACAATCAATTTCACCCAGTATCTTCACTGCCATGTCCATTTCTTTCTTTGGGACACACTCAATTCTAATGTAATCTACCCAGAAGGAGAGGCAATGTGGAATTAAGAGTCATGCGTAAGAGTAAGAACACAACCACATAACACTTCCAGTTTAGTCCAACGGTCCAAGGAATTGAAGTCATGACATAGAATAATATGTATGATGCAACACCGCCACTTCCTGCTCAAACACTGCCAAGGCCAGTGTATTTTGAAAGGTTTGTTCCACAGTCAGTCAGTAGGGACTGCTATGCTGGAAACTATACAAGAGCACAATCATAACTTCTACATTGTAATCAAACTCTGGGCCCAGTTCAGGAAATGTACATGGTACAGGTTCAGGAAATGTATGAATACGTTAATGTTAGCTGGCCCTCTCACACCAAGAACTCATAAATGATAAAATAATGCAATGACAGCTCGGCAAAAACTAGGTCAAACTTGTTTACGAGCTGTCAAACGGACAAAAAAGTGTGATTTCATCCATAATTCGGATCGTAAAATAACACGTGACATGCAGAATTCAATATCGGATGGACTAAACATGTATATAGTGTACCTCATCCCCGCAGCAGTTTGAGCCGGTTGTTGTTTTTCAGCGTCCCTTGAAATTTCAAGGTTGTTCAATGTCTTCAGTGGACCTGAAAGGCAAATACGTGTATTGTCAGAGTCTGTAACACACGCGCTTTCTTACGATGTCATTGGTTATAGAAACGGTTCGTTAAAGAAGGAGAAAATGTCAAATTTCCTTACCGATTCGTGCATTTGAGACAAACTTGCTTGGTCTGCTTTGCAACGCATACATTCCCCGTCCCATTTGTGTAACTTCCGGTTAATAAACGCATGTGCCTGGATCCACGTTTTTAATCAACACGAGAGAACAATGCGAGAACCAAACTTGTTGCAACATATCTGAGAGTACACTTTAGTTAATCTAATGATGATATATCTGCAGACATGAATGAAAAAAGCTAAAGTGCCTATGTAATGAATCTAATTAGGCATTGTAATATGTCTTTCCGGAGTATCTACTTCAAAGTCAGTAGTTTGCATGTGTCTAAGCTTATAAACATTAATAATAATAATTTATAGTTTTTACATGTAGAAGTCGAAGCGCCGCTGGTGTAGTGGTATCATGCAAGATTCCCATTCTTGCGACCCGGGTTCGATTCCCGGGCGGCGCATACCTTTTTCATCATTTAATGGACAATAATTATTTCTGAAGTGACACACAATCTTCGAGAACTGTATCTTGTCTGCATGTTGTCTTAACTGTCTGCATATTTTCACAATGTAATTCAGTATTTCTCAACAATTTAAGCAACCTATGGGTTCGACACGGTCCTAGTAAGAGAATTTGTTTTGTGGTACCGAGAACCTACTTCGAATGATGACGTCATTTACTGACATTTCACGTAAACACGTCGGTCGACGACGACGTCGTTAACAAAGCGGCAGCGACTACAAACAGAATGGAGACGGACTTACCACAACATAGGCTACGGTCTATCAGGAACCTAGATCAAACAGATCCTGGGTCTGTCTATAATATAATAATAATAATAATAAAGACTTACTTTAACTGTCTAAAGCTGACTTCATTTTCTTTGTGCTAATTAATGTTTTAGTTTGTTGAGAGTTTCATGGCAGAGTTATTCAATTGTTCTTATGAGTCATCTCTAAATAAAATATTTATTATTGCTCTGTTGTTCTGCAGCTGAACAGGTGTTAACTAAACAGTTGGTCACTGTATTGTCCTTTAACCCATTTGATTCTGGACACCGTTCAATCAGTATTTGCAATGCATGGAACGTGCCGTCTGATCAGGTTATATGCTGTTTGCTATTCAGATGATCTTGCTAAGACACTTGGCTATGTAGCAAACAACATATATCCTGATCAGCACACAGCGTCACGCTGTGGCTGATCTGGATCTATGTTGTTTACAAGAGCGCCGCTGGTGTAGTGGTATCATGCAAGATTCCCATTCTTGCGACCCGGGTTCGATTCCCGGGCGGCGCATTCCTTTTTCATCATTTTATGGACAATAATTATTTCTGAAGTGACACACAATCTTCGAGAACTGTATCTTGTCTGCATGTATTTTCACAATGTAATTCAGTATTTCTCAACAATTTAAGCAACCTATGGGTTCGACACGGTCCTAGTAAGAGAATTTGTTTTGTGGTACCGAGAACCTACTTCGAATGATGACGTCATTTACTGACATTTCACGTAAACACGTCGGTCGACGACGACGTCGTTAACAAAGCGGCAGCGACTACAAACAGAATGGAGACGGACTTACCACAACATAGGCTACGGTCTATCAGGAACCTAGATCAAACAGATCCTGGGTCTGTCTATAATATAATAATAATAATAATAAAGACTTACTTTAACTGTCTAAAGCTGACTTCATTTTCTTTGTGCTAATTAATGTTTTAGTTTGTTGAGAGTTTCATGGCAGAGTTATTCAATTGTTCTTATGAGTCATCTCTAAATAAAATATTTATTATTGCTCTGTTGTTCTGCAGCTGAACAGGTGTTAACTAAACAGTTGGTCACTGTATTGTCCTTTAACCCATTTGATTCTGGACACCGTTCAATCAGTATTTGCAATGCATGGAACGTGCCGTCTGATCAGGTTATATGCTGTTTGCTATTCAGATGATCTTGCTAAGACACTTGGCTATGTAGCAAACAACATATATCCTGATCAGCACACAGCGTCACGCTGTGGCTGATCTGGATCTATGTTGTTTACAAGAGCGCCGCTGGTGTAGTGGTATCATGCAAGATTCCCATTCTTGCGACCCGGGTTCGATTCCCGGGCGGCGCATTCCTTTTTCATCATTTTATGGACAATAATTATTTCTGAAGTGACACACAATCTTCGAGAACTGTATCTTGTCTGCATATTTTCACAATGTAATTCAGTATTTCTCAACAATTTAAGCAACCTATGGGTTCGACACGGTCCTAGTAAGAGAATTTGTTTTGTGGTACCGAGAACCTACTTCGAATGATGACGTCATTTACTGACATTTCACGTAAACACGTCGGTCGACGACGACGTCGTTAACAAAGCGGCAGCGACTACAAACAGAATGGAGACGGACTTACCACAACATAGGCTACGGTCTATCAGGAACCTAGATCAAACAGATCCTGGGTCTGTCTATAATATAATAATAATAATAATAAAGACTTACTTTAACTGTCTAAAGCTGACTTCATTTTCTTTGTGCTAATTAATGTTTTAGTTTGTTGAGAGTTTCATGGCAGAGTTATTCAATTGTTCTTATGAGTCATCTCTAAATAAAATATTTATTATTGCTCTGTTGTTCTGCAGCTGAACAGGTGTTAACTAAACAGTTGGTCACTGTATTGTCCTTTAACCCATTTGATTCTGGACACCGTTCAATCAGTATTTGCAATGCATGGAACGTGCCGTCTGATCAGGTTATATGCTGTTTGCTATTCAGATGATCTTGCTAAGACACTTGGCTATGTAGCAAACAACATATATCCTGATCAGCACACAGCGTCACGCTGTGGCTGATCTGGATCTATGTTGTTTACAAGAGCGCCGCTGGTGTAGTGGTATCATGCAAGATTCCCATTCTTGCGACCCGGGTTCGATTCCCGGGCGGCGCATTCCTTTTTCATCATTTTATGGACAATAATTATTTCTGAAGTGACACACAATCTTCGAGAACTGTATCTTGTCTGCATATTTTCACAATGTAATTCAGTATTTCTCAACAATTTAAGCAACCTATGGGTTCGACACGGTCCTAGTAAGAGAATTTGTTTTGTGGTACCGAGAACCTACTTCGAATGATGACGTCATTTACTGACATTTCACGTAAACACGTCGGTCGACGACGACGTCGTTAACAAAGCGGCAGCGACTACAAACAGAATGGAGACGGACTTACCACAACATAGGCTACGGTCTATCAGGAACCTAGATCAAACAGATCCTGGGTCTGTCTATAATATAATAATAATAATAATAAAGACTTACTTTAACTGTCTAAAGCTGACTTCATTTTCTTTGTGCTAATTAATGTTTTAGTTTGTTGAGAGTTTCATGGCAGAGTTATTCAATTGTTCTTATGAGTCATCTCTAAATAAAATATTTATTATTGCTCTGTTGTTCTGCAGCTGAACAGGTGGTCACTGTATTGTCCTTTAACCCATTTGATTCTGGACACCGTTCAATCAGTATTTGCAATGCATGGAACGTGCCGTCTGATCAGGTTCTATGCTGTTTGCTATTCAGATGATCTTGCTAAGACACTTGGCTATGTAGCAAACAACATATATCCTGATCAGCACACAGCGTCACGCTGTGGCTGATCTGGATCTATGTTGTTTACAAGAGCGCCGCTGGTGTAGTGGTATCATGCAAGATTCCCATTCTTGCGACCCGGGTTCGATTCCCGGGCGGCGCATTCCTTTTTCATCATTTTATGGACAATAATTATTTCTGAAGTGACACACAATCTTCGAGAACTGTATCTTGTCTGCATGTTGTCTTAACAATGTAATTCAGTATTTCTCAACAATTTAAGCAACCTATGGGTTCGACACGGTCCTAGTAAGAGAATTTGTTTTGTGGTACCGAGAACCTACTTCGAATGATGACGTCATTTACTGACATTTCACGTAAACACGTCGGTCGACGACGACGTCGTTAACAAAGCGGCAGCGACTACAAACAGAATGGAGACGGACTTACCACAACATAGGCTACGGTCTATCAGGAACCTAGATCAAACAGATCCTGGGTCTGTCTATAATATAATAATAATAATAATAAAGACTTACTTTAACTGTCTAAAGCTGACTTCATTTTCTTTGTGCTAATTAATGTTTTAGTTTGTTGAGAGTTTCATGGCAGAGTTATTCAATTGTTCTTATGAGTCATCTCTAAATAAAATATTTATTATTGCTCTGTTGTTCTGCAGCTGAACAGGTGTTAACTAAACAGTTGGTCACTGTATTGTCCTTTAACCCATTTGATTCTGGACACCGTTCAATCAGTATTTGCAATGCATGGAACGTGCCGTCTGATCAGGTTATATGCTGTTTGCTATTCAGATGATCTTGCTAAGACACTTGGCTATGTAGCAAACAACATATATCCTGATCAGCACACAGCGTCACGCTGTGGCTGATCTGGATCTATGTTGTTTACAAGAGCGCCGCTGGTGTAGTGGTATCATGCAAGATTCCCATTCTTGCGACCCGGGTTCGATTCCCGGGCGGCGCATTCCTTTTTCATCATTTTATGGACAATAATTATTTCTGAAGTGACACACAATCTTCGAGAACTGTATCTTGTCTGCATGTTGTCTTAACTGTCTGCATATTTTCACAATGTAATTCAGTATTTCTCAACAATTTAAGCAACCTATGGGTTCGACACGGTCCTAGTAAGAGAATTTGTTTTGTGGTACCGAGAACCTACTTCGAATGATGACGTCATTTACTGACATTTCACGTAAACACGTCGGTCGACGACGACGTCGTTAACAAAGCGGCAGCGACTACAAACAGAATGGAGACGGACTTACCACAACATAGGCTACGGTCTATCAGGAACCTAGATCAAACAGATCCTGGGTCTGTCTATAATATAATAATAATAATAATAAAGACTTACTTTAACTGTCTAAAGCTGACTTCATTTTCTTTGTGCTAATTAATGTTTTAGTTTGTTGAGAGTTTCATGGCAGAGTTATTCAATTGTTCTTATGAGTCATCTCTAAATAAAATATTTATTATTGCTCTGTTGTTCTGCAGCTGAACAGGTGTTAACTAAACAGTTGGTCACTGTATTGTCCTTTAACCCATTTGATTCTGGACACCGTTCAATCAGTATTTGCAATACATGGAACGTGCCGTCTGATCAGGTTCTATGCTGTTTGCTATTCAGATGATCTTGCTAAGACACTTGGCTATGTAGCAAACAACATATATCCTGATCAGCACACAGCGTCACGCTGTGGCTGATCTGGATCTATGTTGTTTACAAGAGCGCCGCTGGTGTAGTGGTATCATGCAAGATTCCCATTCTTGCGACCCGGGTTCGATTCCCGGGCGGCGCATTCCTTTTTCATCATTTTAATAACAACATGGACAATAATTATTTCTGAAGTGACACACAATCTTCGAGAACTGTATCTGGTCTGCATGTTTTAACAATGTAATTCATTATTTCTCAACAATTTAAACAATATATGGGTTCGACACGGTCCTAGTAAGATAATTTGTTTTGTGGTACCGAGAACCTACTTCGAATGATGACGTCATTTACTGACATTTCACGGCGGCGCAATCCTTTTTCTTCATTTTAATAACACCATGGACAATAATTATTTCTGAAGTGGCACACAATCTTCGAGAACTGTATCAGGTCTGCATGTTTTCAATGTGTGTGACCTAGTGTCTGCAACTCCGTGTGAGTGACGGAGTGTCTGCAACTACGTGTGGTTGACTGGGTTTCTGCAACTCCGTATGGGTGACGGAGTGTCTGCAACTCTGTATGGGTGACCTAGTGTTTACATTTCCGTGTGTGTGACCTAGTGTTTGTAATCCGTGTGGGTGACCGAGTGTTTGCAACTCCGTGTGGGTGACCTAGTGTCTGCAACTCCGTGTGGGTGGCCTAGTGTTTGCAACTCCGTGTGGGTGACCTAGTGTCTGCAACTCCGTGTGGGTGACTGGGTGTCTGCAACTCCGTGTGGGTGACGGAGTGTCTTCAACTCCGTGTAGGTGACCGAGTGTTTGCAACTCCGTGGTTAAGCCCGATATTCTAGCTGAACATGGTTTATAATTACCCATCAGTTCTGTCTGTTACCACTTACGAGCTATGAAACTCCAACATTTTAATTGTTCTTTTTGTGTGCGAGTATCGGCAGCTGTCCTCAGGAAGTTTGAAATAGTTCCACACTTGGGTTTTGCCATTATGGTTACTGGCAGCCATGACGGAGGTCGAGGGAAAGGCAACTTGGCTGTACAATGTAGTATATCCATTTGATACAAGGGAAGTAATGACTGCGAGTACCTGGCAGGTCCACGGGTACGAAATGACTACCGGTCCCAGCTCATCGGGTTACACACGGCAATCCCAAAATACACAAGTACACGAACATTTAACCCAAACTATCTATCAGTCAAACCGGTCTTAAGCAGCCAGCCAAGGGAATCACAGAAAGTGGCTGCTAAACAAAGGTGGCTGTTTAATAGAGGTCAAATGTATAATGGAGCATCATCTTGGGAATCTGGATGCTTAATACAGGTTGGCTGCTTAATGGAGGTGACCACTAACACAGGTTTGACTGTAGTCTGTAATACTACATGTAAATGTATTCTATTTATAGCATCATTTCATTTACATTGCATTCAAGTTATTCTTATCATTTTGATTTCAATAAGAGATGAATATTAGAGGAACACTCTTTCTCACTAATCTTTATACTCATCTTTTCCTGCAGGTTCAAATCCATTGCAAACTGTACAAGAGATCAAGTCTGACCTACATCGTATAATGGGTCACAACTCCATGAAAAGCAATCCCAAGTGCACCATCTTGCCGATACATTGTATAGGCAACTTATTAGATCAAGATATGCATTTCTGCACAGATGGATCTGTAGTCCAGTGGTAGCACGCTGGACTGATAATCCAGGGATCGCAGGTTCGATCCACCATCAGACCCTAATAAAATTAACAGTCTTTCAGATGGGATTTTAAACAGAGGCTGTGTCGGTGCTGTACACCGTGCACTTAAAAGAACCAGAGGAGATTCTGGAATGGGTCTCTGTCTGTATCATTGCACTATCCGTCAAAAATCTAAAATGACTAATCTCTTCAGGAGGCGGCACTCATATGGGGGGAAACCGGTAGCGACGATAAATAAATGTAAAACACACATGCATTTCTACAGGCTTGGCTCAAATCCATTCCAAACTGTAGGCAACAAGTAATTGAGACAACTGAACATTGCTGACACAATGGTTTCTTGTCTTAATGGATGACAAATTGACAATTAGAAAATCCAAGACTAAATATTGTGTGAAGAAGCATTTTAATGAGAAGACGAGAAGAATATATGTAGTACACATACACATACGTAACAGCTAAACAATCATTAACAAACTCACTCAACAAATACATACATGTACATACAAAAATACGTCTTTAACAGTTCTTATAAAATAAAAGACAAAAACAGAATTAAATGTTACGTGTTTTATGTGCAGACGAGTGTAGGACATAGTCCCCACCCCATGTATGTTTTTCATGCATTCATAGGGAGACATGCTACATTAGAAACTTCAAATGAATTATTGCAATATGTTACAGGGTGTGTATTAACACAGTTTATAATAGTTTACTCATCATACTACTAGAGATATTGCTAATTGTTGGTCTATGATCTACGAAGCTCAACAATCACACTCTAAATGATTATGTACTACTTTTAATAAAAAAATATGATACACCCTGAGTAACCAACCATGCGTCTAAAAATTGCAAACATTTCAACCATAGGTTAACCTTGGAACTGACCATAGTGTTGGTATATTACATGGTACCTCACACCTGCTGGCATGGTAACAATACTATTTTAAAAGCGAAACTAGATGTATTACAAAATTTGGAAATTTTAAGTAAAAGTAGCATTTAGAAAAATGTTATGAAAGATTTATTTCCCTTTGTTGCAATATGCCATTTGTCCGCAGAAAACTGTGATCAGAGTTCTAAACTGAAGTAGAAGACACAGTAGACTATTGGACACAACTTTCAATAAAAAACCTGCGTCTTATATATAAACGAATACGGTAGTGTAGCTTTGATAATATTGCAACAAATTGATGTGTTATTGTACATATCATATTATTCAGTTTCTTGCAGCATTTATAAAATAGAGGACAGTTATAAGACAGTTATATAAATATTTTCCGATCTGTTATTTCGAGGTCTTATCTTTCAGCACTGATCCGATGGCGGGATTTCTGACCAAGATTTTGACACATTCTGGACATGAACAGTTGTAAATTTGTGCATTGGTGTTGAGAGTAATCATAAATATAGATATAAACATCATTTAAAATTTATTGTCTTAACTTTGTGCATACGATTTTGCTGTTTGAAGTTGACAGGTGTAATTCTCCCACAGTTTCTGTACAATGGCCGGGCGTCTTCACAAAAGAAATCTGAATGAATTATTTGTTAGTACATTTCATGCGTGCGAACAACTGATTTTGAACAACATCTTACTTGGTTCACCATAAAGGAGTTGGGAGATAAATGTTTCAAATATTTGGTCTAATGAAATTACTATATTGGCTTTCCGTCATGTAAAATAACCAAATTGGACGGCATTGACTTGTAAAACTGTCTAATGAAATTACTATATTGGCTTTCCGTCGTGCAAAATAACCAAAATGGACGGCATTGACTTGTAAAACTGTCTAATGAAATTTAAACGTTGATTTCATGTATACTATTGTGTCAAGAGACGTTATAGACTGTGCAGAATTCAAGCAACTGAGTATGCGTGTTCATCTTGTTAACAATTTTAATTTTATATAAAATGACTTTTTAGAATAGAAAATACGCTAAGCGTAATTGAGGTTTAGACTTTTGAAAAATGCCAACGATATAAAATGTCACATTTTTCAAGTCTATTTGGACTAAGGACAGAATTAGTTTTTCCATAAAATGTTTGTATTCTACATTGTACAGATGGTGCAGTATACGATACAATGTCAATGACTTACAGTGTGCCAAAGTATACATACATCAAATTTACACTAAATTATAAGAGTACATTAGATTATCTAAATGAATATTCCATTATACTAAAAAAAAACAACTATAAATATGTCCATAGGACATGAGGCGATAGATAGGCCCGACTTGGGGCGCTACAAAATTTCCGCTGCTATTTCCATCGTTATTTCTACTGCACTATGTTATATACATGTAGTGGGGTGATAATAAAGAATAAAGTCAGCATGTTTTTGTTTCGTTATTTTACGACCATTTCCCCATCACATTGAATGTCGTGGTGTTTTATCCAAATTGGGAAAATTATCAATTTTAGAAGTCAGTTTTTTAAAACGCATTATTAACCTATGAATTGAAAACAATAACATGCTGGGAGTTCTACGTTTCATTCATGCTTGATCAATACCAGGTCAAAATATCAGTAAGAAATGTTATAAACCAAATATTTGGTGTAAATATTCAATTAGGATGTTTCCATACATTATGCTGCAAGGTACCATACATGGTTGCATACACTATGCTGCAAGATACCACACTATGCTGCAAGGTACCATACACTATGCTGCAAGGTACCATACACTATGCTGCAAGGTACCATACACTATGCTGCAAGGTTGCATACACTATGCTGCAAGGTTGTATACACTATGCTGCAAGGTTGCATACACTATGCTGCAAGGTTGCATACACTATGCTGCAATGTACCATACTATGCTGCAAGGTACCATACTATGCTGCAAGGTTGCATACACTATGCTGCAAGGTTGCATACACTATGCTGCAAGGTTGCACACACTATGCTATACCACACTATGCTGCAAGGTTGCATACACTATGCTGCAAGGTTGTATACACTATGCTGCAAGGTTGCATACACTATGCTGCAAGGTTGCATACACTATGCTGCAAGGTTGCATACACTATGCTGCAAGGTTGCACACACTATGCTATACCACACTATGCTGCAAGGTTGCATACACTATGCTGCAAGGTTGTATACACTATGCTGCAAGGTTGCATACACTATGCTGCAAGGTTGCATACACTATGCTGCAATGTACCATACTATGCTGCAAGGTTGCATACACTATGCTGCAAGGTACCATACTATGCTGCAAGGTTGCATACACTATGCTGCAAGGTTCCATACACTATGCTGCAAGGTTGCATACACTATGCTGCAAGGTTCCATACTATGCTACAAGGTTACATACACTATGCTGCAATATACCATAATAATGCTTGTGTGGGGGACAAAAGGAACATAACATTTGCATATAATTGAAACAACAAAAATCTCCAATTCAGCTGGTTATAACAAGCTTGAACACAATTTTGCGAATCAGATAATACTGAGTTTGATGCACAAGATTTGGGCCTGTGAAACATAATTCAAAGGGTCATAACTCTGGTTAAAATTTATAATCCAGAAAGTCCATGCATTTGTACATCTGTATAGCAGGAGAAATTCAACACATGTGTTGCACATTGTGTACGGATGGAAAAGCCAATATGCTCACTATTTTAAGTGTTTTATATCGTGGCAAATGTACCGTATATGAATAGTTGAAATAATGATTCTACAAATAATCACACATCTGCCCTACCTACCTGTGAAACGTAACCTTTGAAAGATTGGACTTCATATAGATCTAAGCATAATTTCTTCAAATTATGCAGCAGACAGTATCTAGAAGAATTTTTATATTGATTACTTTTATCAATTGCAATTCTGTCATCCCCCCACCCCCCAAGCTCTTATGTAATACTATTGACATTATATTTCCATTACTGCATATCAATCATTTTCCGATTATTATTGGGAAGTCCGTCTGATGTGGCGGAGAGCTGATCACCAATATTTCCTGGGAACCGGTACTCTGCTCTCCAACCTCCGTAAGTGACCGACAACTTTCTCACATACCACCATTTATCATTTGTCCCTGATAGGGAGCGAACCTGGAGCCCTGATGGTAGAAAAGAAAGGCGAGTCGGCCCAACGACAGCACGTTCAACAACTCTGCCACCAGAGGCTCGCGACATTGCCATGCATTTATAATAATAGGGCGACATGCTTACAGAATGTTACAGTGTTAACAGTTTTAATAAAATGGTCGTTATACAGTCAAACCTGTGTTAGAGGTCACCTCCATTAAGCAGCCAATATGTTGTTTGATTATACATTTGACCTCTATTAAGCAGCCACCTGTGGTAAGCAGCCACTATTTGCGATTCCCTTGACTGGCTGCTTAAGACAGGTTTGACTGTATACCAAAATGTTTGCATTACACCGATCATTTTACATATAACTGGATCCGTTTATATAGAATTTCGTTAAGTCCAACTTTGGTTATGTCAAAGTATTTTGTTCGGTCTCACGGAATTTGACATAACGGATGCAGACTGTATGAGATATACATTGTATGAGGATGCTGTCAAACTGAGAAATTGCTCATATGACTAATTGAGTATTTGTATTAAAATTCAATATTTAGACTAGTCACTAGGTTGACTGGTGGAAATTTCTCCCTGAACTGTCTCCCTTCTCCCTATTTTCCGCTACGAGAGAAGTTTGTTCACACAGACAATATAAAACTTCTTCCTAACACACCAAAACTTCTCCCTATCTTGGCTGTCTAGCTTAAGTCCAGTAGAGTATAAAGTATTATGACCCACATGTACTGTGGAAACTAACACTCATTTGAAAATTTGTCATTATTTTGCTTGGGGAAAAATGTTTTTAGATTTTTCTCATTAAAATAAGATAAACAAACATTAAAATGAAGAAAAGGTCCAAGATGGCCCTACATGTATATTGCTAACCTGAGAAAAACAGTCCACATACATGTATGAATCTGGCAGCAAGTATTATGACCTAACACACGTTTGAAAATTAGATTAGGAGGAGTTGTCATTGAAAGTAATAGGGCGATCAGATTACCTTCCATACTCACCTATAAGACAACACTTTTACCACCAGATTATGGCCTCAACGTGGATTCCAGTCTTATAAGTGAGTGCTAAACAATATTTTTTTGTTTTAAATTGGTTAAATGGTATTCATAATTACGTTTTAGAAAAGAAAGCGAGCCCACTGACACTGAAAAGTTCTTCAACTTGCACTGGCTAAACATGCAATTTATACAGATTTCAGCCAAGTAGGGGGTCGTCTTATAGGTGAGATCGCCTTATAGGCGAGTATGGACATTAGCTCAAGTGAGCATTACGTGGGCTACGATCATATAATTTTAAAGAAACTACTTTTATATATGTACTTGGAACATGCGGCTACACTTGTCCAGTGCAAGAATGTCAATCAAAGCAAGCCAGATATTTCCGCTAGAATTTCATTCATCGTAAAATTGTACATTCTGAGACCCGATAGGATTGTTAAAGTCAACTGTAAGAGTGATCAGTACAGGTAATCAACGATCGCAACCCTGACTGGCATGCTTTCTTTACAGTTAATTTCTAACGAAGTTCATTTTCCATTTGATATTGTGTAGCACTCCGGTATATATTTCGAATTTATTCTCGAAACCACAATATCCAACACATATGGACAGCAGCAACTCATGTTCTTGGTGATCTTGCAGGACTGCTCGACTTTGCATTCCAGGTTTCATGAGCGACACCAGAAGCAAGGTGGGAAATTTTCACGTGCACAGCCTCCGTCTTGTGCGTGTTAAAAGGCAGCGTACACATCTTGAACGTAACATCATCGCCTTCTTTTGGCACAATATCACCTTCAATACTGAAACAACATAATTATATAAATGATATAAACGGACGATCACAATTCAATGAACATCTACATGTAAAATTTATGCAAAATGTCATGATCAGAAATAGTCAAACCTGTCTTAAGCAGCCAGCCAAGGGAATCACAGAAGGTGGCTGCTTAACATAGGTGGCTGCTTAATAGAGGTCAAATGTATAATAAAACAACATATTGGTAATCTGGAAACTGGCTGCTTAATAGAGGTGACCACTAACACTTGTTTGACTGTAGATATATTGGGGTTTAAGGTCGCTACAACAGTTAGGTGATATGGTGCTCTCCAGCTATTAATGGTGGAGGAAGACCCCAGGTGCCCATTCCGAGCAGTATTTCAGACACAGACGGGCACTAGGGTAGACCCGCAGTATTTCAGACACAGATGGGCACTAGGGTAGACCCGCAGTATTTCAGACACAGACGGGCACTAGGGTAGACCCGCAGTATTTCAGACACAGACGGGCACTAGGGTAGACCCGCAGTATTTCAGACACAGACGGGCACTAGGGTAGACCCACCAACCGTCGGCAAGACAGCTGGCTAGCTTCCTCATATGAAAGAATTCGACATCCTGCTGGGATATAACGTTAAAGAATTATTTTTTTAACTGGATCAGGAAGGGACATATTATTGAATGGCTGCATACAGGCCATGTCGATCTAGCTTCTATCTTAAGCACCCCCCTCACATGAGGGCGGTTCTGTGGCGGTCGAGTGCGGTTCCTCAAACCACACTCGACTGCACATATTCGCAAACAAGTAGTTGATACGACGGTGTTAATGCAGATGTCTGCAGTGTCAACATGGAAGGCATGCCATATTGTGCAGTGCAAATGCGATCATATATGGTATTAACACAGTGCTAAGACGGTCATGTACGATCATGTACAGTGCTAAGACGGTCATGTACGATCATGTACAGTGCTAAGACGGTCATGTATGATCATGTACCGTGCTAAGATGGTCATGTACGATCATGTACAGTGCTAAGATGGTCATGTACGATCATGTACAGTGCTAAGACGGTCATGTACGATCATGTACAGTGCTAAGACGGTCATGTATGATCATGTACAGTGCTAAGATGGTCATGTACAATCATGTACAGTGCTAAGATGGTCATGTACGATCATGTACAGTGCTAAGATGGTCATGTAAGATCATGTACAGTGCTAAGACGGTCATGTACGATCATGTACAATGCTAAGGGTTTTGTGGGATGGTCACACGGTTAATGACGGTTAACGACAGTGCTAATGTCCCTATACAGTCAAGTTTTCAACATATAGGTACATGTATATGATAGGAAACCCATTTTTCCCTAAATATCACCCACAAAGTACTAACCCAATTAATTACAATTACTTTCGTCCAAACACAAAGATAGTGTAAACCATAGTATGTTGCGAATTTATTTCAAACAGACCCCGATTGCATAAAAGATCTGGAGCCGACACCAAATTGCACCCATTCTGGCCTTTTATAGACGAGTGTGACCGTCATCAATGTACGCCCTTGCTTGGGACAATTCAACTCATTAACGTTTGTGTGAAGTTATTTCAAAACATAATTGGTTTCAAACATACGGAGCTGACACAAAATATTGCACCCATTCTTGACCATTGATGTCCATGTATGACCTTGACCATGCAGGTACAGTCATAGGGGCCATTTTACCCAAGGTCGTAAGTCCAGCATTACAAAATGGGACCTTTCATGGGTAACAGACGGATATGTAGTCCAGTGGTAACACGCTGGACTGGTAATCCAGGGATCGCAGGTTCGATCCCCCGTCTGACCCTAATAAAATTAACAGTCTTTCAGATGGGACGTTAAACCGAGGTGTCGTGTCGGTGCTTTACACCGTGCACGTAAAGGAACCAGAGGAGACTCTGGAATGGGTCTCTGTCTGTATCACTGCACTATCCCCCAAAATCTAAAATGACTAATATCTTCAGGAGGCGTCGCTCATATGGGCAGCCGGTAGCGACGATAAATAAACGTAAAACACACAATTTCATGGGTACTCACATTATGAACATATGGGTGAAACTATTCTAGGCAGGTTAATCTTATAACCTTATTTTGTGTATTGTCAGTCAAAGCCGAAGCAAAGATAAGAATACTTTGTGTATGGTATGTGACCATATGTGTGACAAAATGTGACCAAATGCGGCAAAATAAATTTTGGGATATAGTGTTTGCTAATGCAAGAAAATGAAACAAAATTCTGATTTCCTTTAAACAGGCTGTATTGATGTGTACATTTGTATCTCACATGCTTACCATATTGAACTTCCGTCAATGAATGCTTTATGCAAAAAAAACGTAAATATGTTACTATAGAAACCGGTATTATTTATGCAGTATGAATTTGCAAATTATGACACTGGTGTCATAAATGAATAGTTAGAAAAAGTATTAAATGATACTCGAACATGGCCACCACGCCAAGAGTGTCTCTCCCCATGTGATTGACTGTATAATTGTTAGTATTAACTTTATTTATTTTACAACAATTGCAAAACTAGCTGTAACAACTTATATTAGTCACTCTCGTTGGCGCAGATGAAAGCGTATATGTGGTCATTTGTGAGAAAACTGGGAGAAAATTGGAGTACCCAGAGAAAACCCACATGTCCGATCATGCGACCACTATACTATCTCACATACTTCCCAGTCCAAGGATTGAACCAGGGTTGGCTTGCACTGTTGAGAAGTGAGTGTGCTAACAACTGCGCTACTCGGACAGTGTAAGTGCTGGTTCACTTCAGCGGGAAAAAAAGAAGCCTTTTATGCTTTCCAACAAATTGCCAAATTTCAAGTTCAAGGTCAGTTAGGGTAGGGGTGGAGACTTACTGTGGGTGTAGTTCACGGATGTGCATACATGTACAAAGATTCAAAGCAAAAACTTGGACGTTTTTTTGAGAAATGATAAGTTTGGCCCAAAATTCAAGTTCAATGTCACTATTGGGGGGGGGACTTACT
Source organism: Archivesica marissinica (assembly GCA_014843695.1). Classification (NCBI taxonomy): domain Eukaryota; kingdom Metazoa; phylum Mollusca; class Bivalvia; order Venerida; family Vesicomyidae; genus Archivesica; species Archivesica marissinica. The sequence continues at coordinate 74,873,855 of CM026390.1, read as the reverse complement.
GTAGAGAATTAGTCTTTGGATGTGTATACATTTGATGGTTATTGGGAAACATCCTCTAGAAACAGTATGCAAGATATCAATTTTTTTTTTAAATCTTACATTTTTTAGTTATATATATGCAAATATGTAATTGTCGCCGCTACCATAAAGGTGAGTGCCTAGTCTGGCTATGCACTCAAGCGGGCGAGACATAAACTAGATATAGCATTGATGGTGATGAACACCCGAAGACGCCACTTTGATATAATAGGAAAGATAAAATCTGAGACATTTAATCGTGATGGCTTGGTGATCAGAAATGACATGTGTTGATGTTGTGGATAATGGAAGTAGTATATTAAGCATGCCCAGATCGCAGCTCCATTTAGCTTTTAACTTCTAATTGCAACCTTCACTTAGAAGTTAGAACATATGCAAGTAAAACCTGATCTGCATGTTGTCTCAATGAGGTGAACAATTCATTGTAATTGATGAAAATACGTTGAATCTTTCAGAAAATATTGATCAGACACGGAATGATATGAAACATAGCCATTTGAACACTTAAGTTAAAGTGTGACATTGCCCTTGAAAGGACATGGCTGACACCTTCACTTCGTATCAATATGGTTAATATGCAGCTCAAGCTATTTAACAATTCCTCAATCGGTCGAGTGATGTACCGGACACGAAATATAGCCTCTTGACCTCCAGTGTGGCCCGACCTTGACTGAACATGATTGGAACATTGGTTCTGTACATCCTCTCTATCTGATAAACTTTTGATCCAAAAAACTGAAGTTCTCTATACTTGTAGGCTTTGACCGAATTCCTAGCACATTTATAGCTGTGTCATTATTTGAACATACCGGTACATGTAGTTTATTGAAAATCCATCTAGACGTAGATCCAAATCATGGATCATAAATGACTTACTCTGATATGTGTACAAATACTGTCTCCTTAGTTTTATCATCGATAATAAATCCATGGCCTTTATTTCTACAAAACTCCTTTACAACGCCATTGTGAGTTTCTCCATCCAGCAATCTTTGTGACCTAAAATTTGAAGAATACCAATAATGTTCAAAGAGATGGTTGAACTATGAATAGTAGTATGAGAGATGGTTGAACTATGAATAGTATGGGAGATGGTTGAACTATGAATAGTATGAGAGATGGTTGAACTATGAATAGTATGAGATATGGTTGAACTATGAATAGTATGATATATGGTTGAACTATGAATAGTATGAGATATGGTTGAACTATGAATAGTATGAGATATGGTTGAACTATGAATAGTATGAGATATGGTTGAACTATGAATAGTATGAGATATGGTTGAACTATGAATAGTATGATATATGGTTGAACTATGAATAGTATGATATATGGTTGAACTATGAATAGTATGAGATATGGTTGAACTATGAATAGTATGAGATATGGTTGAACTATGAATAGTACGAGATATGGTTGAACTATGAATAGTATGAGATATGGTTGAACTATGAATAGTATGAGATATGGTTGAACTATGAATAGTATGAGATATGGTTGAACTATGAATAGTATGAGATATAGTTGAACTATGAATAGTATGAGAGATATAGTTGAACTATGAATTGTATGAGAGATATAGTTGAACTATGAATAGTATGAGAGATATAGTTGAACTATGAATAGTATGATATATGGTTGCACTATGAATAGAGATGGTTGTCATGTAGACCGCTAAAACACTGCTTGAAATAGATATTTTTCAACTTTGTGCGATATTATTCTACTTCCAGCTTAACTACATGTTCATGTACAATGTATGTACACTACAGGAAACAGCATCACATTCAGCAAAATGTCACAAAATGTCACAAAATGTGAAAGAATATTTGTTTCGGTCTATGAATACAAGCACTAGTAAAACTTCGATACAGAAAGATAATGTAATAAATCCATTTACTCCCACCATACAAGTGTAGTTTCCTAATGGACACCGTAATTCTACATCGTTAACTACTGTCTAGTCCCTGTGCAATTATCAGCTTATAAAGAACTCAAGTTGCACTTACTTTCTACCCATTTCCTCTTACACGAGTATTAGCAGACTTAAATCATAAAATCATGAATTAAATGTCATAGTTCTGTGTTAGTCAAATGGAGGCCATTATTGATCAATTACCATGCTCAAGAATAGTATGCCAATTAACACTTGTAAGATTGATTTTGTAATAACAATTGTAATATTTACATGCACAATGTTAACCCATTTCATTCTGGATATATTTAAAGGCTTTTGCAAGCAACATAGATCCAGATCAGCCGCAGCGTGACGCTGCGTGCTGATCAAGATCTATGTTGTTTGCTACATAGCCAAGTGTCTTAGCAAGATCATCTGAATAGCAAACAGCATAGAGCCTGATCAGACAGCACATTCCGTGGCAGTTGATCTGGCTCTATGTTCTTTGCAAATACTGTTTGAACGGTATCCAGAATGAAATGGGTTAATTGAGGACCATGTAATAAAACTGGAGTTTGTACTTAATAAAACACATGTCTCCTTGCTGTATACACTTCCAACTGTGAACATGACAGTGATATATACATGTATCTCAATGTTGTCGGGAAAACTCACACTGCATATTATATAGGACAAATATATTACAGGCAACTTTAGAAGGATTGAACTAGACAAAGTACTCATAATTCTCAATGCAAGTACATATTGTTGAAATCAAACAGACTAGCCAGACTACCTACATATACTTGTCTTTAGTTTATACTAATTTACTTTAGCTCGATTGCGAAACAAGTTCTACAACTTATATTAATCACTCTTGAGACCTCATTCCTGATGGAATCCATCACCACGAGGGAGAGAGAAAAGGCAATGTGGAATTTAAATGCCTTGCCTAAGGGCACAATCGGAACAGCTCCAGCGGGGCTCGAACCCCGGGCCTTTCGCACCTGAAGCGAACGCGCTACCACGGCACTATCACAACTTCCACTACAGGACTTGTCTTTCAGTGCAATCCAGCAATCATACAGACTAGACAGACTGCCTACATGTACTTGTCTTTCAGTGCCATCCCCCAATCATATAGACTAGACAGACTGCCTACATGTACTTGTCTGTCAGTGCCATCCACCAATCATACAGACTAGACAGACTGCCTACATGTACTTGTCTTTCAGTGGCATCCACCAATCAAACAGACTAGACAGACTGCCTACATGTACTTGTCTTTCAGTGGCATCCACCAATCAAAAAGACTAGACAGACTGCCTACATGTACTTGTCAATCAGTGGCATCCACCAATCATACAGACTAGACAGACTGCCTACATGTAACTTGTCTTTCAGTGCCATCCACCAATCAAACAGACTAGACAGACTGCCTACATGTACTTGTCTTTCAGTAACATCCACCAATCAAACAGACTAGACAGACTGCCTACATGTACTTGTCTTTCAGTAACATCCACCAATCAAACAGACTAGACAGACTGCCTACATGTACTTGTCTTTCAGTGACATCCACCAATCATACAGACTGCCTACATGTACTTGTCTTTCAGTAACATCCATCAATCAAACAGACTAGACAGACTGCCTACATGTACTTGTCTTTCAGTGCCATCCACCAATCAAACAGACTAGACAGACTGCCTACATGTACTTGTCTTTCAGTAACATCCCCCAATCATACATACTAGACAGACTGCCTACATGTACTTGTCTTTCAGTAACATCCACCAATCATACAGACTAAACAGACTGCTTACATGCACTTGTCTTTCAGTAACATCCACCAATCATACAGACTAGACAGACTGCCTACATGTACTTGTCAATCAGTGCCATCCACCAATCAAACATGCCTACATGTACTTGTCAATCAGTGCCATCCACCAATCAAACAGACTAAACAGACTGCCTACGTGTACTTGTCAATCAGTGCCATCCACCAATCAAACAGACTAAACAGACTGCCTACATGCACTTGTCTTTCAGTAACATCCACCAATCAAACAGACTAGACAAACTGCCTACATGCACTTGTCTTTCAGTGCCATCCCCCAATCATAGACTAGACAGACTGCCTACATGTACTTGTCTTTCAGTGCCACCCCCAATCATATAGACTAGACAGACTGCCTACATGTACTTGTCTTTCAGTGCCATCCACCAATCATACAGACTAGACAGACTGCCTACATGTACTTGTCTTTCAGTGCCATCCCCCAATCATATAGACTAGACAGACTGCCTACATGTACTTGTCTTTCAGTAACATCCCCCAATCAAACAGACTAGACAGACTGCCTACATGTACTTGTCTTTCAGTGCCATCCCCCAATCATACAGACTAGACCGACTGCCTACATGTACTTGTCTTTCAGTGCCATCCCTCAATCATACAGACTAGACAGACTGCCTACATGTACTTGTCTTTCAGTGCCATCCCCCAATCATACAGACTGCCTACATGTACTTGTCTTTCAGTGCCATCCCCCAATCAAACAGACTAGACAGACTGCCTACATGTACTTGTCTTTCAGTGCCATCCCCCAATCAAACAGACTAGACAGACTGCCTACATGTACTTGTCTTTCAGTGCCATCCCCCAATCATACAGACTAGACAGACTGCCTACATGTACTTGTCTTTCAGTAACATCCACCAATCATACAGACTAGACAGACTGCCTACATGTACTTGTCTTTCAGTACATCCACCAATACAGACTAACGACTGCCTACATGTACTTGTCATCAGTGCCATCCACCAATCAAACAGCCTACATGTACTTGTCAATCAGTGCCATCCACCAATCAAACAGACTAGACAGACTGCCTACATGTACTTGTCAATCAGTGCCATCCACCAATCAAACAGACTAGACAGACTGCCTACATGTACTTGTCTTTCAGTAACATCCACCAATCAAACAGACTAGACAGACTGCCTACATGTACTTGTCTTTCAGTGCCATCCCCCAATCATACAGACTAGACAGACTGCCTACATGTACTTGTCTTTCAGTGCCATCCCCCAATCATACAGACTAGACAGACTGCCTACATGTACTTGTCTTTCAGTGCCATCCCCCAATCATACAGACTAGACAGACTGCCTACATGTACTTGTCTTTCAGTGCCATCCCCCAATCAAACAGACTAGACAGACTGCCTACATGTACTTGTCTTTCAGTGCCATCCCCCAATCATACAGACTAGACAGACTGCCTACATGTACTTGTCTTTCAGTAACATCCACCAATCAAACAGACTAGACAGACTGCCTACATGTACTTGTCTTTCAGTGCCATCCCTCAATCATACAGACTGCCTACATGTACTTGTCTTTCAGTGCCATCCCCCAATCAAACAGACTAGACAGACTGCCTACATGTACTTGTCTTTCAGTGCCATCCCCCAATCAAACAGACTAGACAGACTGCCTACATGTACTTGTCTTTCAGTGCCATCCCCCAATCATACAGACTGCCTACATGTACTTGTCTTTCAGTGCCATCCCCCAATCAAACAGACTAGACAGACTGCCTACATGTACTTGTCTTTCAGTGCCATCCCCCAATCAAACAGACTAGACAGACTGCCTACATGTACTTGTCTTTCAGTGCCATCCCCCAATCATACAGACTGCCTACATGTACTTGTCTTTCAGTGCCATCCCCCAATCAAACAGACTAGACAGACTGCCTACATGTACTTGTCTTTCAGTGCCATCCCCCAATCAAACAGACTAGACAGACTGCCTACATGTACTTGTCTTTCAGTGCCATCCCCCAATCATACAGACTAGACAGACTGCCTACATGTACTTGTCTTTCAGTGCCACCCCCAATCATACAGACTAGACAGACTGCCTACATGTACTTGTCTTTCAGTGCCATCCACCAATCATACAGACTAGACAGACTGCCTACATGTACTTGTCTTTCAGTGCCATCCCCCAATCATACAGACTAGACAGACTGCCTACATGTACTTGTCTTTCAGTGCCATCCCCCAATCAAACAGACTAGACAGACTGCCTACATGTACTTGTCTTTCAGTGCCATCCCTCAATCATACAGACTGCCTACATGTACTTGTCTTTCAGTGCCATCCCCCAATCAAACAGACTAGACAGACTGCCTACATGTACTTGTCTTTCAGTGCCATCCCCCAATCAAACAGACTAGACAGACTGCCTACATGTACTTGTCTTTCAGTGCCATCCCCCAATCATACAGACTGCCTACATGTACTTGTCTTTCAGTGCCATCCCCCAATCATACAGACTAGACAGACTGCCTACATGTACTTGTCTTTCAGTAACATCCACCAATCATACAGACTAGACAGACTGCCTACATGTACTTGTCTTTCAGTGCCATCCACCAATCAAACATGCCTACATGTACTTGTCAATCAGTGCCATCCACCAATCAAACAGACTAAACAGACTGCCTACGTGTACTTGTCAATCAGTGCCATCCACCAATCAAACAGACTAAACAGACTGCCTACATGCACTTGTCTTTCAGTAACATCCACCAATCATAAGACTAGACAGACTGCCTACATGTACTTGTCTTTCAGTGCCATCCCCAATCAAACAGACTAGACAGACTGCCTACATGTACTTGTCTTTCAGTGCCATCCCCAATCATACAGACTAGACGACTGCCTACATGTACTTGTCTTTCAGTGCCATCCCTCAATCATACAGACTGCCTACATGTACTTGTCTTTCAGTGCCATCCCCCAATCAAACAGACTAGACAGACTGCCTACATGTACTTGTCTTTCAGTGCCATCCCCCAATCAAACAGACTAGACAGACTGCCTACATGTACTTGTCTTTCAGTGCCACCCCCAATCATACAGACTAGACAGACTGCCTACATGTACTTGTCTTTCAGTGCCATCCACCAATCATACAGACTAGACAGACTGCCTACATGTACTTGTCTTTCAGTGCCATCCCCCAATCATACAGACTAGACAGACTGCCTACATGTACTTGTCTTTCAGTGCCATCCCCCAATCAAACAGACTAGACAGACTGCCTACATGTACTTGTCTTTCAGTGCCATCCCCCAATCATACAGACTAGACAGACTGCCTACATGTACTTGTCTTTCAGTGCCATCCCCCAATCATACAGACTAGACAGACTGCCTACATGTACTTGTCTTTCAGTGCCATCCCCCAATCATACAGACTGCCTACATGTACTTGTCTTCAGTGCCATCCCCCAATCAAACAGACTAGACAGACTGCCTACATGTACTTGTCTTTCAGTGCCATCCCCCAATCAACAGACTAGACAGACTGCCTACATGTACTTGTCTTTCAGTGCCATCCACCAATCATACAGACTAGACAGACTGCCTACATGTACTTGTCTTTCAGTGCCATCCCCCAATCATACAGACTAGACAGACTGCCTACATGTACTTGTCTTTCAGTGCCATCCCCCAATCATACAGACTAGACAGACTGCCTACATGTACTTGTCTTTCAGTGCCATCCACCAATCAAACAAATTGATACAAATCTAGTAAGATGACTAAATGCTGACATTTTATTGAATGATCTTCTAATAAATGCAGCTGTGATTAGTTTGACTTGACTGAAAATGTTACACACATTCATTTTCAATACATTACAATGTTTCTTATTTTTGCAGGGATAATTGTGGCATTGTTTTGGCTGCATTAAAGACATATAGCACAACGGTAGTGAGAGAATACAAAACTTGAGCGACCATATATATGTTATATTTAGGGTTTTACGCCTGCATCAGCACCATTTCGGGCTATATCGCAGGCGGGCAGTTTACTTAACAACACCTTTCCTGGGCAGGCTCCAGCAGTTAACCAGTACTTGGGTGCATCAACCTCCGTAAGAAACTGCCAACTTTTTCATATAAATGAGATACGGCCTGAGTGGGGCTCGAACCTGTGACCATCAGTGATGATAGGTTACAGTGGTATACAAGTCAGCGACCGTAACCACTCGATCACGGAGGCAGACTTGAGCGACTAACAGGAACCATTGATGTAGTACATGTAAAGTGGGTAAATTGACAGATAAAATGTGACACGACAAAAGTGTGATTTTTGTCTTAGTGTAAACATTATTTATTTCAGTATTTGTACATGTAATCAAGAAATGAACATTTTACATATAATTTAACAGCAGTAGACTGAAAGGGATTAGAACGAAAGAACATTTATATAGTTATATAGTTCTTCTCCCTCTTCTGACTGCTCAGTAGTTCTTTATGATGTACATGTACAGTTAACTGAAATAGTCAAACATAAAGTGGCATAATTCAGTTGTTGAATAGTAATAAAGTACACTCTGTGAGTGACCCATACTAATGATACTTTATATGCTTGCTATTTAATAATACAATGTTCATGTACTTAGTTGGAGTCTGCATGGTGGTGAGATGCATTCAGTGTGTGTCTGCCTCGTAACCGGGAGGGTGTTTGAGCCCCGTCCGAACCACGGTGGTGATACAGTTAGGCAAGTTAGGCAATCTATACACGAGGTCTCGAGAGCGGTTAAACTAACGTTGTAAAAACTTGTTTCACAATCGAGTTACAGGTAAAATAAATTTGTAGAATTATTAGTCTAAGTAAACGGCAGACATCAATGAGGTGTACTCTATGTGTACTCTATGGGTTATACAAACTCTGAATAAGTTCTGTTTCTCCTCGTTGGTACTGGACTAGGTACAAGGAATTTGTCTTTTGGAGACTGTTGTGCATGGGCATGGTGTTCGTGCGGGTGGTGTTCATGATGGTGGTGTTCATGAGGGTGGTGTTCGTGAGCATTGTGCCCATCACCGCTCGGGATCTTCACGTTGTTAGCAGCCTGTGTATCTGGTAACTCTGACGACATCTTTACACCTGAAAAATACAAAAACTATTTACTATATTATGGAGACATCAAAATATTCCACATATAGATAACAATCTAAATTGACTGCAGCCTGTTTGTGTCTGAGTTACAAAGCTATAAACTTTGGACACTTTTTGAGAAATGGTAATGTTTGCGTGTGTTTTTACCCATAAATAATTTCTGAAATCCGATTATTTTTGGCTGAAATTCAAGTTAAAGGTCACTCACTCTTGGGGGTGGAGCTTGTTGGGAAGGGGGCAGGGAACAACCCATAGAAACAGTATGCATTACATTCAACTGTTTTTTAGTTATATATACAATTGGTCTAGCTTTCTGCTAAGCGTGTGAGACAAACATGTACAAGTTTACATTAAATGTATAGTTATGCTCGGGAGATATCGCATATATTCACAAAATACAAAATCTGTCAAATCCTGCGGATTCATCTCTTGTAAAACAACTAATGCATTCAATCCGTAGGACCAAGTTCTCGGATAAGCGCCACCTGTTCACTGTGGAGGACCTTCAAAAACTAGTCTCTGACATCTCCACTACAGTCGAAGAACCATACAAGCAAATCATGTACAAGGCTATGATATATATATATATATAACAGCCTTCTTCGGATTACTTTGTGTCGGGGAAATGGCACTATTTAAGCGTGGTTACGAAAACGTAATCACAAGCCAAGCATTACAGGAGGTTTACACCAACTCGAAGGTCAAACATATCAATATCTCTATGTCATCCTATAAACACTCGCACAGTCAACATACTTCAATCCCATTGAGTCGTCAACCTCTCAGAGAAATCTGTCCAGTTCGGGCACTCATTCAATATATGCAGGAGTCGCCATGCCAACACGGCCCCACTGTTTCGTTTTAGATCAGACGAGTTGATATCTGTGACAGATTTCAGATCAGTACTGCGATCACTGGTTCTGGAATGTAACCTTGATCCTACCATATACACTAGCCACTCGTTAAGAATTGGGGGTGCCACACCTGCTCACCTCAACAACATGTCCGCGGCACAAATCTGCCGCCTTGGCCGCTGGAAATCCTAGGCTTACAAGAAATACATTTGCACAGATGCATTACCAATCACCACGTCCAGCTTTAAAGCACAAAGAGAACACAGGCTTTAGTCTCTTCTAACGCGCCTAGTGTGATAAAGCAGAGGCCATACACTGTCTAGCATATACTCCCAATAATAATTAGGGTGCCATCAATTGTTAGTATATATATATATAGATGCCTACTGTAATAAGGCAGTCATTGTACCAACATTGGTGGTAATTCTAATAATGTCTATAGTCGGTTTGTAGTCATGTGTAAGTCTATGGTAACAAAGCCTCGGTTTGTAGTCATGTGTAAGTCTATGGTAACAAAGCCTCGGTTTGTAGTCATGTGTAAGTCTACGGTAACAAAGCCGAGGCTTGTATTCATGTGTAAGTCTACGGTAACAAAGCCTCGGCTTGTATTCATGTGTAAGTCTACGGTAACAAAGCCTCGGGTTGTATTCATGTGTAAGTCTACGGTAACAAAGCCTCGGCTTGTATTCATGTGTAAGTCTACGGTTACAAAGCCAAGGCTTGTATTCATGTGTAAGTCTACGGTAACAAAGCCTCGGCTTGTATTCATGTGTAAGTCTATGGTAACAAAGCCAAGGCTTGTATTCATGTGTAAGTCTACGGTAACAAAGCCGAGGGTTGTATTCATGTGTAAGTCTACGGTGATGAAGCCGAGGCTTGTATTCATGTGTAAGTCTACGGTAACAAAGCCAAGGCTTGTATTCATGTGTAAGTCTACGGTAACAAAGCCAAGGCTTGTATTCATGTGTAAGTCTACGGTAACAAAGCCTCGGCTTGTATTCATGTGTAAGTCTACGGTAACAAAGCCTCGGCTTGTATTCATGTGTAAGTCTACGGTAACAAAGCCGAGGCTTGTATTCATGTGTAAGTCTACGGTAACAAAGCCTCGGTTTGTATTCATGTGTAAGTCTACAGTAACAAAGCCGAGGCTTGTATTCATGTGTAAGTCTACGGTAACAAAGCCAAGGCTTGTATTCATGTGTAAGTCTATGGTAACAAAGCCAAGGCTTGTATTCATGTGTAAGTCTACGGTAACAAAGCCGAGGGTTGTATTCATGTGTAAGTCTACGGTAACAAAGCTGAGGTTTGTATTCATGTTTAAGTCTACGGTAACAAAGCTGAGGCTTGTATTCATGTGTAAGTCTACGGTAACAAAGCCGAGGCTTGTATTCATGTGTACGTCTACGGTGATGAAGCCGAGTCTTGAAACCTAAATGTATATGCTACACGTAAGTCTGCGGTAAAGAGCCGAGACTCGTAACTAGATGTGTATTAAAAGTCCATGCAAAGGACCGAGGCGCTTAGCCAATAGCAAAGTCTACTGTAACAAAGCAGGGGCATCCATTCAATACATGTAAATATTGTTTACCAGTATAATACCATGTACAGTGGGATCCGCTTGTAGCGAACAGTTATAGGAACCTGGCAGAATACCGTATTAGTAACATTCCGTCTATTTCCTAAGTTTTTTATATATTCAATAATTTCAGTTGGATACATGTATAAGCCGAGACGGAGGGGGAAATAAACATTTGCGGGTTCAGGTGTTCGTCGTAATCGGGATTTACTGTACAAGATTGCATAACAAAGTCTTTTGTTCGTTTTTATGTTCGTTTTTGTTCCTATATTTTTATTAACGTGCTAGGGACAACGAGCCCAGGTTACCGAGGCCCCTTTATAACGTCCTAGACATAAGTATAGTTCTCCGTTTAATTCAACGAATAGACAGGCTAGTCACACCAGTCGTTAAGCACAGCATTGGGCGCCAAAGGCAGATACACGTGAGTGTTTGCTCATTAGTAACACGTTTAGAATTCTTGACACACAGCTAGTTATTTAGCCTGGGGTTCTAGTCTGTCGATTTTTCACTTTTTAACTTCTAGCAAAATGATATCAGAAACTCAATACGGCCCAATTAATGGTCTCTGTGTTAAATATATTATTTGACTGACCAGGCAAACTATATCGACACCTGTTCCCAGGCTACTAGTTATTCAATGCTGTAAATATACATGTAGGAATATAGTTCCTTTCTAGTAACAGTGCGCAGATAACATTACATTAAGTAGGCTTAGATCGATAGTTCTTAGCCCCAATCTTGTTTGCTACACACAGGTAGGAAGTTCCTACATGCGGCATCTTTCATCATAGCTTGGGTTAGGCTCGTGGATCTGGGCGGTTTCTCTTGGCGGTTTTTGGTTTGCCCAGATACAGTTATCTGAAACAATCTTCATTAGCCTTGGGCAAATCACTAGCAGTAGTTTGTTTAGTATGCACCGTACATACTAATTTGTAGAACTACTGGTGTATATATATATGTTTTTCTGACATTTTTAATAATAAAAAATGTCCTTTGCAACCATTCAGGTTTTATTGTTTCATTCTCCCATCAGAGTTCCACCGAGTCTATCACATCCTATGTTAGAGTACGAGCAGGACATACCAACTATTCAGGTTTTATTGTTTCATTCTCCCATCAGAGTTCCACTGAGCCTATCACATCCTGTTAGACTACGAGCAGGACATAAATGCTCAGATTGCAGGTAAGAAAATCCTGTTCATATCAATTTATTTTAACATATACATTGTATTGAATTTGTTTTGACAGGATAATAAAATATAATTATTTCTGTTAATAGTATACAATCACACTGGCATAAAACATTCAATCACAGTGGTGGATCCAGTGGCAGTTGAAATTCAATAGGTGCCAGCCCTAAATTGTTGCAAACTGTTTTGTTTCAGGAAAATATTACAGACAATCACTGAATGTTGGATTGTCCCCATGCAGTTTCAAATGCAACATCTTAAAATTTAACTGGCACTTGGCCTCCTGGTTACAATGCAACCCCTCTTAACATGAAAACCTGGAACCGCCACTGAAATGTGCCTTAATGTCAGGTTATTAATAGTATACCGTGATCACCTCGTATCTTTGATTATTCAGGTGGCTGGAGCATGTTAGTGCCATGAACGATACAGATAACGGCGTCAGTTTGAACATGTCCTGGGCATATTTCCATGCAGATATTCAGTTACTTGACACTGACTCACCCGTTGACATAAGTACAGTGTTACCTCTCTTTCCTGAGCAAGCCAAATTGGTAACAATGATTCGTCATTCAATGGATATCATGGAGAAGATTGTTATTTATTTGAACACCAGTCATCACATGTGATCATCTGTTGCTAATGAGATTCTATGGACATTGCCAACACATTTGGAGATAATCGATTTGTAGTTATGTTTGGTGGCCTTCATACCGAGTTGGCAGCACCGAAAACGATCGGTGACTTGCTTCAACACAGCGGGTGAAGTAATGCCATCACACAAGCTAATATAGCTACTCCTGGATCGAGTCATTTCTTAAGGCCACAAATATAGCACGTACCAAGTCACAGCACTTTCCCTTTTCATTCTGAGATGTAAGCAGTATAGTGTATACATTGAGCATAGTATCAATGCCTCAGAAGGAAGGTCCTGCGATGCCTTTCGAACGTTTGTGTCAACAGAGACAGGATGATAGTCCACAATTTCAGTTTTGGTCATTGATATTGAAGTTTGAGCAATTAATACTCATATTCATTAGATATTTGAGAAGGGCATTTTAATCTGTATATTGATGCACTCGGCACATTGGTTCCATGGTTGTGTTAGACCACACCAATTATGCCCGATGAATAACCAGAACAAGCCTCCCTGAAATTGCACGTGAATTTGAAAACGATTATTTTGTGATCCGCAAATCAAACCATCACTGTTCGGCCATACCACTCGATCAAGCTCATGTACAAAAAACAACTGGAGGGTGATGGTGGAGCAATTAGACTGACAAAAAAGTCCACACAACTTCTCCGCTGAATGCTGTGTGGTCCTGATGTTGCTCAGGTCATCCAAGAATTTGAAGATTCTCAAGAGAACAGTAAGGGCAAGAAGAACACAAGCCTAAACCATCATGAACAAACAAAAAGTACCCAGAGTAACTTTAAGCAACATGTTAATGAATTATACTCAGTAATACAGGACATGGATAGCTTTATGAAGAGCTACTTGTTATGGACACGCATGCCATAGTGGAAAAGAAAGTCTGCGAAGCTTTTAAGAATATAGAAACACTCGGTAAGGCTCAGTATGACACATTCATACGTGAATGACTTGAGTCAAGAGAAAAGCCAATCACTGCTCCAATCAAGCAAAATAGATTTACATTATTCAGTAGACCTCCAGTAAAAGAGAAAACTAGGGAGAAGCAGCAGATTACTCATTATTACTCCAAGAGAACTTGCTCCTTATTTTCTCAGCTGTACGTTTCATGCCAAATCAGAAAAGGTGACGAGTTTTTCTCTCATGAAAATAGTACCCCGGCACTGTCTTACTTTGGAGAACTGCGCTTTAGTAAGAAGTCAGAGCTCATGGACTGTCTTGAACAACACTGTGCTTCACAGAATGAAATGCTGCCTAGATGCACTCTTGCTTGATGGAGCAGTGTCCGCCTCTGTGGTCGAGTGATTAAGGTCGCTGACTTGTATACCACTGTAACCTATCATCACCGATGGTCACCAGTTCGAGCCACGCTCAGGCCGTGTCTCATTTATATGAAAAAGTTGGCAGTTTCTTACGGAGGTTGGTGCACCCAAGTACTGGTTAACCGCTGGAGCCGGCAGGCGTAAAACCCGAAATATAAAAATATAACATTGATAGAGCAGCTGTAATTAATCAGCTGTAATTAATATATTGAAACCACGGGACAACAAGACTTTCAAGGAGTATTTTGACAACGTATTTATGCCTCATATAGAGCGCCAACTACAATCTGTAACACGCCTTGATCTCGTGTGGGATATGTATATTCCAAATAGCTTGAAGTCAGCCACATGAAGAAAAAGTGGGGCTGGATCATGACGGCGAGTGAATGAAGATACAAAATTTCCGGGTAATTGGGCTCCTTCCTCAGACATGATGATAAAAGAGTTATTTCAATATTTGGCCGATGAATGCTCCAAACTGCAGCGTGCTGATGGGAAATGTGTCATTTCAACCACAGGTTGTGAAATAGTTGCAATTGAAAACACAAGGCATGTTACTCCAAGTTCGCACGAGGCAGCCGATACACGACTTCTTGTACATGCCTCACATGTTGGGAAGCAAGGAATAAGAAACTGATAATACGCACAGTAGACACAGATGTTGCAATTGCTGAAATATGCACAATTGCAAATAGATGAGCTATGGGTAGCATTTGGAAGCGGAAAGTCCTTGAGATACATTCCTATCCATGAACTGGTATTAAATCTGGGACAAGATATATCGGAAGCTTTACAAGCCTTCCATGCATTTACTGGATGTGATCAGACATCCTCCTTTGGTGGTTAGGGTAAGAGAAAAGCATGGTCGACATTGGCAACCTACAAAGATGCCATACAAGCCTTTAAGCGTCTAGAAAACATGCCCTCTGAAAATGACATTGCCCAAATAATGTCAGTGTTAGAGCGCTATGTTATACTCCTCTATGATCATTCAAGCTCCACAGAAAACTTGAAAGAAGCACGTAAAGATCTCTTCACATGGAAAGGACGATCTATTGACCTGATTCCTCCAACATCAGCTGCACTTCTCCAACAGACAAATCTTGTAGATTGTCAGACTGTTTATTGTTGGTGGCAGGCACTTGTTCCATACCCAGAGATGCCTTTGCCAAGCGAATGGGGCTGGATAAAGGAAGCAGATGAAACATCACCATGGGAACCACTATGGACAAAACTCCCACAGGCATCAGTGTCATGCTATGAACTGTTGAAATGTGGATGTAAAGTTGAAAAAAGCTGTATATAACCTGAACTCCATCGGTGTGCATTGGAACACAGAATCACCACAACAGCATGCAATGTGTTATTTCAACTGATGGTACTTACAAAATCTGAAAAAATGCTTCTGTTGGGGGTACATTATGTTTATTGACTGAACATTATAGTATTACTGACAAAAAGAGCATCTAAAACTGTACTTCCAGTGGATTTCAACTGTCACTTCATTACTGCAATTAAATGAAAATGTTATTTCTATCATTCAATAGTGTTCATCTAATAAAAGGTTTCATAATTGTAGCTTTAACCCATTCAACACCAAGTAACTCACATGGACTGGTCCATGATATTCATAAACCAATAAATGAATCAGAAAATCACATTTGGACAAGTTCATTTATCAAAATGGGTAATTATGTCTAAAAATAGTCTTATCACTGGCAAAAAGTGCAGATCCTGATGAGACGGCTCGTCACGAGCCGGCTCATCTGGATCTACACTTTTTGTAAGCCTATTTAGAGGTCTGTGGTGTTGAAAGGGTTAAATTCACTTTTTTTCTCTTTGAAAATCATACATGGCATTTAAATCGTATAATTATTTTGTTTTGGTGGCCATTTTGACCGCTATTTTTAATTTTGGCCGCCATCTTGAATTTTGGCCGCCATCTTGAATTTTGAAAGTGGGTCTCGATCTTCATATAATCTTCTGGTATTTACCTATTACCATGGTAAGTTTGTAACTTCTATCCAGAAGTGAACAATTGTTATGGCTATCACTCTAACTATAATGTTAACATTGATTATGTAGTATTGATAGATCTTCACGCTTCCACAGCATGGCTAATCATTTTAGGAAAATCCTACTTTCTTTTTGGAGAGATTGCAAGTCGCCAAACACTGGATTGAAATTAATTGTTCAAATTATTTCAGAAAAATGTCTGGTAGCAATGACATTTATAAGCAAATAAATTAGTTTGTGTTGGTGCGATATTTGATACATGTACTACAAATGTATCTTTTATGAATGGTATCTAGCCTTTTAAGCGGGAGAACTCTGGTTGTTTCGCAGGTGGGGATATGTGAGATGGGGTGACTGGCATAGCGTGTGGAGATAGTAGTGACGAGACTGCTGTGTATATGGATTGCTACAGATAATGTATATGTACATGTATGGGTACATTCATCAGCCTCCGTCCGTCTTATGAGACGATGGATTGCGCTCTTGTTGAGGAACATCTTCTGCGGTGACTGAGTAGGCCTATTCTTGAGTGGCAGTCTCTGTTGCAGTCATCGCAGGTGAAGATCGAGTCATCCAGTTTGGTTGATGCCTTGCGCTTCTGTCGTTTCTGCTCACGAAGCGTAGTTCGCTCAGCCTCGGCTCGTCTGACCCCAGCTTTCACAACGTGTCTCCATGATGACCGGTTTGATGCTGTGTCCTCCCAAGACTCTATGTTGATTTGCGCTGAACGCAGGTCCCTCTTACAAGCGTCCCTGTATCTTAGGTGGGGGCGACCAGTTGGACGTGATCCTTGTTCAAGTTGACCGTATAGTAGATCTTTGGGGATGCGTCCTTTATCCATGCGTCGGACATGACCTAGCCAGCGCAGGCGGCGTTCACTGAGCATTGCATAGATGGTTGTTGAACTCGCTCTGCTGAGGACCTCTGTATTGGTGACCCTATCTTCCCAAGTGATTCCCAAGATCCTGCGAAGGCACCTCATATGGTACGAGTTCAGCTTTGTCTCTTGTCTGGCATATGTCGTCCATGACTCACTGCCGTAGAGGAGCGTGCTGAGTATGCAGGCCTGGTAGACCTTCAACTTGGTGTTCAGCGTTAGGTTTCTGTTCTCCCAGACTCTCTTGGTGAGTTTTGACATGACGGTGGCTGCTTTCCCAATGCGTACATTGATCTCAGCATCGAGGGACAGGTTGTTGGATATCAGTGATCCTAGATATCTGAAGTTGTCGACCATGGCGAGTGTAGAGCCGTTAATGGCTATGGGTGCTGGATCTGCAACGTCCTGGGTCATGACCTCTGTTTTCTTTATGCTGATGGTTAGGGCAAACTCACGGCATGCATTGGAGAACTGATCCATGAGGCGCTGGAGGCCATCGTGTGTGTGGCTTGCGAGGGCTGCATCGTCAGCGAACAGCATCTCCCTGAGTAGGACACGAGTTGTTTTGGTTTTGGCACGCAAGCGGGCCAAGTTGTATAGCTTGCCATCGTGTCGGGTGTGGATGTAGACACCGTCAGAGGAGGACTGGAAGGCATATGTCAGGAGGAGTGAGAAGAGGATGCCGAAGAGCGTCGGTGCGAGGACGCAGCCTTGCTTGACTCCGCTGAGGATGGGAAAAGGCTTGGAAATGTCGCCGTCGAAGCTGACGGTGCTCTTCATATCTTTGTGGAACGACGTGATCATGCTTAGCAATTTTGGTGGACAGCCAATCTTGTGTAGCAGTTTGAAAAGTCCACAGCGACTGACCAGGTTGAATGCCTTTGTTAGGTCCACGAATGCGAGGTACAGTGGCTGTATGGGTACATTACCTCTACTGTAATTAGTGCATATATGTATATGTTTACTATGTATATGTTTACTATGTATATGTTTACTATATGTTTACTGTGTATATGTTTACTATGTATATGTTTAATATGTATATGTTTTGTACTTGAAACATTACTCACACAGATGCCATGTGTGAATACATAGTTATTGCTTGTCTTGCATGTTATGGTGTTAGGATTTATTCATGCCAATCACAACTAAAGACGCTTTTGCAAACAGTATACAGCCAGATCAGATGGAACAGAATGTACCGTCTGATCAGACTCTATGCTGTTTGCTATATGGATAGTGGGGCTAAACACTTGTCTAAATAGCATTATGTCATGACTGATCTGGATCTATGTTGTTTGCACATTCCATCCAATTTATTCGGCAGGTTATGGGTTAACATAAATTGATAATATGATATTGTTTCTTCATGAATTTGCTTGTGTCTATTCCTAGGTGCTGTATGGTGCAAATGTTCATTAATAAATAAATACATTGTACGAGTCTATTTAACTTATTCTGTACAAATTCATTTACTACAAAACACCCATCTGTGAATACTGTGACGCATGTAACCATGTAATTAACTCTTTCAACACCAAGTAACTGACATGGACTGGTCCATGATATTCTTAGACCAATAAATGAATAAGAAAATTACATTCGGACCAGTTCATTTATCAAGATGGGTAATTTTGTCTAAAATTAGTAATACTATCATCACGAGCCGGCTCATCTGGATCTACACTTTTTGTAAGCCTATAAATAGAGGTATGTGGTGTTGAAAGGGTTAATGCAACCACCCAATTCAAATTCACCAACGTAAAAGCTATCCTCAAAACAACCTATTTTTTACTCCTTGCTACCTAGCGACACACGAAATGTACAGTCAGCTAAATGACCTTGAAGCGACACAATCACAGGCTTTCATTGCTTTAACAACAGTGAGACAGACATCATCAAATAGACATAAATAACTGCCACTGCAGGTAACTGTTGCTGCTGCAATCAATATCAGCTTTCCACTGACAATTATCACAATAATCATTTTACTAGGAATTTCTAATACATATTACACAATAAACTGGCAAGAGAATAATAACAGATTCTGCTCCCCCCCTCATCAACACTGATTGTAAATCTGATTGGCAGGCCAGTAATAAAATCAATGGTCCTGACTCCTGGTACATGTAGGTGCATCGCAATAGCACCTACTACATGTAGGTGCACCGTTATAGCACCTACTACATGTAGGTGCACCGTTATAGCACCTACTACATGTAGGTGCACCGTTATAGCACCTACTACATGTAGGTGCACCATTATAGCACCTACTACATGTAGGTGCACCGTTATAGCACCTACACATGTAGGTGCACTGTTATAGCACCTACTACATGTAGGTGCACCGTTATAGCACCTACTACATGTAGGTGCACTGTTATAGCACCTGCATGTAGGTGCACTGTTATAGCACCTACTACATGTTACTACATGTAGGTGCACTGTTATAGCACCTACATGTAGGTGCACCGTTATAGCACCTACTACATGTAGGTGCACTGTTATAGCACCTACATGTAGGTGCACCGTTATAGCACCTATATGTAGGTGCACCGTTATAGCACCTACTAACGGTGCACCTACTACATGTAGGTGCACTGTTATAGCACCTACTACATGTAGGTGCACCGTTATAGCACGCACCTACCGGTATTGTAACTCAGCTCACTATCAACATAAATTTTACAAAACTAACCCTTTGCATGCTAGCGGCAGATAAAATCACTCTTGCAAACAGCATAGGGCCACAGAATGTGCCGCCTGATCAGACTCTACGCTGTTTGCTATTAGGATAGTGAAGCTAAAACACTTGGCTGAATAGCAAACAACATACTTTTACATAGATCCTGATCAGACCGACGCGCTATGCTGCGGATGATCTGGATCTATTATTATTTTGCAAATGTGTTTAATTTACTCAGCAGGCAGAGTTAAGCTAATGCATGGCATGGTCTCAAAAACAGCCACAAAAAATCAGATAAAACAACCACACAACTTTGTCAGATAAAACAGCAACAAAACTAGTCAGATAAAACAGTCACAACACTAGTCAGATAAAACAGCCACAACACTAGTCAGATAAAACAGCAACAACACTAGTCAGATAAAACAACACTAGTCAGATAAAACAGCCACAACACTAGTCAGATAAAACAGCCACAACACTAGTCAGATAAAACAGCAACAACACTAGTCAGATAAAACAGCAACAACACTAGTCAGTTAAAACAGCAACAACACTAGTCAGATAAAACAGCAACAACACTAGTCAGATAAAACAGCAACAACACTAGTCAGATAAAACAGCAACAACACTAGTCAGATAAAACAGCCACACAACTAGTCAGATAAAACAGCCAAAACACTAGTCAGATAAAACAGCCACACAACTAGTCAGATAAAACAGCCACAACACTAGTCAGATAAAACAGCCACAACACTAGTCAGATAAAACAGCAACAACACTAGTCAGATAAAACAACACTAGTCAGATAAAACAGCCACAACACTAGTCAGATAAAACAGCCACAACACTAGTCAGATAAAACAGCAACAACACTAGTCAGATAAAACAGCAACAACACTAGTCAGTTAAAACAGCAACAACACTAGTCAGATAAAACAGCAACAACACTAGTCAGATAAAACAACACTAGTCAGATAAAACAGCTACAACACTAGTCAGATAAAACAGCAACAACACTAGTCAGATAAAACAGCAACAACACTAGTCAGATAAAACAGCCACAACATTAGTCAGATAAAACAACCACAACATTAGTCAGATAAAACAGCCACAACACTAGTCAGATAAAACAGCCACAACATTAGTCAGATAAAACAGCCACACAACTAGTCAGATAAAACAGCCACAACACTAGTCAGATAAAACAGCAACAACACTAGTCAGATAAAACAGCCACAACACTAGTCAGATAAAACAGCAACAACACTAGTCAGATAAAACAGCCACAACACTAGTCAGATAAAACAGCCACAATACTTAAGTCAGATAAAACAGTCACAATACTTAAGTCAGATAAAACAGTCACAATACTTAAGTCAGATAAAACAGTCACAATACTTAAGTCAGATAAAACAGTCACAATACTTAAGTCAGATAAAACAGTCACAAAACTTAAGTCAGATAAAACAGTCACAAAACTTAAGTCAGATAAAACAGTCACAAAACTTAGTCGGATATAACAGTGACAAAACTTAAGTCAGATAAAACAGTCACAAAACTTAGTCGGATATAACAGTGACAAAACTTAAGTCAGATAAAACAGCCACAAAACTAGTCGGATATAACAGTGACAAAACTTAAGTCAGATAAAACAGCCACAAAACTAGTCGGATATAACAGTGACAAAACTTAAGTCAGATAAAACAGCCACAAAACTAGTCGGATATAACAGTGACAAAACTTAAGTCAGATAAAACAGCCACAAAACTAGTCGGATATAACAGTGACAAAACTTAAGTCAGATAAAACAGTCCCAATACTTAAGTCAGATAAAACAGCCACAAAACTTAAGTCAGATAAAACAGCCACAAAACTAGTCGGATATAACAGTGACAAAACTTAAGTCAGATAAAACAGCCACAAAACTAGTCGGATATAACAGTCCCAATACTTAAGTCAGACAAAACAGCCACAAAACTTAAAGTCAGATATATAACAGCCACAACACTAGTCAGATAAAACAGCCACAACACTAGTCAGATAAAACAGCCACAACACTAGTCAGATTAAACAGCCACAAAACTTAAGTCAGATAAAACAGCCACAAAACTAGTCGGATATAACAGTGACAAAACTAGTCGGATATAACAGTGACAAAACTTAAGTCAGATAAAACAGCCACAAAACTAGTCGGATATAACAGTGACAAAACTTAAGTCAGATAAAACAGCCACAAAACTAGTCGGATATAACAGTGACAAAACTTAAGTCAGATAAAACAGTCCCAATACTTAAGTCAGACAAAACAGCCACAAAACTTAAGTCAGATATATAACAGCCACAACACTAGTCAGATAAAACAGCCACAACATTAGTCAGATAAAACAACCACAACATTAGTCAGATAAAACAGCCACAACACTAGTCAGATAAAACAGCCACAACATTAGTCAGATAAAACAGCCACACAACTAGTCAGATAAAACAGCCACAACACTAGTCAGATAAAACAGCAACAACACTAGTCAGATAAAACAGCCACAACACTAGTCAGATAAAACAGCAACAACACTAGTCAGATAAAACAGCCACAATACTTAAGTCAGATAAAACAGTCACAATACTTAAGTCAGATAAAACAGTCACAATACTTAAGTCAGATAAAACAGTCACAATACTTAAGTCAGATAAAACAGTCACAATACTTAAGTCAGATAAAACAGTCACAATACTTAAGTCAGATAAAACAGTCACAATACTTAAGTCAGATAAAACAGTCACAATACTTAAGTCAGATAAAACAGTCACAATACTTAAGTCAGATAAAACAGTCACAATACTTAAGTCAGATAAAACAGTCACAATACTTAAGTCAGATAAAACAGTCACAATACTTAAGTCAGATAAAACAGTCACAATACTTAAGTCAGATAAAACAGTCACAAAACTTAAGTCAGATATAACAGTGACAAAACTTAAGTCAGATAAAACAGCCACAAAACTAGTCGGATATAACAGTGACAAAACTTAAGTCAGATAAAACAGCCACAAAACTAGTCGGATATAACAGTGACAAAACTTAAGTCAGATAAAACAGCCACAAAACTAGTCGGATATAACAGTGACAAAACTTAAGTCAGATAAAACAGCCACAAAACTAGTCGGATATAACAGTGACAAAACTTAAGTCAGATAAAACAGCCACAAAACTAGTCGGATATAACAGTGACAAAACTTAAGTCAGATAAAACAGCCACAAAACTAGTCGGATATAACAGTGACAAAACTTAAGTCAGATAAAACAGCCACAAAACTAGTCGGATATAACAGTGACAAAACTTAAGTCAGATAAAACAGTCCCAATACTTAAGTCAGACAAAACAGCCACAAAACTTAAGTCAGATATATAACAGCCACAACACTAGTCAGATAAAACAGCCACAACACTAGTCAGATAAAACAGCCACAACACTAGTCAGATAAAACAGCCACAAAACTTAAGTCAGATAAAACAGCCACAAAACTAGTCGGATATAACAGTGACAAAACTTAAGTCAGATAAAACAGCCACAAAACTAGTCGGATATAACAGTGACAAAACTTAAGTCAGATAAAACAGCCACAAAACTAGTCGGATATAACAGTGACAAAACTTAAGTCAGATAAAACAGTCCCAATACTTAAGTCAGACAAAACAGCCACAAAACTTAAGTCAGATATATAACAGCCACAACACTAGTCAGATAAAACAGTATGACCATTAAATGCACAGCATGACCATTAAATGCACAGTATGACCATTAAATGCACAGTATGACCATTAAATGCACAGCATGACCATTAAATGCACAGTATGACCATTAAATGCACAGCATGACCATTAAATGCACAGTATGACCATTAAATACAACATTTGAAAAAGGAGTGCTTTATAATGGGCCAGTGTTACTGTATTATGTGGCCAAAAGTTTGTATGAAAATTGTGAAAAGAAAATTAGGGAGAAGTGGAACCCCCAGAGGGCGATGTCAGGGTCCCTAGGGCGACTATTTCACCCACATCGCCCTCTAAACTGATCCCCAGGTGGTTATTATGCATGTTGGTATATGTACTTCCTGTACCAAATAATAACCTCTAGACCAAGGTGTGCACCATTAGTGTAGGCACGCACTGACACTCTTTTGATCACTACTCGACTTGTCCCAGTAATTATGCTAAATGTTGAATGATGCTTACTGTACCTGCAGATCAACAGGATGGGCATATCACTAAATGGTATGTTGTGTATTAGTGTTAAGTACAGATGAATAGTAGAATCATATGCATATGTATGTTCTTTCGTATGTATGTTCTTTCGCATCTAAATTCTGAAAAGCTTTAGCAATTGAGGTTTACTGTATGGGAACACTGAAATAGGATTCCACTTGTACATGTATGTACCGAGTGGCACATGCCTTATGCAGAGCATGGATTGGTTCAATCCGGAAAGTGTCCGAGCCACTAATAAAGATCACTAACTTTCCGAGCCACTAATAAAGATCACTATCTGGTAATCCTTTGTTTCTGCAAGTTTTGGGTACATGTATATCTGATAGTACTTTCAGATCAAGATGTTTCTGTTCAGCCACAACACTAGTCAGATAAAACAGCCACAACACTAGTCAGATAAAACAGCCACAAAACTAGTCAGATAAAACAGCCACAACACTAGTCAGATAAAACAGCCACAACACTAGTCAGATAAAACAGCCACAAAACTAGTCAGATAAAACAGCCACAACACTAGTCAGATAAAACAGCCACAACACTAGTCAGATAAAACAGCCACAAAACTAGTCAGATAAAACAGCCACAACACTAGTCAGATAAAACAGCCACAACACTAGTCAGATAAAACAGCCACAAAACTAGTCAGATAAAACAGCCACAACACTAGTCAGATAAAACAGCCACAACACTAGTCAGATAAAACAGCCACAATGTGTGCACTAGTCAGATAAAACAGCCACAACACTTAAGTCAGATATAACAGCCACAAAACTAGTCGGATATAACAGTCACAAACTTAAGTCAGATAAATAAGCCACAAAACTTAATCAGATAAAAACAGCCACAAAACTTAGTCAGTCAGGAAGTTGTGTACAAAGTAGATTACGGCACCAACATAATATGACTATAATATGAATTTAATCAATATTTGTTGACAAAATTATATATATATATACACCTCGTCATAAATATCGCACCACACATTTAAAATTAAAATTAGAAAATATAATTTTCGGTTTTTTAAACTACAAGTATATATTTAATACACTACACCATCTGTGAACATAATATCACAAACACACCCTGTTCAGAGCTGCATCTGCATGCTCAGTCAAGCATGCTTGATCCGGGGTCTGTTTGCTAACAATGCAGTATGCACATAGCCTCTTTAGGCGTATGTTATGTTGGCAGACACAGCTAAAATTTGTTTGTAGGCATACAGTAAGCTTTATTTTGACCAACCAGTGAAATGCCCAGGCGTCCAGTGCCTCTGAACCAAAGATGGCAAATTATTGGTATGCACCAGACTGGTATGTCATGTCGTGCTATTGGAGCATTGGAGCACAACTGAACATTAAACACACTGTTATCAGTAGGCTAATACGTAAGCATACTGCTTCCGGTGAAGTGAAGGATGCGCCGAGGTCTGGACGTCCAAGAAAAACCAATGACAGGGAAGATCGTGCTCTCGTACGCCAAGCCAGACGAAGCCCAAAGTCTACATGTACACAGCTGCGACATGGATGGCATCCATACAACAGAGTGTCCATCAGCACCATCAGACGACGCCTAAATTCTGCAGGATTGAGAGCAAGACGACCAATCAGACGTCCACTCCTCACAAATCAGCACCGCCATGCCCGTTTAGCCTGGTGCCAAGCACGTGCTCGCTGGAACCTGAGGACATGGAGAAGGATCCACTGGTCCGATGAAAGCAGATTTTTGCTGCATCATACAGACGGGAGGGCACGAGTTTGGAGGCAGAGAGGCACAGCATATGATCAGAGGAACATTCAAGCTGAGGTTCCATTTGGGGGTGGATCCGTCATGGTGTGGGGGTGTTGTTCCTGTGATTGTAAACTTGACCTCATCACAGTTCCCGGAACACTGAATGGACAGAGGTACCAGAACTTGATCCTGGACGGTGCTGTTGTGCCTCATTTCGATAACCATGCTCTCGCCACACGCCCAGTCTTCATGGACGATAATGCCAGACCACATCGTGCTCGAGCTGTTGTTCAGCATTTCCAACACAACGCCATTGAGACACTACCATGGCCTGCCAGAAGTCCAGACTTAAATCCTATTGAGCATTTGTGGGACATTTTGGGATGTAGGGCGAGAGCAAGGGATCCTCCAGTTCAGAACCTTCAGGAATTGACCCATGCATTGCATGATGAGTGGCAGCAGATCCCCCAACAGAGAATCAGACGTCTGGTGACCAGCATGAGACGGCGTGTAGAAAATGTTATCCATGTGCGAGGCGGTTACACCAGATACTGAGTTAGCCAGTCAGTGTGGACCTTACTAGTGTGTTCGACATTAATGAAAAGTGAACTGTGTTGTGTGTCTGTTGTAACGACTCCGGCAGCCATACTTATTTAACCTTATTTTACGGTGATTTTAGTGAACTTTAGTTTGCTTCAATTAAACCCTCAATTAGTGCTCAAATTCGGTTTTGTGTTGTCAATTTTCTGACTGAACGCTCACATGAGGCCATATAAACAGTTTAGTGTGCTTTTCTAAGCACCATTTTATGAGGTGAAGATTCAGTTTTACTTAGTGAAAAAAAGTGGGTGGTGCGATATTTATGACGAGGTGTATATATACAGGTATTAGATTCTCCTGTATTAAGAATTAAAGATTGCTAAACACAAAATGTAATCCTGTTCTGGACCCCAGAAATAAATTGAACTGAATCCATTCCATTTCACACACTCACCACACTGTATTCCCCAACTTGATTTAATCTCCAATTAAACTCTATAATACCACAAAGACAATGTGACAAACACAAGATTGAATTGTCTACAATAGTTCTGTCATCTCTGCTCTCCTCATTAATCCACGTTTTCTTTATTGATTTCCATCAACTTCTGTACATCTCTCGTCAGTCTGCGCATTAAAATCGGGACTTTTTTTGCACAAATAGTCTATGCACAAAGCATATATAATGTATATGAAATGTAGTGAAGTGCTCTAAACAGCTCTATTCAATGTAAGACTACCTAATCTCCTTGCATGCTCTGCATTGCATGCTATGCTGGCATTGAAAATAACAGTCAAATATGTCATTACAACAAGTCTAACAAAATTCCATGGCACAGTTCCAGAGTTTTTCAGATACAATTATGAAACAAGCTTCATTGAATTGTATGGTATAATGATTTGAACTACAGTCAAACCTGTGCTAGTGGTCACTCCATTAAGCAGCAAACCTGTATTAAGCAGCCAATTTACAGATTCCCAAAGTGTTCTTTTATTATATATTTGACCTCTATTAAGCAGCCACCTGTGCTAAGCAGCCACTTTCTGTGATTCCCTTGGCTGGCTGCTTAAGACAGGGTTGACTGTACATTTAATTATAGTCTTTATATTACCCAGCATGCAGAGTTAAATATGTCATTTTACTGAGACAGTGGAATAGCGATTGCATTCTGGAATTGCCCTGGATTGTGCATTAACCCTTTCCTTCATAGATATTTACGTTAATATATTATTATATCTCCATACAAACGACAGCCATTTAGCTATCATGCAGTGGATAAGTAGTCCCCATATCCCACATCCATAGATACTACTGGGACTACATGAGATTCTGGCCTTTATTATGAGCATTGGTTTGGCTACTACATTTCAATGTATGTCAGGAGGCGCTTCTATGAGGGAAAGGGTTAAGCCGTATTGTATTTCTCTTGGTAGAACAAATTGTTACTGACAGCTGTTTCATCAAACTTAATGAGTATATCACCATGATGAAGACAATATATTTATTGTCACAAGAAGGTACATTTTGTATGTATTACAGGTACTTTGCGTCTGACTTCCAGTTTCAATCATGTTGTAGTAAAAATATATGACTACCGGTAGTCATTTTTGCTTGTAAATCTGTTGTAACATAATCATGCAAGGCTTAGTACATGCAGTAATGTCGGATGTCCCATTAGCGCAGTGGTTAGCGCGCTCGCTTCTCACCAATGCAACCCGGGTTCGATCCTCGGACCGGGAAGAATGTGAGATGGTATGGCGGTTTTCTCCCACACGAATGACCACATATATGCTTTCATCCGCGCCAACGAGAATGATTAATATAAATTGTTGAAACTTGCTTCGCAATTGTTGTAAAATCAATAAAGTTTAAAAAAGTAATTGCAGTAATATACATGCATTAATGCTATAGTGGGAATCATTATGTAGAATTGTGCCATAGTATTATAATAATTTATTACGTGTACATGTTGTACATGTATACATATACGGGAATGATGCATACAACGTGAAACAGCGCCAGCACTGCAGCCACAAGGGATGCCATAACCACCCACAAGGAATGGAAAGGCAGGAAATGTTACATAAATGACATATTGCAATATGTGGATTGTAATTGTTACTTGAACATGGGTAGAGCTATACATGTATATCAGAACTAGTGCAGCCATTCACCAATTGACTTGAGCCTTTGGCTTCAAAACACTATTACTGGCTTAAGAAAAATGGGATTGCAGGGTTCCCGCTGTCGGTCGCCAATGGCAACAACAAACCAATATATACTGGCGCTACATTTTATGAATTGGCAAAAATATATGGTGCAACTTTGGGGGGAGGGGGCACATGTTTTGTCAAATATATGTACATAGCTTCAAATATTTATCTGTGCTATATGGCTCTTACAATGTAGTTGGCCACAAGTTTTTCAAATTGGCTCCAGTTTTTCTCTCAATTGACGACAGAAATGGCGCAGACAAAAATTCAGACAGAGGGAACCCTGTATTGCCGAATATCACAAACAAGTGCTCTCTGTGAATGTAGCTGAATAAACAAACATATACCCACAAATTTTACTGGTTCACTGGCATTTTCAGTAATTTGTTGCCTCCAGGCAGGGAGAAAACAAGACAATGCAATCGGGTTTGGTCATGTGTGATAAAACAAATAATGAGTGGTGGGGGGATTATCTGAGAGCTAGATTATTGCTGATTGATGGCAGATTACCCTGCAAATATACAGGGCTCTTCTTACATGTAGGTCAGAATTGTTGGGAGAAGTGAGAAAGTGTGCAATTGCGTTCTTCAATGGTACTATTAATTTTCAACAGAATACGGTTAAAATACACAATATCAGCATTAAATACATTAGAATAGAATGAGTGCATTACAATGGCCAGTGTTGACTAAATCCGAGTTACATCACACATTTTGTTTACACAGGCATAAACAATGACGTAGTAATTTATTGGCGCTATTTTTCTCAACGTGATATTACCAAACATATAACTGATGGTTGTGATGTTGCTGGTTATGTTACACAGGGTGTTCACTACTAGACTTTCAAGAGTTATTCAGGGTTCAGTCTAGGTCAGAATATTTGGGAGAAGTGAGAAGGCACGCGACCCAAGTAACTGACATGGACTGGTCCATGATATTTTTAGACCAATAAATTAATAACAAAATTACATTTGGATCAGTTCATTTATCAAAATGGGTAAACAAAATTCTAAAAATAGTTATATTACTTGAAAAAAGTGCAGATCCTGATGAGACGGCTCGTCACGAGCCGGCTCATCTGGATCTACACTTTTTTGTAAGCCAATTTAGAGGTCTGTGGTGTTGAAAGGGTTAAAGGTGTTATTTAATCAATTTCAACAAAATAAGGTTAAAATGCACAGTATGACCATTAAATGCACAGTATGACCATTAAATGCACAGTATGACCATTAAATGCACAGTATGACCATTAAATGCACAGTATGACCATTAAATGCACAGTATGACCATTAAATGCACAGTATGACCATTAAATGCACAGTATGACCATTAAATGCACAGCATGACCATTAAATGCACAGTATGACCATTAAATGCACAGTATGACCATTAAATGCACAGCATGACCATTAAATGCACAGTATGACCATTAAATGCACAGCATGACCATTAAATGCACAGTATGACCATTAAATACAACATTTGAAAAAGGAGTGCTTTATAATGGGCCAGTGTTACTGTATTATGTGGCCAAAAGTTTGTATGAAAATTGTGAAAAGAAAATTAGGGAGAAGTGGAACCCCCAGAGGGCGATGTCAGGGTCCCTAGGGCGACTATTTCACCCACATCGCCCTCTAAACTGATCCCCAGGTGGTTATTATGCATGTTGGTATATGTACTTCCTGTACCAAATAATAACCTCTAGACCAAGGTGTGCACCATTAGTGTAGGCACGCACTGACACTCTTTTGATCACTACTCGACTTGTCCCAGTAATTATGCTAAATGTTGAATGATGCTTACTGTACCTGCAGATCAACAGGATGGGCATATCACTAAATGGTATGTTGTGTATTAGTGTTAAGTACAGATGAATAGTAGAATCATATGCATATGTATGTTCTTTCGTATGTATGTTCTTTCGCATCTAAATTCTGAAAAGCTTTAGCAATTGAGGTTTACTGTATGGGAACACTGAAATAGGATTCCACTTGTACATGTATGTACCGAGTGGCACATGCCTTATGCAGAGCATGGATTGGTTCAATCCGGAAAGTGTCCGAGCCACTAATAAAGATCACTAACTTTCCGAGCCACTAATAAAGATCACTATCTGGTAATCCTTTGTTTCTGCAAGTTTTGGGTACATGTATATCTGATAGTACTTTCAGATCAAGATGTTTCTGTTCACCATGAAGGAGCCAAATTTAATTGAAGTCGTTTCATGTTTGGAGTTGTATATTTTATCATATTTACTCTCTTAGCTTCACGCAACCAGTTTTAAAGACCTTCCCGGTAGAAAATTATTACGACGTGTACATTTTACACAACACCGCCTGTCAAATCACAACAAAATAACATGCAAACATACAGTTTGATTTAACATGCTGTTTAACCATAAAAAGGGTTTTCATCCGCTAAAAGCGACAGGCAGGCAAGCACCGTCACCGACGCGCATGGCATAAAGGCCAAACGATGGACCATACTTCCATTACCGAGTTAAAGAGATAATTAGTAATTCAGACTGTACTATAAATCCGGATAGTAAGGAATCGTGGCAATCTGGCCGGAGGATTGTTGAATTGGGTCACCTGGTAGACGAGTTGCGAAGCTGCATGGATTGTGGCAGCAGTTGAGCCTGGTAAACACTTAAGGAGAGAATTCGGGTCCGCGTTGTCGGTGGAATGCCAGTGTGACTTGGTGAATAGGATCAAGACTAGTAAGAAACAATATCTCAATGAAGGTGTTAAGGCAAGGCACTTAAATCCCACATTGCCTCTCTCTCCTTCATGGCAATGGATTCCATCAGAAATGAGGTCTCGAGAGTGATTAATATAAGTTGAAATAAATTGTTTCGCAATCGAGCTAAAATAAATATGTATAAAAAATGAAGGGTTTTAAAACAGCATTACATCATAATAAAGATTGTTTTGGGTAAAATATAAATACTAATGTGTGTGTGTTTACAAAAATCAAAATAGTCGCACAGAAACGATAAAAATTCCAATGAATTTAAATCGTCGTATATGCGAATTTGTTTATCAACACACGAAATGTAAACACGCACAGCGCGCATGCGTGAAACAACAGAGGATGTAGAAAACAACGTATATATTTTGAACATGAAAGACTATCTATCTATCTTCCTCTAATGTCGAACCCCTTGCGGGGATGTAGAAATGTCCCTAAAAGACTTAGCTAACAGAGGTATGAATCAACATATCAAGTAATTTAATTAAAAAAGACAACGTGGGGCAAATGGGGACGATGCATTCCGAATGCAAACAAGTACGGACGATGCGTTTCGGTTGTAAACAAGTGCGTGACCGATCGACTCGGAAAGTTTTCGAGTTTGTTTAAGTATAATGTTAGAATGTGTAGCAGCATTGCAACTCATACGTAAAAATTGAATTTTTCAAATATCTTTTATTTCATACTTTAATGCCTCTTTAACTCTTTCAACACCAAGTAACTGACATGGACTTGATATTCTTAGACCAATAAATGAATAAGAAAATTACATTCAGACCAGTTCATTTATCAAGATGGGTAATTTTGTCTAAAATTAGTAATACTACTTGCAAAAAATGCAGATCCTGATGAGACGGCTCGTTACGAGCCGGCTCATCTGGATCTACACTTTTTGTAAGCCTATAAATAGAGGTCTGTGGTGTTGAAAGGGTTAAGTAGTTATTATTTTGAGAATCTTGAGTTGAGAAAAAATTGAAGTTGAGATATTTATGGAATTTTAGTTTATTCAAATTAGTTTTAGCTTGATTGCGAAACAAGTTCTTACAACTTATATTAATCCCTCTCGAGAACTCATTCTTGATGGAATCCATTGCCACGAGGGAGAGAAGAGACAATGTGGAATTTAAATGCATTTCTTGCCCAAAGACACATTCATAACGGCTACAGCTGGGCGCGAACACTCTGGGCCTTTCACACCTGAAGCGAACGTGCTATCACGACTTCCATAATTTTAGGCTTTTTTTTAAGCTAGTTATGACATCAATACACACCTAATTTGGCCTCTTTAGACAGATGGTATCTTTATTGAGGTATTCTCTTGGGCAGGTTTGGCTGTATTAATCAGTGTTATCATAAATATATGGGGGTTAGTTTTAAATATCACAATATTTGCATTTTTATGATAGAAAAATTACCTCCCTTACATATCATATGTTACTTATTTCCTGTGTCAACAATGATGTTAATGAATACACATGAACATACATGTAATTAGATATTCTCAGGGTTCATTCTAGGTCAGAATTTGTGGGAGAAGTGAGAAAGCGCGTGATCACTTCCTTAAATTGTGTTCTTTAATATACTTCTGCAAAATAGGGTTAAAATGCACAGTACAACCATTAAATACAACATTTGAATAGAAGTGCTTTATAATGGGCCAGTGTATCTTACTAGACAAAATTTTGTTTGAAAATCGTAAAAAAACAAATTTTACGGGAGAAGTGGGGCCCCCAGAGGGCGATGTCAGGGTCCCTAGGGCGACAATTTCGCCCACATCGCCCTCTAGATTGATCCCTGATTCTATATGTTGTAAACAAAAATTATTTTTTATATAATAATATGCCTGTTGTAAGCTTACTGATGAGATACATAGATTTCCAACAGTTTTAAAGAAAAAGTGAGAAAATTGGCATGTTACAAATTAATTCATAAAAAACCCAGTCATTAGCATAGCAATGCTATTAAATAATTTAATATTTTACTTAGACATACAATGATACATAAAACTAATGATATAAAACATTTGAAGAAATTCTTTTGTGAAAAAAAATGTATTACAAATTATATCCTAAATATTACATAAAAACAAAAATCTCTCAAGTAGGCCTACTCGAACATGGAACATTCATAATTTAGTTATATGATAAGTTACATGCAATTATTATTAACAGTCATATGTATATATATACACAAATAATAATTGCAAATATTTTTTATATTACTTTTGTCGCCAAAAATGAGAAATTATTGGCAGAAATGGAAAATAGGCATGTAAATAAAATAAAATTAATAATCATCAAGTTTCTGTTTTTGACTTCTTCAGTACCAATAAAATTAAGACATTGTTTGGACAAAAGTATGTATTCCTGATAGTATAAGTACAAAGTAATAATCTTCCAAGATCCATGTTAATATTTAATGAGTCGTGATAGCGCAGTGGTAGGGCGTTCTCGAAATACCCCCGAGTTTGCATCCCTCTGGAGCTGCTACGATTGTGCCCTTGGGCAAGGCATTTAAATTCCATATGACTCTACTCTCCCTTGTGGCAATGGATTCCATCAGGATTGAGGTCTTGAGAGTGATTAATACAAGTTGTAAAGTCTTGTTTCGCAATCGAGCTAAAATAAATGTGTATAAACTAATCGAACTAAAATAAATATGTATCAACTAAATACTATTTTATGGACAACAAAATTTGTAGATTATAGAACTGTACAATTTGTGCTATATATAGCCCATGCTACATGTGTAGTTTCCGTCTTTCCAAGAGATAACATTTAATTGACCTTTCTGCCGATTTTGATTGACAGCTGGCGTTAGCCAATCGCATCGCACCATTTGCGCACACCCCCGGCAACGGCTTATCGCTGCCATCTTGTTAGACAAACAATGCATATTAGACAAACTAGTAACGAGTAGACAAATTTGAAAAGGCGTGAATTTGATCGAAAATACGGGTTTAAAATTGTTTTAATTATGTTGAAAATGTGTAGCTTTGGTGTGTGGGTTAGTTATAGTACAAAATTAGTCGACATCCTGGTGATCGACGTTAAATTCAACCCATTTCAAAATCCTTGGACAAATCTAAAAGTGTGTATATGAACCACAAAATACCAGACAGCTGCTTTAAAAACAATGCATCTATAAAAACACCGACTGACCCCATATAGTCATTCTTTTCTAGCAAACACAGCAATCAAATTTAAGCGTGTCACACTGTTTATTGGGAGTAATCGACTACCGGTACATCACAGAGACCGCCGACTGTATAATATCCCGGATAGGGGCCTACTGCTATTATCAAGATCAAAATTGCACATCGGAATTTAGCACTGATTGTGCTAATTGGTCAATTATAAAATGTGTGCACATAATTATAGCATTGATTACTACACCGAATCATTGTTGTATCGTTCTGTCAGACAAACGAGTTATTTAGTAACGTTTTAATCAAATCTGATAACGAGTGATCGTGATCTGAAATTATGTTTTGAAAAATAATTACAAATTAATTAATGCTGTCTGCATTGACAATGGTGAAAAGATGTAGTTACGGTCTGTGTGATAGTAGATATCCAGATCGATTGATAGGTGACGTTAAATTCGTGCCATTTCCAAAACCTAAGACAAATCTTGAAACATGTCTAAGGTGAATTAAACGACCAGCTGAATACATCCAAAATTAATGCAAACAGATATATTTGCACAAAAGTAAGTTGAAATTAATTTATTTATGCATAATAAAATATTTCGAAAAAATATATTCTGCATTTATAGATTTACTGTTCACAAGAGATATGTGAGTATAATGGTGATTAAAATTATACATGTGGTTCATACATATTGTCGTGGATGGTGGACTAGGGATCAGATAGTAGTAATAGTACCCATGCATGTGCAGAGCTGTGGGATTCCCATATTAGCTCAGTGAACTTACTGGTGTTCAGTTGTTGGGCCTAATGTTCGAGTCTTCTAGGAGGCATAGGGTCGAGTCTCTCAAGACGGTGGCATATTTCATTTCTTTTGATGTCAAAGTTGACACGATATGGTTGTTCACTCTTCCGTTGACTGCGAAAGCATTTTCCAAGAACACTTAACATGTCCTCAACCGTTAAATATATCTGTACTTTAGAGAAATAACCATCACTGAAAAACTTAAACCATTGCTGTCTTGCTTTCAACGAGATATTCTTATCTGGGTGAAATAAAACCGAGAAATTCGACGGAATTTATCTAGATTAACTCGATGCAGGACTGCGTTAGACGCCATTTTGTTAGATAGCTTGTCTCGCGTGGTTACAGCGAGCACCGGTAACTATGGGGGGCGTGCCTAAGTAGCGTTTGCAGAAAGGTCAATTATCTCTCTTTATCATAAAAAACTGGCAAACAGTAAAATTACTTAAAAATAAAAAGAATACATGACTGTCAAAATTATGTAGTACATTGTACATGTATGCTTTATAATACAAGTGCAAAGTAATAATCATTGGAAGATCATTGATATATTTAATTTGATATGTATTTACTGGAAATGAAACACATGATGCGAGATATTTCATTTGACAATCGTTTCTTGCATTGACAATCATTAATAGTATGAGCGGGGCTTAGGAGCAATAATTGGCATGGCCGAGTGCATGACATAAAGATTGATTAGTTTGTCTATTTAATTAATCTGTTTTTATACACAAATGCTGGTCGACAGCCACTTGCCCGAACATGTTTTATGCTTGCTCTGGCCGGTGGGCAATAGGATTTGTAGAGCCCTGAATAGAATCATTTGAAATATATAAATTGTAATATAATAGATAGCATCCATTACATCGATTGGCCGAAGGTGGAGCTACAGCATATCTTTTTAGACGGACCCTCCGATCCCCTCGAGGGGTTCGACATTAGAGGAAGATATATATCTTATAAATTTGTCCTTGCAGTCGGGCAGATTAGGATAATTACCCAGTTGAGAAATTATTTTATGGCGCTTGACCGATCATTGCCCCGGGTCAAAGTTGACTCGCAAGGCATTTTTGTCCATGAGTCAAACAAGCGTCTTAGTACTGTTTGTCAACCCCTGGGAGCTCGGGTGAAATGGACACCCTTGATTAACATTAGCCATTCTAAATCTTAAGTGGTTAACCAGCACTAAGCAATGTGTATGAGGTGCGTTGTTCAAGGATGCTATATTCAGCCATGACCAAGCATCGAACCCAGGACCATCAATTCCAAATCCGACATTCTAAAACGGTCCACTGTGACAGACGCCACACATTGTTATCTCTACTTGAGAAAGTGCAGTATCTATGCATATGTGGTTTCCATAGTCAAGACATTTAACTTGGCGTTGCCTCATGTCTCGATTAACAGAAGTAACTGGAATCATGAATGTTTCCAAATTTAGATTTTAACTGCACATTTCGGATTTCCACTTCCAGGTGCACACATGTTGACCTGTTGAGAAACAGAATTTTATTTTATCAGAATTCAAAGCTTGACAACTTATTAATGGCAAAGATAATGATGGAACTAAACTATTTGAAATGTAACTTAACGAAATGAACTCTATATATACCGAATGTATCCACAAACGTTGAACAAAATACTCAAATTCTTCTTGAATCTTGTTACACTTTTTAGAAAGTCTCTAACCCAATGACATCTTAATTAAATAAAATCGATCTTTGAATACAAATCATTCTAAT
This sequence comes from Archivesica marissinica, assembly GCA_014843695.1. Taxonomy (NCBI): domain Eukaryota; kingdom Metazoa; phylum Mollusca; class Bivalvia; order Venerida; family Vesicomyidae; genus Archivesica; species Archivesica marissinica. Next base: position 74,836,545 of record CM026390.1, on the reverse strand, counting down.
TGTAAGTAGGTAGTGCATCTTAATTGTAATTAACTATGCAACTGTGGGCGTATTTATACATATGAATAGCAAAATAGCAAAACGTAGTTAGAGGCTAATATGCACGATCTAAAACCTACACCAGGTTTTATCAACATCTATGCACAGTATGTATGTTCCTTTAATGTCAAACCCCTCGCGGGGACTTAGACATGTTTTCCTGGTCAGGCTTAGTCTACCTAAGCGATTAACCAATACTAAGCAATATGTGTGAGGTGCCTTGCTCAATGGCACTACATACGTGGCCTGGCCGAGTATCGAACCCGGGACCGTTCGATTCCAAATCCGACGCTCTACCACTGGACCACGGATGCCACACTATACTATGAGCATATTTGGAAGGGCCTTTGTTAGGGACAGTTGTTAAAAGTCTTATTAAATGAGATGTTCAAAAAACGTTTACATACCCTCGAGTTTTATATGATGTACAATGTTGCCTGGTCATTTCATTTATTTGTCTCTTTGCCAATAATAATGGAATACTGTACACGTGCTGGCTAGCCTGGGTTCCAGTCTGTCGATTTTTAACTTCTAGCAAAATGGAATTGATATTATCAGAAACTCAATACGGCCCAATTAATAGTCTCGGTGTTAAAAATATATTTATTTGACTGACCAGGCAAAATATATCGACGCCTGTTCCCAGGCTACGTATTGGCCAATAAATGATTGCCAGAAGATCCGTTGAGGCGAGTCGTAGCAATTACATTCTCGTCGTCCTTTGCCTTTCTTAGCCACTCCCTCAATGTTTGTCTTTGAAGTAATCATCGTCAGGCGAAGATAAACCCTAAGGTGTGCACTATTGAAATATGTTCCCATTTTCTTCGTAACTTACCATGTCAGGCGACGTACAACTACTTGCGCGTCTCGTCGTACAGGATCTGAGTAGTGTCATATATAAATATACATATATTATACACCATGCCACCCATATCGTTCATTCAATATGCTCGCCCATATGGTTCGCCGGCGGCGAGGGTAAATAAGCTCAATCATCATATCGTTCATTAATTTTGTGTTGTATTACATCACAAACATTTAATTAGATTGTCACAAAACTACAATACAATCAAGCCCGTATTAAGAGACCACCCAAGAGGCATACAAAAGTTAGCTTTATACATGATTGGTCTGTTGACACAATACAATTTGCTTGCTAACAGTACACACAGGAATTGGCAGTATTGTTTCTGAGTACACGTGATCTAATTTCTTCATAGCTGTGTTATGGTCTCTTCAATAAGTTTGAAATGAATAGACATGTAATTGGAATTGCTTTCATGAAGTTAGGTTTTAGTATTTGTAAAAATATTTATCGTCATGTTTTAATTTGTTTTAAATGTTCAATTGGCTAGATGCAAATTATATCAACTGCCTTTGTAAAATGTTGTATGAAAACTACATTTGAATTATTATTCGAAGAAATGTTATATATCAGTTTGAGTCAAAGAGATGCCAAAACGTGTGTATGAATTGTGTTCGATTTTCTGTTTGACTGAATAATTAATTTTGTTATGCAAATAAGTCTTGTTGTCTTAATTTTTTATTGATTTATGGCATTTTGCAGTAAGTGTTCTAAAATTGGCATCAATATAATGATATACACTGTACCGTTCACCAATAATTAGCTGTGTGGGGTTAATTGCCTTTCACATGACAATTCTGTAGATGGTGGCCATTTTCCATTATAATATTATAGCGATCATAAGTTTGAACGCATGGTGACCTTTATTCTTGTTTTTTTGTTTCACTTGAATATACCATTATTTTCTAAACAACGGTTCAAACAGTATGCGTTTTCTTGTTCATCGTGTTGGTTTCCTACATGCATGTCCACTCATATATGTTTTCTATGCTTGTTTAACCTTAATGTCGATTAAGTGTGCTTGTGGTATTGCATTTAGTGTTAATAGCCTATTTGTTTTGTTTTTAAGTTTAGCTTTCATCCTGAATCTGAATAGATACACTGCAGGGACAAATACAAATACATAGCATTTATATAGCGCAAAAAATAAAGATTATTCTATTGCGCTTCACAATTACAGATGCAATTTTAAACATTTACACATGACAATAATATATGGAAATATAAATAAAAATGTATACATATATAGATATATCTAGGATTCTAGTAATTGGATAAGAACATATATTATCATAATATCTACACCATTAAGTATATAAGTGAGTGATTGGATTAGCGATAAAAGTGACAATATGAACCATAGATCCAAACACCGCCGCAAGAATGACAACCGTGATGTGGCCAGTACAGTGATTGGACCGGTACAGTGATCCGCCGATCACCACATGACAGAGCTCGAACCTAAGAGAATGTTCATACAACACTTCACTCGTCAATTCAATTATACAGTCGATCTTTGATCTTAGTGAACACAAATATTGTATTTAAACTGTTTTATATCATCACAGATGTTATTTTTGTACATAGAGCATAAACTTTATCGTTCATTAAATTGCCTAAACAGATGGGTTTTCAGTTTTGATCGGAAACTGGTCTCCGACTCAATGTTTTTCAGATAATTATGTAGATCGTTCCACAATTTGGTCCAACGACGGCCATATATCTATCGGCTAATTGTGTTCGTCATCTTAGGATGTTAAAGTTAGTGTCACTTTGTGATAATAGTCTGTATCTTCCTCGAATGGTTACATACATTTCTCCCAGATATACTGGACTCACTGCATATACTCGGGAGAGAGATGGGAAATTAACTTAGTCCCGATGATGTTCAAAGATCCGTAACTGTCTCTGTGCACACACTGTTATAACTCTGATTGTTCCACTCCACAGATGTTAGTGGGGGGAAATAATGTTTATATAGGTCTCTTTCGGTTTCACAAATGACCGTATTGCACTTTGAATTCACTGAGGCTTGTTGTCAGTTACACAGTCACTAAATGTATTTGGCTTAACACGCCTCTTATCACCACGTATGGGTGTCGGAAAATCATGACAGGTCATTACTAGTACCAGCCCCTCGGTCACTTTGAAGTCGTGTTGTCTTTCGTCGGTCCTGTAGTGGTGGTAGGTTCAGGTTATCGAGCATTCTCGTGATGCATCCTTGATCCCGTGATTTGTTATCCCCATAGTTGCACACGTTCGAGTTTGTCAACGTCCTTCTGTAGTTGGGGGGTCCCATACAATGGAGTTGTACTCTAGTGATGACCTTATGAGTGAGAGGTATGCGGTTTTTCTGCTGGATGGTGGGCATTGCTTCAAATTACGACGGAGAAATCCCAATGTGGAGCTTGCTTTCTTAGTAATGTTGGTAATGTGCGGTCCAAATTTCCTGTTATATGTCTGCTGCTCATTTCCTTACTACATCTGATATGGAGGATAAACTCATGTTCTCTTAAAATAAATCTTAATACATTGTACGTTTCAGATATGTGATTTAGCCTTCTTATTTTCTTATTGAAACTTGTATACATGTATCCAGTCGAGATTAGCACTTGAACTGCAGCACAGCCTTTTAGTCATCTGCCTATTAATTTTTGATTTCCCTGTTATTCATTGTACCTAATTGTTTTGCTTTCTTATGCTTTAACTTTTATTCATAGCTTTAAAGTTGTTTGCCTAGTCGGTTCAAAAGTTCCTCACAGCTTATGTTACTGTTGTAGTTCTTTTCAACTCTTGCTTTAATTTACATCATATTTATCTTATAATATATACAATGTATATGGTTCATTTTAAAACAATTAGAGCTATCTATAGTCTGTCTCAGCATGTGCAAGTACCACATAGAACCTTTACATCCAATGTCAATACTGTTTCGATCACAGATGAAAAAGAAATCTGTTGAACCTGGAACGGCATACTCCAGAATTTATTGTATTCTAACAGACTGCTACATGATGTCTTCGTCTCTTGTTAAGCAAAGTCTATCGTTGTTTGAGGATGATATTAAAGCAGGTATTATTTGTATTTCAATTTAATATATAGAGCTATTGATCCATTGAGGTATTAGAGTAACCGCTCTTACATTCGCACTATATGTTTGTTTATCTGAGTAATACAGTAATCGGATAGGAAGAGTAATTGGATAAAGTATCCCGCAGTGAAGTTTTCACCTAACTCAGTAACTGCGGGAATAACAAGTCGCGAGAGATCAAGAGGTATTTCACGCTCCAGTTAGCCGCAATATAAATTAGCAATACATTTTACTTTTAACGTCACTTTCGCTGATAATGGAGATCAGACAAATAAACGATGGAAACTTCAAACCTACATGTATCATACCCCAGTTTTCACTAATTTCACTATTCCCATTCAATGATTCATGACCCCATATATTGTCCGTATACACCATTTCACGCATACATCACTTCAGCACACTTTTTTCCTATGTCATCATAGTCTCACTGTTCCATCCGTTATTACACACAAGTGGTCCTTAATGAAAGTATCAATTTTCACCTTTTCCCCCTTCATGTCCATGTGTTGTCACAGAGGCTCTCCAAATGATCACCATGGTTGTGTAAATCTAGTTTTCTCATTTTATGGTTCTGCACCTAGTGAGAGTAATTAGGAGGGGTGCTCACGTGTGCGTCCAAGTCAAACTAAATGTAGATATAGTATATAGACAAAATGTTATCCAACAAATGAATTTTGAGTGTTTAAAGTTAGTGTTCCGTATGTATATTGTTTTGTTAAAAAGAACTGTTGTTTACATACGTGCTTTAGACAATTTCTGCAGTTAGGTGAAAACTGGTGACGTCATTCCGGGTTACTGGGAGCGAGGTGCCTCCGTTTTATCGACTTCTCAAAAAGTAAATAATCAATTTTATTCGAGATATTTATGAATGAAAGATAAAATATTGCTTATCCAGTTACTTGAATGTGTTTGCAGTGTATGAACATTCAAAATGTATAGGAGTCCATTATGTACTACATCGCTGGAAACCAGTAACACCGGGATACTTTAACTTAAATTTGATATCAGTCACGATTATAACTGGCAGGTGCAGTCTAGTCTAAACTGTTATGTGCTAGTTGAGAAGATAAAAGGATCTACAAAGCAGACAGTAAAGTTTAGAAGGAGTACCATCCATCCAAGTATTTAGTCAAGTTTAAGTTTACTACATGTACATGTAGGTAGTGGCCTATCACACCCTATGAGTATGATATCATGCCATGACACCATTATTTATATGTCTGTGGTTCAGTGGTAGAGCGTCAGATTTGGAATCGAAGGGTCTTGGTCAATGCAGTGTCCTTATGTAGTGTCCTTGAGCAATGCACCTCACACATATTAATTTGTTATTACAAAAAATATTAGCCTTACTGGTTAACCTCTTAGGTCGACTAAGCTTACCCAGGAAAACATGTCTATGTCACCGCATATGGGTTTGACATAAATGGGACATGCATACAATAGACGCAACATAACTACAATGTAGATAAAACTTATGCTCTCTAAAGCGGGATACGGCATGTTTATGTATATTTGAGGGCGTGTGACACGCAATACTGACAGTCTGTACATGTACATTTATTGCATATTGTAGAACCAAATAAGAAGAAGAAGAAGATGAAGTCTCCAATGTCATTAATAAGCACAAAGAAAAAAGGTGTGAAGCGTGAACTGAAAAAGATTCAAAAACAGAAACAGGGAAAAAGTTCAGGAATATTACATCGATCAAATGGTAAATGTATTTGTAACATAATTTGCACTGCAGACGGGTAATATTGCCATTGCTTAGTTTTCTTATTACACTAGTGTAATTGAATTTACAGCATTTTGGAAGCTTGTTATAAATAGGATCTTATATTCGTGTTCATTTGTTATGGAATTTATTGAACTTGTTTTCTAATAATGATAAACGCTCACCAGAAGCTCGATTTTATTGTTTTTAAAAGACTCGTTAAATAATTTCAATAACAAATGACAACTCATTTAATATCCTAATGTATGTAGCAATATGTGTAGCTGTGTACGGAACCAATCTTTTACAACTGATTGTAAGACAGGGAGGAAATAAATTCACCTCTCTGCTACCTACTACATATATACATAAACAGACTCGTACAAGAGATTGAGAATTCTAATCTAGGTATTTGTTTATACATGAACACCAATGAGAGACATTAGTCAGTTACTGCCCCTGAATACTCAATATGTCTACGTCCCCGCGAGGGGTTCGACATGAAAGGAAGATAGATAGAAGTAGATTGGTCCTCTTAATTGGCTTCCTCTGTTTTTATCGATGTTTCCTTTGCACCACATGCTATCTGTTTTCATTAGTTTTCTTATCTGCTAATTATTAAATTACTAAATCTCGACAGATATCCTACAGCATATCCAATAGATACTTTACTGTAGAAATTGATTATAAATTAATTAACATTCTTTTGATAAAATCACATTTATAATTATTTATAATACCGCAACATATGGTTAGGGAACACCAATAAAAACAAAGGCTTTCAACTAAAAGGACCAATACATATTTTGGGATAAATCAGACTTTATCTGTCAAGGGAGGTAATAGAAAACCCAGTAATGTCTCTCATTGTATTACCATTGCAGACAACATAGTTCTTGTTTCACTTTCTAAACTGATTTAGATATATTATGAATTCTCACTGAAATGGCACTATGAGTATACTCATTAAAAATGTGCAGTTAAGCCTGTTATAGTATACAATGAAACTGCTGCTAAATGCCTTGGAAGCTTGGATCATAGTTCATTAAGGAAGAATACACATTTACGTACATGCATCTCCTTGGATAAACATTTAAGCATTAATATGAATACAGTCAAACCTGTCTTAAGCAGCCAGCCAAGGGAATCACAGAAAGTGGCTGCTTAGCACAGGTGGCTGCTTAATAGAGGTCAAATATATAGTAGAACAACAAATTGGGAATCTAGAAAGTGGCTGCTTAATACAGGTTGGCTGCTTAACCCTTTCAACACCACAGACCTCTAAATAGGCTTACAAAAAGTGTAGATCCAGATGAGCCGGCTCGTGACGAGCCGTCTCATCTGGATCTGCACTTTTTGCCAGTGATATGACTATTTTTAGACATAATTACCCATTTTGATAAATGAACTTGTCCAAATGTGATTTTCTGATTCATTTATTGGTTTATGAATATCATGGACCAGTCCATGTGAGTTACTTGGTGTTGAATGGGTTAATACAGGTGACCACTAACACAGGTTTGACTGTAATCATGATGCAAGCACAAAGTGACGAGGGTCTGTACTGAGCATTACTAACAGTGGTATAAGTTATGGTGAATTAAATCCATTAACTCTTGTGAATATATATAAAATTCTAGTGCTACCTACGGCGTTATACGGAATTTGTGGCGAAACTATCAAATACCTATACATGTATGTTCAAATAATGACACAGCCGTATATGTGCTAGGAATTCTGCCAATCTCTACATGTATTGAGTACAGAGAACTTCAGACAACTCTGAAGGCTGCGGTATAACTACCTAGCGAAGAAAATATTCATACACATACTTGTCAGATACAGAAATTACAAAGAGCGCCAGATATTTTCAAAATTCTGGAGAAATAATTATGACCTCCTGCCCTATGACTATCATGAAGAGTTAACTATATAAGGTAATATATTCTAATACATTTGTTTTGACTGTGGTTTTTAATTTTGACAGCAAACAGAAACTAACTTGAAAACTATACCGGAACTATTTCCTATTACGGATGTTCACACTAATATAAGTGGTTGTGCAGTTGTGGAATGTAGTGAAATGAAGCTCCCGACAGGGGCAGTTAAAATTAATTAAATTTGATAACAACTGTTATATTAACCAAAATCATTGGAAATCATTAAAGAACAAGAAGATTTGTTGTTATTCTAAAGAGTAATATAGGATTTTATTCCATCTTGTGTTCACCAAAATATGTATTTCCACTCATGGTGTTAACCACTCATGGAAATACAAATTTCGGTGATTACACGATGAAATAATATTCTATCTTACACTAATAAACACAAATATCCTGTATTTCAGACACTCCGCAGGTGCTTGGCAGTACATTTATCTTGTGATTTTAGATCATTCCGCAGGGGCTTGGCAGTACATTTATATTCATCCTGTGATTTAAGACCATTCCACAGGTGCTTGGCAGTACATTTATATTCATCCTGTGATTTCAGACCATTCCGCAGGGGCTTGGCAGTACATTTATATTCATCCTGGGATTTCAAACCATTGCGCAGGGGCTTGGCAGTACATTTATCTTGTGATTTTAGACCATTGTGCAGGGGCTTGGCAGTACATTTATATTCATCCTGGGATTTCAGACCATAGCACAGGGGCTTGGCAGTACATTTATATTCATCCTGGGATTTCAGACCATTGCGCAGGTGCTTGGCAGTACATTTATATTTATCTTGTGATTTTAGACCATTCCGCAGGGGCTTGGCAGTACATTTATATTTATCTTGTGATTTTAGACCATTGCGCAGGGGCTTGGCAGTACATTTATATTTATCTTGTGATTTTAGACCATTCCGCAGGGGCTTGGCAGTACATTTATATTCATCCTGTGATTTCAAACCATTGCGCAGGGGCTTGGCAGTACATTTATATTCATCCTGTGATTTCAGACCATTGCGCAGGGGCTTGGCAGTACATTTATATTCATCCTGTGATTTCAGACCATTGCGCAGGGGCTTGGCAGTACATTTATATTCATCCTGGGATTTCAGACCATTGCGCAGGGGCTTGGCAGTACATTTATATTTATCTTGTGATTTTAGACCATTCCGCAGGGGCTTGGCAGTACATTTATATTTATCTTGTGATTTTAGACCATTCCGCAGGGCTTGGCAGTACATTTATATTTATCTTGTGATTTTAGACCATTCCGCAGGGGCTTGGCAGTACATTTATATTCATCCTGTGATTTCAACATATTGCGCAGGGGCTTGGCAGTACATTTATATTCATCCTGTGATTTCAGACCATTGCGCAGGGGCTTGGCAGTACATTTATATTCATCCTGTGATTTCAGACCATTGCGCAGGGGCTTGGCAGTACATTTATATTCATCCTGGGATTTCAGACCATTGCGCAGGGGCTTGGCAGTACATTTATATTTATCTTGTGATTTCAGACCATTGCGCAGGGGCTTGGCAGTACATTTATATTCATCCTGTGATTTCAGACCATTGCGCAGGTGTTTGGCAGTACATTTATATCCATCCTGTGATTTCAGACCATATCACCAGTGCCGGACCATACGATTATACAGAGATGAGTGTGAAAGTATTAAACAGAATATCCCAATTAGATTCGTCCAACAAGAACACCTCTAACACGGTAGGATGGTAACCATTTAAAAGATATTAGTTTAACTCTTTCAGTGCCGAATAAAATACAGAGCATGTGCAAACACGTCTAATCAGGATCTATGTTGTTTGCTATTTGGACAGGTGCTTCAGCTCCGCTGTCTGAAGAGCAATCAGCACACATCCTGATCAGACTGCACGTTCTGTTCAGTCTGATCACTTTTGATCAGGTTCTCTGCGTTTTGCAAAGTCGCTTTTATGCGACATTGACGGTGAAAGAGTTAAACAGTTCTACCATGGCTAGGAAAGAATGATAATAATCACACCAATAATAAACAAAGTCAGTTACAGCACAAATAAATGTATAATTATATATAATATATATATATAATGGATGAGATTTTCAGGGACTACTGCATTTAGCCATTTACATTTTTATATCTTTACAAGTATCTTATCAGATACTATTAAACTTTAGGCAAAGCATTTAAATTCCACATTGCCTCTTCTCTCTCCCTCGTGGCGATCGATTCCATCAGGAATGAGGTCTCGAGAGTGATTAATATAAGTTGTATGAACTTGTTTCGCAAACGAGCTAAAATAAATTTGAATAAACTAAACTTAAACAAATTTCTTCATTGACTACTTGTATACTGTTGAAAAGTGCCAAATTGAAATGTGATTTATTGAAAATAACTAAAGAATCACACGCAAACAACATATTACTGTCACTTGTCAGTTTCAACAAATAAATGATTTATATGTCTTCAGAAATTATAAGAATTATCAGTTATTACAAAAATTCAAAACATTTATATTTGCAATAAAAAAACCCAATTATAAAATTGATTTTCATAAATCCATGCAATGAAGCTGGTGTGAAAGTAACCACTGGATTGTATATTCATTTGTAGGTATTTGAGCATCATGCAAGAAGGAAGAAAAGCAAGACAGATGTATCGAAACAAACGAAGCAGGAAGAAACATCAGCATTTAGTGATAAAGACTTTGATGACTTTTCTAAACAGTTTGATTTCAGTAAATTTACGAAATCGTGATTGTTCCAACAAAGCATTTGTCATTTTGTTTTAATGGGGGGGGGGACATTGTTTTTTCCGTCTGTCTGTCCTCACATACATGGTACTTATGTGGCTGGGAGAACAATAGATATATATTGTATTGTTTAGTGGTCTAGGGTTAGCTCTGGTAATCCAGTGATCGCAGGTTCGATTCCCCGTCTGACCCTAATAAAATTAACAGTCTTTCAGATGGGACGTTAAACCGAGGTCTCGTGTCGGTGCTTTACACCATGCACGTAAAAGAACCAGAGGAGACTCTGGAATGGGTCTCTGTCTGTATTAGCCTCCAAAAATCTAAAATGACTAATCTCTTCAGGAGGCGTCGCTCATATGAGCAACCGGTAGCGACGATAAATAAACGTAAAACACACACTCTAGGGTTAGCTGTTAAGTGGCAAAGTAGAGAACAATGGGGTAGCCGCTTAACTATCCAATCGTCCATTTGTCCAAGTATACCTTGTGGCTACCTAGACACTAGCGACATAATCTCTATATATACATGTAATAAAGTAGCACTTCCAAACATGTTGGGCAAGTGATTGACTATTTGAAGAACTATTATACTAGCTTATCCCAGGTTTATGAACTATTGTACTTGCTTATCCCAGGTTTATGAACTATTGTACTCACTTATCCCAGGTTTATGAACTATTGTACTCACTTATCCCAGGTTTATGAACTATTGTACTTGCTTATCCCAGGTTTATGAACTATTGTACTCACTTATCCAAGGTTTATGAACTATTGTACTAACTTACCCCCAGTTTATGAACTATTGTACTAACTTATCCCAGGTTTATTAACTATTGTACTCGCTATCCACAGTTTATGAACTATTGTACTCGCTATCCACAGTTTATGAACTATTGTACTCGCTATCCACGGTTTATGAACTATTGTACTCGCTATCCACGGTTTATGAACTATTGTACTCGCTATCCACGGATTATGAACTATTGTATTCGCTATCCACGGTTTATGAACTATTGTACTCGCTATCCACGGTTTATGAACTATTGTACTCGCTATCCACGGTTTATGAACTATTGACAACTAAGCAGGATCATGGATAGGCATGGCTGCTTTTATAAAATTATGGGCGTGTATCAGAATCATAAAAGTAATTGGTGTACCGGTGTCAGAATATTGACTTGCCAAAATAATGAAATAATGCCCCACCTCCCATAGCCTACAAAAAGAATTTTATCATATAATTTTATTAATAATTTCATAAACTGTAAAATTAACAATTATTAATAAAATAATATTGAAGTAATTCATGAGAAAACACCTTTGATGGTCTCCGATTTCAAATATGTAACATCACTGGAATCATAAAAATAGACAATGCAGATTTCAATACTCTGTATTTAATAAATAATACTCATGACAATATAGTGTCTATCACAGACAATACATCACAAACGCAGAAGTTTCATGAATACAATGTACAATAAATATGATAAACTATTGTATTTGAACGAGAAGGCAACATAGGCGTGCAGTCTTATCGTTTATCACATGTACAAAATTTCCAGACAGGAGAATCAAGTTACCGGTACCAAGTTTAGTTTATACTAATTTATTTTAGCTCGATTGCGAAACAAGTTCTTATAACTTTCACTCTCGAGACCTCATTCCTGATGGAATCCCATCGCCACGAAGGATAGAGAAGAGGCAATGTGGAATTTAAATGCCTTGCCTAAGGGCACATTCGTAACGGCTCCAGCGGGATTCGAACTCCGGACCTTTCGCACCTGAAGCCAAGTATATGTCCTCCCTGTCCTAAAATGTGAATTTAGCCATATATGAAAGCTATAAAAGTGATATTAATTTTATTTATACATTAAGATGAGGTGTAAAGTTCAAGACATAATGAATGAAGTATTCTTCTTTTTTCTTCATTAAGGTCAACTTCCAGGTGAGGAATAATAACATTCCAGTGGTTCAATCTCGGCTTCTTTATTACATGCATGTACAGAAGTAGATTGCAATAAAAATGAATGAAAACTTATCGGTGATCAGTTACTCGGTGATCAGTTTCTCGGGTTGAAGATGATGAAACTGAACAAACAGCACCATTCTCATGTACATATACTGATACTTTACAATGGACCATTACCATTCTTCATTACTCACATTTAGTTTACATCATTATATTTTAGCATGATTACAAAACAAGTTCTTACAATGTTTTACTAATTGCTCTGTAGAATTCATCTCCATGAGGAAGAGAGACCACATGGAAATAAATGTTGTTGCCTAAAGACTTCTCTGTGGTCTGAGCAGGGCTCAATCCAATGCCCCTTGACTATGGGGCAGACAACGTATCCATTACACCCCAGAGCCCTCGTGCTCATATCTTTTTACAACACAACCATTCTTGTGTACGTATATTTAATAATGGCTGATTGGGCACATCATTCCATATAATTGATATAAATTATAATAAAATAACATACAGTGTCTGTCTGTACATCTGCTTGCGAACAATGTCTGCAAGTACTGCATGGTAGATTTTGCAAAATCTGATGCCTCGTACAACGTTGCATAGAATTAACATGACTATTTTAATAATACACTAGTGTCATTAGATAAATGCTACCCTGTTGTGTAAATGTTAACCGATTAATGTCTCAGCACTGAGAGTGCTGTGTAACTGTTAACTGATTGTCTCAGAACTGCGAGTGTTGTGTAACTGTTAACCGATTAATGTATCAGAACTGAGAGTGTTGTGTAACTGTTAACCGATTAATGTATCAGAACTGAGAGTGCTGTGTAACTGTTAACCGATTAATGTATCAGAACTGAGAGTGTTGTGTAACTGTTAACCGATTAATGTATCAGAACTGAGAGTGTTGTGTAACTGTTAACCGATTAATGTATCAGAACTGAGAGTGTTGGGTAACTGTTACATCAGTCTGCCAATTCTATACTATGTGAATCAGGAAGCAGGTATGTATAGTGAAACTTATAATTGATGTTTACTCAGTAAAGTGATGTTGGATAATACAGCACACAACTAAACCGTAACAACACAAATCTTCATCTTTCAATGGCCGTAAAGCAGCTGCTACACAGAATTGCCAAATTCACAGTTCAACACACTAAACAAATCCGAATAGAATCTGCAATTTCTTCAATAATAAAATTAATGCTAGAGTCGAGGAAAAACCCTTGAACACAAAATACTCACTATCTCCCTTAAAAGTTTGATAAATGTGTATTAACGTTTGGCTATATAATATGCACATATGTTGAAGTGACATTTAACTAGCATACATTTACAAGTGCAATCATCATTCCCAATGAGTATTCATGTGACAATAAACCACCCACCCACTCCACATATTTGTGGGGTGCCCATTGAAGTTTGCAGAATTACAGATGGCAGGAGTGTATGTATGCATACATTTGATCTAATATAGAAACAGCATATATGTATATGTCATACGAGAGCCAGAAAACTTCTTTCCCACGCAAGACTTCTTTCCCTCGGGCTATGCATAGCTGCTTTTAGGCAATTGAAATTTCATTGAACAATAAATTTGGTTCACAATCACTCGTAGTCTGCATCATTTACACTGACTAATTGATCAATTGATAGGAAACTTCCTTCAAACATGTCGCTGCATTTTAGTTTATTTCATCAACTCAAGATTTCTTCCATACTGTTATATATCGCATAATGAATTCGCTTACATGTCTTAAATTACGCGCATTCATTTCACGTTGAGATTTTGGGTTTTTCGGGTGGGTGGGGCAGTGCCATGATAGGTGGAAGTGGAGAGGTATCGTGTATGGGTCGTAGAATGGGTGTATGTCTGTCTAGGATATCGCAGACATCTAGGGGCATGCTCTGTGTGAAGCAGATGGGCTTCAAACCTCGCTCAGTCATACTCATCATATCCACTCTTCTTATATACTGAAATTATAAGAAATATGATAGATACTATCTGCAATTTTACTTGGAATTATTTTTACCATATGATCTTGGGTTTGGATAGAATTTAATTTCACTGATAAATTATCAATTTAGAACTTTAAGCAGCTACCCATAGCAGGGCAATACCGAAATAGTTGTTAAATAATAAATATCGTAACTTTTGCCATTAACGTTAACGCTGTTAAACTGTGAAGAGATCTTTAGAATATAATAGTAGTATAGTAATATAAGTGAATTGTGAGAATGCCTCCACCTAAATCTGTGGTATGGAAGTACTTTGAAAGACTGGACAACACATCAAAGCAATGAATTTATTAAAAGCAGGACCAATCTGATTGACGAGACGATGAGACAAGAAGCATAATTCACGGTAATGCCTTTCCGAGTACTCGAGTACCAAAATCACTACTCGTTGACATCCCTACTGATAATATAAATCTCAAAATCTAAATAAAAATCCTTCAAGAAAAACACCAGATCTACAGTAGTGAGATACGGCACCCTATAGGTTTGCAAGACATTTATCAGTTATAAAAGTTTTATAATTTACACATGAATTTTAAATATACAAGACAGCCTACTATAGCCTCAAACAAACAGCTTTCTAAAGTAACTTATATAACAATAATTATGGATAGGCGATATTTTGCGAAACAAGCTTAACAACTTGTATTAATCACTCTTGTTGGCACGGATGAAAGCGTGCGTATATGTGATCAATCATGAGGGAGGAAACCGGAGTACCCGGAGAAAATCTACATGTCCGATCTGGCGACCACCATACCATCTCGCATACTTTTCGATCCGAGGATCGAACCCGGGTTTCATTCGGGAGAACCGAGTCTGCTAACCACTGCACTAATCATACAACCAAAGCTCCTAAGGAAGTTGTAATAGCACAGCGGTAGTGCATTCGGTTCAGCTGCGAAAGACACCGAGTTTGAGCCCAGCTGTAGCCATTACGATTGTGCCCTTAGGCAAGGCATTTAAATTCCACATTACCTCTTCTCTCGCCCTGGTGGCGATGGATTCCATCAGGAATGAGGTCTCGAGAGTGATTAAAATAAGTTGTAAGAACTTGTTTCGCAATCGAGCTAAAGTTAATTTATATTAACTAGGGAAGGGAGGTAACGCTAACAGATATAATTAAATGTTGCTAGTTCAGTAAAGGTACCATTCAAATGATGAAATCTGGCAATTAACTACGCAAATTTGTATTATCACTGTCATTCTACAATACCAACACTGCATACATTAACACAGCTTTCCACATCATTCAACAACATACTACCGTAATCAACCATATGTTATTCTTGAGGATGCCTTACAGTACACTAAATGATTTTGCCTATTCAATATGTGATGTCTATGTAACACCTACCCTTGCTGGTCCCTGTTTCACTCTCCCGCCTTCTTTAATTGTAACACCAGGTGCTAGTTCCATAGTCTCGATCTGAAATAACAGCACATACATGTGAAACAAATTATTCCAGTAAATAATGGCAGCAGGTTTCATTCTTCACAAAACAGAGTTCTGGAATTTTTGTCTTTTTTTATGTTATGCCGTATAGAGCGTTAATCAATTCCAACCAGTACAATGTAGATAACTTCGAGATATGAGCTCATCATAGTACAACCAATACCAACAAATGTCCAAGTATAGCCACTCAAACTGGTCTATGCACATTCACTAATTTATGACATAACAAATAGACACTCAATACAGGGTTCATGATCTCACAAATAGACACTCAATACAGGATTCATGATCTCACAAATAGACACTCAATACAGGATTCATGATCTCACAAATAGACACTCAATACAGGATTCATGATCTCACAAATAGTCCCTCACTACCAGGTTCAGGAATTTATTATCTCAAATATTTCATGATCTCGCAAATAGACATTCCCTACAAGGTTCATGATCTCGCAAATAGACACTCGCTACAAGATTCAGGAATTCATGATCTCACAAATTCACACTCGATACAGGATTCATGAATTCATAATCTCACAAATAGACACTTGATACAGGATTCATGATCTCACAAATAGACACTCACTACAAGATTCAGGAATTCATGATCTCACAAATAGACACTCACTACAAGATACAGGAATTCATGATCTCACAAATAGACACTCACTACAAGATTCAGGAATTCATGATCTCACAAATTGACACACGAAACAGGGTTCATGAATTCATGATCTCACAAATAGTCCCTCATTACAAGGTTCATGAATTTATTATCTCAAATATTTCATGATTTCGCAAATAGACATTCCTTACAACGTTCATGATCTCCCAAATAAACACTCGCTACAAGATTCAGGAATTCATGATCTCACAAATAGACACTCACTACAAGATACAGGATTCATGATCTCACAAATAGACACTCACTACAAAGTTCAGGAATTCATGATCTCACAAAATTTATAGGCCCTCGCTACAAGGTTCATGAACTCGCAAATAAACACTTGATACAAGGTTCATGAATTCATGATCTCGCAAATCACTCGCTACAAGGTTCGTGAATTTGTGATCTCGTTAATAGACATTCACTAGTAAGTTCAAGAATAAATGACCTTGCAGTTCCGACAATAGCCAAACTAATGATTATTCTTACCATCGGTGGGGGAAGTGGTGTCTTAGCTGCAACTTGAATTGTAGCCTCGGCTGTAAAAAACAACACAAAATATAATCTTTCATAAAATCCTATCAAACTCAACACAGATAATAACATTGTGCGCTAGTTAGAGTCAATGACCATGTGTAATTCTTTAAAAAGCAAATGAATTCCATTTATTTGAACATCACGTTCATGTTCACTAATATGTTTAGAATGACTCGATTAATCATACAGGTACAATTGATCAGTCCGCCTCCGTGGTCGAATGGTTAAGGTCACTGACTTGTATACCACTGTAACCTATCATCACTGATGGTCACGGGATCAAGCCCCGCTCAGACCGTGTCTCACTTATATGAAAAAGTTGGCAGTTTCTTACGGAGGTTGGTGCACCCAAGTACTGGTTAATCGCTGGAGCCTGCCCAGGAAAGGTGTTGTTAAGTAAACTGCCCACCGGCGATATAGCCCGAAATGGTGCTGATGCAGGCGTAAAACCCGAAATATAACATATAACAATTGATCAATAGTTATATAGCACGACTTTTTGTTTAAATAATGTCGTCAATACTTTATTTGAATGGTTTACGAATACCAATAATCTCCAACAGTAATTGCAATTAAATGTTTTATATGAAAATTGTACCTAAAGCAATTTATTTTACAAAAGGAAAACAAGTACAATCTACATCAAGTTATGTCGAATTCCGTCGGACCGAACAAAATACTTCGACATAACCGAAGTTTGACTTAACGAAATTCTATATCAACAGAGACTTTGATCCGACTTTGACATAACCGGAAAATTCGACAAATAACCGACTGACATAACGGATGTGGACTGTAATCCATTATATGAACCTGTAACCCATTCCTTTTTCCCAATCTGTGCTGTTGCAACTATACCTATGTTATGTACCATTCTTGAATAAAAAATTAAAACTAACCCATTCCTACATAGAACGTGCATGGCTTGTAGTATGCTTGTTTGCAGTAAAGGGTTATGTTAGCAATAAATGCAGATTAGATTAGAACGGATACAAACCACTAATGACTTCATTAACGTCCTCCTTCTTCTGAACCCTTCGTTTGAGTCTTGGAGCCACATATCTCCCTGTCTTCATGGCATCAAGTCGTGCCTGTGCAGCTTCTACTGCCGGATCGATCACTTGATAATTCACTTTGATCCTGTTACGGAATATGCAATGTATAAATATATCTTTATACTCAATGAACATGTTTCGTTTTGTTTGTTTTTTGGGGTTCATTTACTATGAAATTTTTATTTTGTCCGCCTCCGTGGTCGAGTGGTTACGGTCGCTGACTTGTATACCACTGTAACCTATCATCACTGATGGTCACGGGTTCGAGCCCCACTCAGGCCGTGTCTCATTTATATGAAAAAGTTGGCAGTTTCTTACGGAGGTTGGTGCACCCAAGTACTGGTTAACCGCTGGAGCCTGCCCAGGAAAGGTGTTGTTAACTAAACTGCCCGCCGGCGATATAGCCCGAAATGGTGCTGATGCAGGCGTAAAACCTGAACTATAAAATATAAAAACTGTGAACTTTGCGATGTAAAGGTTAGATTGGCTTACATGATATTGGAAATATTATATACTACCGGTACTTATTAAACCCGTGAGGAAATATAGATTACAGATTTTTTGTTTTAAACTGATATCAAACTCGGAGACATTCGTCTACATAAAGACATACATGTGGCTATACATTTCAATACTGAATGATATAGACAGAGACCCATTCCAGAGTCTCCTCCGGGTCTTTTACGTGCACGGTGTAAAGCACCGACATGAGACCACGGTTTAAA
Organism: Archivesica marissinica; assembly: GCA_014843695.1. Taxonomy (NCBI): domain Eukaryota; kingdom Metazoa; phylum Mollusca; class Bivalvia; order Venerida; family Vesicomyidae; genus Archivesica; species Archivesica marissinica. The sequence continues at coordinate 74,817,715 of CM026390.1, read as the reverse complement.
GTCCCATCTGAAAGACTTAATTTTATTAGGGTCAGACAGGGGATCGAACCTGTGATCCCTGGATTACCAGTCCAACATGTTAACCACTGGACTACAGATAAATAGTTCAAATGATTGAAGTACAGGACACCTCATTAATTTTTCCTAATAGTAACTGAAATACTCTGGAAATATGTCACGGAATTTCATTAGATTATGTCATTACGACATATTTGACTGATATTTTCACCACTAACGTACAGAGTTAAAGCAGCATTACATCGTAATAAAGGATGTTTTGGGCAAAATATAAATACTAATATGTGTGTGTTTACAAAAATCGAAATAGTCGCTCAGAAACGATAAAATTCCAATAAATTTAAACCATCGTATACGCGAATAGAAACAACAGAGGAAGTAGAAAACAACGTATATATTTTGAACATGAAAGACTATCTATCTATCTTCCTCTAATGTCGAACCCCTCGCGGGGATGTAGAAATGTCCCTGAAAGACTTAGCTAACAGAGGTATGAATCAACATATCAAGTAATTTAATTAAAAAAGACAACGTGGGACAAATGGAGACGATGCATTCCGAATGTAAACAAGTGCGGACAATGCGTTCCTGTTGTAAACAAGTGCGAGACCGATCGACTCGGAAAGTCCTACTTTCGGTTTCGAGTTTGTTTTATCGCAAAAAAACACTGTTTACCAAATGAACATAAGCATACAAAGTATAATGTTAGAATGTGTAGCAGCATTGCTACCCATACGTAAAAATTTAATTTTTCAAATATCTTTTATTTCATACGCTTTAAGCATAAACACGGTAAGCATGTATAGAAACTGGACAAACCTGTGCTTTGGCAATCTTTCTGGGTTAAGTTTAATTACGGCTACAACGTTTCCATAGTCGTCATACTCAACATCTTTGTTTCCTGGAGGTCGTCCTGCTTGAACCTAAAATAACCACAACAAGTCCATTTCACTTTCAACATTGCAGCAAATTAATCTCACCAGAATAGACATCCATATAACGCTAGTTTTATAAGAGAAGTTTGTTTATACGGTTGCTTTCGGTTATAAGAGAAGTTTGTTTATAAGGTTGATTCTGGTTATAAGAGGAGTTTGTTTATAAGGTTGATTCTGGTTATAACAGAAGTTTGTTTATACGGTTGATTCCGGTTATAAGAGAAGTTTGTTTATAAGGTTGATTCTGGTTATAAGAGAAGTTTGTTTATAAGGTTGATTCCGGTTATAAGAGAAGTTTGTTTATAATGTTGTTTCTGGTTATACGAGAAGTTTGTTTATGCGGTTGCTTTCGGTTATAAGAGAAGTTTGTTTATAAGGTTGATTCTGGTTATAAGAGGAGTTTGTTTATAAGGTTGATTCTGGTTATAACAGAAGTTTGTTTATACGGTTGATTCCAGTTATAAGAGAAGTTTGTTTATAAGGTTGATTCCAGTTATAAGAGAAGTTTGTTTATAAGGTTGTTTCTGGTTATACGAGAAGTTTGTTTATAAGGTTGATTCCGGTTATAAGAGAAGTTTGTTTATAAGGTTGTTTCTGGTTATACGAGAAGTTTGTTTATAAGGTTGCTTTCGGTTATAAGAGAAGTTTGTGTATACAGTTGATTCTGGTTATAAGAGAAGTTTGTGTATACAGTTGATTCTGGTTATAACAGAAGTTTGTTTATACGGTTGATTCCAGTTATAAGAGAAGTTTGTTTATAAGGTTGATTCCAGTTATAAGAGAAGTTTGTTTATAAGGTTGATTCTGGTTATAAGAGAAGTTTTTTATAAGGTTGATTCTGGTTATAAGAGAAGTTTGTGTATACAGTTCATTGCGGTTATAAGAGAAGTTTGTTTATAAGGTTGATTCCGGTTTTAAGAGAAGTTTGTGTATAAGGGTGATTCTGGTTATAAGAGAAGTTTGTGTATAAGGGTGATTCTGGTTATAAGAGAAGTTTGTGTATAAGGGTGATTCTGGCAGAAGTTGTGATATAATAAGAACCAAGCTTATTTATAAACATGTACAGTATACATATCATTTAACTTTAGAACGAATTTAGTCATTTCACATTCAATTTAACATTAAATTTAAAGTGGCAGGGTGCAACTTATGAAAAGGGGCAGGATGTGACACCCTTCTAAATGTGAACGGTATATGGTTGTTTGTTTGTGTGAGATCATATAGTATAAGGTTGTAAGGTAATACAACGGTATACGGTTGTTTGTTTGTGCGAGATCATATAGTATAAGGTTGTAAGGTAATACAACGGTATACGGTTGTTTGTTTGTGCGAGATCATATAGTGTAAGGTAATACAACGGTATAGGGTTGTTTGTTTGTGCGAGATCATATAGTATAAGGTTGTAAGGTAATACAATGGTATACGGTTGTTTGTTTGTGCGAGATCATATAGTATAAGGTTGTAAGGTAATACAACGGTATACGGTTGTTTGTTTGTGCGAGATCATATAGTATAAGGTTGTAAGGTAATACTTACAGTAATAATTTCTGTACCGTTGTGATTTTTATAACTCACTTTCTACCAGAGTGGTCCCCCTCCTCCCCACACATGGAGGGGAGGGTGGGGGTACAATAATGTGGAAATGGTACTAACTGTTATGCTCTAACATTGATAAAATGGTTACACCTATGTGGGAACCGTCTGTCATGTCAATGCTAATACCTAGGCATGGACACGTCAATTTCCTACTTACAAACATTCAAATATATTGACACGCCCCCTCTGCAGTTCCACTCACCAAAACAAGAGGAATACCGGTGACTTTCCTACCTTGAGTATAGAATGACATGATGCAGGCATGGTGATAAGCCCCGTCAGTTTCTCCTGGGGTGGCGGCATACTAGCAATAATCTCCTGAGTGAGCAGGGACATCTCTGTCTGCTCTAGGGATTCCGTGACACGCAGGGCAGGTGAATTCATACGCCCAGTATACGGTTTGAACCTTTTCTTTTGCTTTTTCTCGGCCTGTAACTCCCAAATATATACATGTACAGTGAAACCCTGTATTAAACACCACCTCCAAACAAATTCTCATTTTAGTTTTATCTTGCAGCCAACCTGTATTAGGTAGCCAGTCTCCTAAATCCCATTGTGTTGTTTTATTATACAATGTAGCTTGCAGCAAACCTGTATTAGGTAGCCAGTCTCCTAAATCCCATTGTGTTGTTTTATTATACAATGTAGCTTGCAGCCAACCTGTATTAGGTAGCCAGTCTCCTAAATCCCATTGTGTTATTTTATTATACAATGTAGCTTGCAGCAAACCTGTATTAGGTAGCCAGTTTCCTAAATCCCATTGCGTTGTTTTATTATACAATGTAGCTTGCAGCAAACCTGTATTAGGTAGCCAGTTTCCTAAATCCCATTGCGTTGTTTTATTATACAATGTAGCTTGCAGCCAACCTGTATTAGGTAGCCAGTTTCCTAAATCCCATTGTGTTGTTTTATTATACAATGTAGCTTGCAGCCAACCTGTATTAGGTAGCCAGTTTCCTAAATCCCATTGCGTTGTTTTATTATACAATGTAGCTTGCAGCCAACCTGTATTAAGTAGCCAGTCTCCTAAATCCCATTGTGTTGTTTTATTATACAATGTAGCTTGCAGCCAACCTGTATTAGGTAGCCAGTTTCTTAAATCCCATTGTGTTGTTTTATTATACAATGTAGCTTGTAGCCAACCTGTATTAGGTAGCCAGTCTCCTAAATCCCATTGTGTTGTTTTATTATACAATGTACATTTGACCTCTATTAAACAGTCACCTGTGCTAAGCAGCCACTTTCTCTGATTCCCTCTGATGGCTGCTTAAAACAGGTTTGACTGTATACAGACAGAAGATGAACAGTTATATATGCTGTTACTGTAACAACTAATGCCCAGCACAAGCATGCCAAAACAAATCTCTGTTTATCACATGATAAATAAATGACACTCAGTTTCGTAGGATATGGTATTTAGTTTAGACAAATTGATTTGAGCTCAATTACGAAACCTCCAGCGGGGGGCGAACTTCGAACCTGAAGCGAAATCACTACGACTGCGCTTTCGAATCTGAAGCGAAATCACTACGACTGCGCTATCGAACCTGAAGCGAAAGCACTACGACTGCGCTATCGAACCTGAAGCGAAAGCACTATGACTGTGCTATCGAACCTGAAGCGAAAGCACTACGACTGCGCTATCAAACCTGAAGCGAAAGCACTACGACTGCGCTGTCGAACCTGAAGCGAAAGCACTATGACTGCGCTGTCGAACCTGAAGCGAAAGCACTATGACTGCGCTGTCGAACCTGAAGCGAAAGCACTACGACTGCGCTGTCGAACCTGAAGCGAAAGCACTACAACTGCGCTGTCGAACCTGAAGCGAAAGCACTACAACTGCGCTATCGAACCTGAAGCGAAAGCACTACGACTGCGCTGTCGAACCTGAAGCGAAAGCACTACAACTGCGCTATCACAACTTCCACATATGGTGTTTAGCATTTGTTGTCTGTACGTGGCAACTTCATGTGAATGTTTAACTAGCATTGTTAAGTGTAAAAATGCAGAAAATGTTTTTACCAACGAAAAACACCCCATATTGTGGGAATAAACAATGTGATGGTCCCTAGTAGGTGATGACATGATACTAGGTCAGCTAATCAGATAATAAAATGCTAATAAACTGATGTTATTATTTCTGCACAAAATTATAGAATATTCGAATACTTTCCAAATCGAATATTCGAATCTCAAATTTGGTATTCATTGCCATAGCCAGCTTTATGTATAACTGGGATGCATTGAGTGGTACACATTGAGTGGTACACCTTGAGTGGTACACATTGAGTTGTACACAATGAGTGGTACACATTGAGTGGTTCACATTGAGTGGTACACCTGGAGTGGTACACATTGAGTGGTACACCTTGAGTGGTACACATTGAGTGGTATACCTTGAGTGGTACACATTGAGTGGTACACATTGAGTTGTACACAATGAGTGGTACACATTGAGTGGTTCACCTTGAGTTGTACACATTGAGTGGTTCACATTGAGTGGTACACCTTGAGTGGTACACATTGAGTGGTACACCTTGAGTGATACACATTGAGTGGTACACATTGAGTGGTACACCTTGGGTGGTACACATTGAGTGGTACACCTTGAGTGGTACACATTGAGTGGTACACCTTGAGTGGTACACATTGAGTGGTACACATTGAGTGGTACACCTTGAGTGGTACACCTTGAGTGGTACACATTGAGTTGTACACATTGAGCTGTACACATTGAGTGGTACACATTGAGTTGTACACATTGAGTGGTACACCTTGAGTGATACACCTTGGGTGGTACACCTTGAGTGGTACACATCGAGTTGTATACACAACACAAACCATCATGTTGTAAGAGTGTAACCAGTGCTTACCCAGTTTCAAGTTATACAGGGAGTCATTGAAGAGATATAGAAACTGTGAACCATAATGTGATGCCTACTGATACCAGCACCCAGGCCAGTACACTATTATAATTTATATAATATACATCCAACAGTTTGTTTGGTTGTTTTGTCGATTAATGTATGACCAACATTTTATATGGCGACTATTTATTATTGGTGGAAGAACACCCTGGATGCCGCTCCGAGCCGTATTTCCGGCAAGAACGGGCATAGGGGTACAACCACCGACCTACCGCAAACCAGCTGGATAGATTCCAGGTGGGATTGGAACCTACAGCAGTGAGGGACGAGTGATTTGAAGTCAATGACATATACCACTCGGCCCCTCTTTAAATAGTATGAAACTAATATAGCCTACTCGTGACACTCTCTAAACTCACCTGTGCCTTTTCCTCTTCCTCCTTGGCGAGTTTCTCTGCCTCCTCCTTCCCGGCGGTCTCGTCTTCTGACACCTGGTCCTCCAGTTCCAGCTCTTCATCTAAAATTATGTCTCTGAAGAGAAATCAGTCACATGTATCATGTTTTATCTAGAATCAGTCCAATATATCACACACTTGCGGGGACCTAGACATGTTTTCCTGAGCAGGCTTAGCTGACCATAAGCTAACCAGTACTAAGCAATGTGTGTGAGGTGCCTTGCTCAATGACACTATATAAATGGCCTGACCAAGTATCGAACCCGGGACCGTTCGATTCTAACTCCGATGCTCTATTACTGGACCACGGACGCCACATCATGCTAGTTTCTGAATGGAGAATCAGTCACATGTGTCACGCTTGATCTAGTTTATGAATGGAAAACCAGTCACATGTACCATGCTTTATCTGGTTTCTGATTGGAGAATCCATCACATGTATCATGCTTTATGTAGCGTCTGAATGGAGAATCCATCACATGTATCATGCTTTATGTAGTTTCTGAATGGAGAATCAGTCACATGTATCATGCTTTATCTGGTTTCTGAATGGAGAATCAGTCACATGTATCATGCTTTATCTGGTTTCTGAATGGAGAATCAGTCACATGTATCATGCTTTACGTAGTTTCTGATTGGAGAATCAGTCACATGCATCATGCTTTACGTAGTTTCTGATTGGAGAATCAGTCACATGTATCATGCTTTATCTGGTTTCTGACTGGAGAATCAGTCACATGTATCATGCTTTATCTGGTTTCTGAATGGAGAATCAGTCACATGTATCATGCTTTATCTGGTTTCTGAATGGAGAATCAGTCACATGTGTCATGCTTTATCTAGTTTCTGATTGGAGAATCAGTCACATGTATCATGCTTTATCTGGTTTCTGAATGGAGAATCAGTCACATGTATCATGCTTTATCTAGTTTCTGATTGGAGAATCAGTCACATGTATCATGCTTTATCTAGTTTCTGACTGGAGAATCAGTCACATGCATCATGCTTTACGTAGTTTCTGATTGGAGAATCAGTCACATGTATCATGCTTTATCTAGTTTCTGAATGGAGAATCAGTCACATGTATCATGCTTTATGTAGCGTCAGAATGGAGAATCCATCACATGTATCATGCTTTATCTGGTTTATGATTGGAGAATCCATCACATGTATCATGCTTTATGTAGCGTCTGAATGGAGAATCCATCACATGTATCATGCTTTATGTAGCGTCTGAATGGAGAATCCATCACATGTATCATGCTTTATGTAGCGTCTGAATGGAGAATCCATCACATGTATCATGCTTTATGTAGTTTCTGAATGGAGAATCAGTCACATGTATCATGCTTTATCTGGTTTCTGAATGGAGAATCAGTCACATGTATCATGCTTTAGTTGTTTCGTAGTTTCTGATTGGAGAATCAGTCACATGCATCATGCTTTACGTAGTTTCTGATTGGAGAATCAGTCACATGTATCATGCTTTATCTGGTTTCTGACTGGAGAATCAGTCACATGTATCATGCTTTATCTGGTTTCTGAATGGAGAATCAGTCACATGTATCATGCTTTATCTGGTTTCTGAATGGAGAATCAGTCACATGTGTCATGCTTTATCTAGTTTCTGATTGGAGAATCAGTCACATGTATCATGCTTTATCTGGTTTCTGAATGGAGAATCAGTCACATGTATCATGCTTTATCTAGTTTCTGATTGGAGAATCAGTCACATGTATCATGCTTTATCTAGTTTCTGACTGGAGAATCAGTCACATGCATCATGCTTTACGTAGTTTCTGATTGGAGAATCAGTCACATGTATCATGCTTTATCTAGTTTCTGAATGGAGAATCAGTCACATGTATCATGCTTTATGTAGCGTCAGAATGGAGAATCCATCACATGTATCATGCTTTATCTGGTTTATGATTGGAGAATCCATCACATGTATCATGCTTTATGTAGCGTCTGAATGGAGAATCCATCACATGTATCATGCTTTATGTAGCGTCTGAATGGAGAATCCATCACATGTATCATGCTTTATCTAGTTTCTGAATGGAGACACATTTCCAATATTCCATCTATATGTTTACCAATCACCGACATGATCCTTACCCTTTTGCCGTCTCTACTTCTATATCTTCCTCCTGCATTTCCTGGTTCCCTTCTGGCTCTTCTACAATGGTCTCTGGTATTGGAGTTGGCACATAGGTCCGGGGTACCGAACCCTGAGCCCAACAATCAGTCTCTGCTGGATCTGGCTCTAAAACACACAACAACTGTTTTTCAGCAAAGGCACTACAACTCAGTTTCAGTACAGGTGCAAAACCAATAAAATAGTAGAATAGGCAGTAAATAGGAAGAACAGTAGGCAGAAACAGTTATAATATAACAATATGTAGAAAACAGGAAGAACAGGTAAAAACAGTTATAACAATAGGTAGAAACAGTTATAACAATAGGCAGAAAATATGTAAAGAACAGGAAGAACTCTATATAGAGAACAGGAATGGTAGAAAACATGCAAAATATAAAGAAGAAATGAGTAGAACAGAAGGCAGCACACAGTAGAACAATAGGTAGAAAACAGTGAGAACAATAGGTAGAAACAGTAGAACAATAGGTAGAAACAGTAGAACAATAGGTAGAAACAGTAGAATAACAGGTAGAAACAGTAGAACAATAGGTAGAAACAGTAGAACAATAGGTAGAAACAGTAGAACAATAGGTAGAAACAGTAGAACAATAGGTAGAAACAGTAGAACAATAGGTAGAAACAGTAGAACAATATGTAGAAACAGTAGAACAATAGGTGGAAAACAGTATAACAATAGGTAGAAAACAGGGAGAACAATAGGTAGAAACAGTAGAATAATAGGTAGAAACAGTAGAACAATAGGTGGAAAAAGTATAACAATAGGTAGAAAACAATAGGTAGAAACAGTAGAATAACAGGTAGAAACAGCATAACAATAGGTAGAAACAGTAGAATAACAGGTAGAAACAGTAGAACAATAGGTAGAAACAGTAGAACAATAGGTAGAAACAGTAGAACAATAGGTAGAAACAGTAGAATAACAGGTAGAAACAGTAGAACAATAGGTGGAAAACAGTATAACAATAGGTAGAAAACAGGGAGAACAATAGGTAGAAACAATAGAATAACAGGTAGAAACAGTATAACAATAGGTAGAAACAGTAGAATAACAGGTAGAAACAGTAGAACAATAGGTAGAAACAGTAGAACAATATGTAGAAACAGTAGAATAACAGGTAGAAACAGTAGAATAACAGGTATAAACAGTAGAACAATATGTAGAAACAGTAGAATAACAGGTAGAAACAGTAGAATAACAGGTATAAACAGTAGAACAATAGGTAGAAACAGTAGAACAATAGGTAGAAACAGTAGAATAACAGGTAGAAACAGTAGAACAATAGGTAGAAACAGTAGAACAATAGGTAGACACAGTAGAACAATATGTAGAAATAGTAGAACTATAGGTAGAAACAGTAGAACAATAGGTAGAAACAGTAGAACAATATGTAGAAACAGTAGAACAATAGGTAGAAACAGTAGAACAATAGGTAGAAACAGTAGAATAACAGGTAGAAACAGTAGAACAACAGGTAGAAACAGTAGAACAATAGGTAGAAACAGTAGAATAACAGATAGAAACAGTAGAACAATAGGTAGAAACAGTAGAACAACAGGTAGAAACAGTAGAACAATATGTAGAAACAGTAGAATAACAGGTAGAAACAGTAGAACAATAGGTAGAAACAGTAGAACAATAGGTAGAAACAGTAGAATAACAGGTAGACACAGTAGAACAATATGTAGAAACAGTAGAACAATATGTAGAAACAGTAGAACAATATGTAGAAACAGTAGAACAATATGTGGAAAACAGTATAACAATAGGTAGAAAACAGGGAGAACAATAGGTAGAAACAATAGAATAACAGGTAGAAACAGTATAACAATAGGTAGAAACAGTAGAATAACAGGTAGAAACAGTAGAACAATAGGTAGAAACAGTAGAACAATAGGTAGAACCAGTAGAATAACAGGTAGACACAGTATAACAATATGTAGAAACAGTAGAACAATATGTAGAAACAGTAGAACAATAGGTGGGAAACAGTATAACAATAGGTAGAAAACAGGGAGAACAATAGGTAGAAACAATATAATAACAGGTAGAAACAGTATAACAATAGGTAGAAACAGTAGAACAATAGGTAGAAACAGTAGAATAACAGGTAGAAACAATATAACAATAGGTAGAAACAGTAGAATAACAGGTAGAAACAGTAGAACAATAGGTAGAAACAGTAGAACAATAGGTAGAAACAGTAGAATAACAGGTAGAAACAGTAGAACAATATGTAGAAACAGTAGAATAACAGGTAGAAACAGTAGAATAACAGGTATAAACAGTAGAACAATAGGTAGAAACAGTAGAACAATAGGTAGAAACAGTAGAATAACAGGTAGAAACAGTAGAACAATAGGTAGAAACAGTAGAACAATAGGTAGACACAGTAGAACAATATGTAGAAATAGTAGATCAATAGGTAGAAACAGTAGAACAATATGTAGAAACAGTAGAACAATATGTAGAAACAGTAGAACAATAGGTAGAAACAGTAGAACAATAGGTAGAAACAGTAGAACAACAGGTAGAAACAGTAGAACAATAGGTAGAAACAGTAGAACAATAGGTAGAAACAGTAGAATAACAGGTAGACACAGTAGAACAATATGTAGAAACAGTAGAACAATAGGTAGAAACAGTAGAATAACAGGTAGACACAGTAGAACAATATGTAGAAACAGTAGAACAATATGTAGAAACAGTAGAACAACAGGTAGAAACAGTAGAACAATAGGTAGAAACAGTAGAACAATAGGTAGAAACAGTAGAATAACAGGTAGAAACAGTAGAATAACAGGTAGACACAGTAGAACAATATGTAGAAACAGTAGAACAATATGTAGAAACAGTAGAACAATATGTAGAAACAGTAGAATAACAAGTAGACACAGTAGAACAATATGTAGAAACAGTAGAACAATATGTAGAAACAGTAGAACAATAGGTAGAAACAGTAGAATAACAGGTAGACACAGTAGAATAACAGGTAGAAACAGTAGAATAGCAGGTAGAAACAGTATAACAATAGGTAGAAACAGTAGAACAATATGTAGAAACAGTAGAACAATAGGTAGAAACAGTAGAACAATATGTAGAAATAGTAGAACAACAGGTAGAAACAGTAGAATAACAGGTAGAAACAGTAGAATAACAGGCAGAAACAGTAGAACAATAGATAGAAACAGTAGAACAATAGATAGAAACAGTAGAATAACAGGTAGAAACAGTAGAATAATAGGTAGAAACAGTAGAACAATAGGTAGAAACAGTAGAACAATAGGTAGAAACAGTAGAATAACAGGTAGAAACAGTAGAACAATATGTAGAAACAGTAGAATAACAGGTAGAAACAGTAGAACAATAGGTAGACACAGTAGAACAATATGTAGAAATAGTAAAACAATAGGTAGAAACAGTAGAACAATATGTAGAAACAGTAGAACAATATGTAGAAACAGTAGAACAATAGGTAGAAACAGTAGAACAATATGTAGAAACAGTAGAATAACAGGTAGAAACAGTAGAATAACAGGTAGAAACAGTAGAACAATAGGTAGAAACAGTAGAACAACAGGTAGAAACAGTAGAACAATAGGTAGAAACAGTAGAATAACAGGTAAAAACAGTAGAACAATAAGTAGAAACAGTAGAACAATAGGTAGAAACAGTAGAATAACAGGTAGACACAGTAGAACAATAGGTAGAAACAGTAGAACAATAGGTAGAAACAGTAGAATAACTGGTAGACACAGTAGAACAATATGTAGAAATAGTAGAACAATAGGTAGAAACAGTAGAACAATATGTAGAAACAGTAGAACAATATGTAGAAACAGTAGAACAATAGGTAGAAACAGTAGAACAACAGGTAGAAACAGTAGAATAACAGGTAGAAACAGTAGAATAACAGGCAGAAACAGTAGAATAACAGGCAGAAACAGTAGAACAATATATAGAAACAGTAGAATAACAGGTAGAAACAGTAGAACAATAGGTAGAAACAGTAGAACAATAGGTAGAAACAGTAGAACAATAGGTAGAAACAGTAGAATAACAGGTAGAAACAGTAGAACAATAGATAGAAACAGTAGAACAATAGGTAGAAACAGTAGAACAATAGATAGAAACAGTAGAATAACAGGTAGAAACAGTAGAACAATTGGTAGAAACAGTAGAATAACAGGTAGAAACAGTAGAACAATAGATAGAAACAGTAGAACAACAGGTAGAAACAGTAGAATAACAGGTAGAAACAGTAGAACAATTGGTAGAAACAGTAGAATAACAGGTAGAAACAGTAGAACAATAGATAGAAACAGTAGAACAACAGGTAGAAACAGTAGAACAATAGATAGAAACAGTAGAATAACAGGTAGAAACAGTAGAATAACAGTTAGAAACAGTAGAATAACATGTAGAAACAGTAGAATAACAGGTATAAACAGAAGAACAATAGATAGAAAACAGGGAGAACAATAGGTAGAAACAGTAGAACAACAGGTAGAACAATAGATAGAAACAGTAGAACAACAGGTAGAAACAGTAGAACAATAGGTAGAAACAGTAGAACAATAGGTAGAAACAGTAGAACAATAGGTAGAAACAGTAGAATAACAGGTAGAAACAGTAGAACAATATGTAGAAACAGTAGAATAACAGGTAGAAACAGTAGAATAACAGGTAGAAACAGTAGAACAATATGTAGAAACAGTAGAATAACAGGTAGAAACAGTAGAATAACAGGTATAAACAGTAGAACAATAGGTAGAAACAGTAGAACAATAGGTAGAAACAGTAGAATAACAGGTAGAAACAGTAGAACAATAGGTAGAAACAGTAGAACAATATGTAGAAACAGTAGAACAATATGTAGAAATAGTAGATCAATAGGTAGAAACAGTAGAACAATAGGTAGAAAGTGTGTAGAAACAGTAGAACAATAGGTAGAAACAGTAGAACAATAGGTAGAAACAGTAGAACAAAGGTAGAAACAGTAGAACAATAGTAGAAACAGTAGAACAATAGGTAGAAACAGTAGAATAACAGGTAGACACAGTAGAACAATATGTAGAAACAGTAGAACAATAGGTAGAAACAGTAGAATAACAGGTAGACACAGTAGAACAATATGTAGAAACAGTAGAACAATATGTAGAAACAGTAGAACAACAGGTAGAAACAGTAGAACAATAGGTAGAAACAGTAGAACAATAGGTAGAAACAGTAGAATAACAGGTAGAAACAGTAGAATAACAGGTAGACACAGTAGAACAATATGTAGAAACAGTAGAACAATATGTAGAAACAGTAGAACAATATGTAGAAACAGTAGAATAACAAGTAGACACAGTAGAACAATATGTAGAAACAGTAGAACAATATGTAGAAACAGTAGAACAATAGGTAGAAACAGTAGAATAACAGGTAGACACAGTAGAATAACAGGTAGAAACAGTAGAATAGCAGGTAGAAACAGTATAACAATAGGTAGAAACAGTAGAACAATAGGTAGAAACAGTAGAACAATAGGTAGAAACAGTAGAACAATATGTAGAAATAGTAGAACAACAGGTAGAAACAGTAGAATAACAGGTAGAAACAGTAGAATAACAGGTAGAAACAGTAGAACAATATATAGAAACAGTAGAATAACAGGTAGAAACAGTAGAATAACAGGCAGAAACAGTAGAACAATAGATAGAAACAGTAGAACAATAGATAGAAACAGTAGAATAACAGGTAGAAACAGTAGAATAATAGGTAGAAACAGTAGAACAATAGGTAGAAACAGTAGAACAATAGGTAGAAACAGTAGAACAATAGGTAGAAACAGTAGAATAACAGGTAGAAACAGTAGAACAATATGTAGAAACAGTAGAATAACAGGTAGAAACAGTAGAATAACAGGTAGAAACAGTAGAACAATAGGTAGAAACAGTAGAACAATAGGTAGAAACAGTAGAATAACAGGTAGAAACAGTAGAACAATAGGTAGAACAGTAGACAATATGTAGAAATAGTAAAACAATAGGTAGAAACAGTAGAACATATGTAGAAACAGTAGAACAATATGTAGAAACAGTAGAAAATAGTAGAAACAGTAGAACAATAGAGAAAGTGTGTGGTGTTGGTGGTGTGTGGTGGGTGCAGTAGAACAATAGGTAGAAACAGTAGAATAACAGGTAAAAACAGTAGAACAATAAGTAGAAACAGTAGAACAATAGGTAGAAACAGTAGAATAACAGGTAGACACAGTAGAACAATATGTAGAAACAGTAGAACAATAGGTAGAAACAGTAGAATAACTGGTAGACACAGTAGAACAATATGTAGAAATAGTAGAACAATAGGTAGAAACAGTAGAACGATATGTAGAAACAGTAGAACAATATGTAGAAACAGTAGAACAATAGGTAGAAACAGTAGAACAACAGGTAGAAACAGTAGAATAACAGGTAGAAACAGTAGAATAACAGGCAGAAACAGTAGAATAACAGGCAGAAACAGTAGAACAATATATAGAAACAGTAGAATAATATGTAGAAACAGTAGAATAATAGGTAGAAACAGTAGAACAATAGGTAGAAACAGTAGAACAATAGGTAGAAACAGTAGAATAACAGGTAGAAACAGTAGAACAATAGATAGAAACAGTAGAACAATAGGTAGAAACAGTAGAACAATAGATAGAAACAGTAGAATAACAGGTAGAAACAGTAGAACAATTGGTAGAAACAGTAGAATAACAGGTAGAAACAGTAGAACAATAGATAGAAACAGTAGAACAACAGGTAGAAACAGTAGAATAACAGGTAGAAACAGTAGAACAATGGTAGAAAAGGTAGAATTAACAGTAGAAACAGTGAACAATAGATGAAACAGTAGAACAACAGGTAGAAACAGTAGAACAATAGATAGAAACAGTAGAATAACAGGTAGAAACAGTAGAATAACAGTTAGAAACAGTAGAATAACATGTAGAAACAGTAGAATAACAGGTATAAACAGAAGAACAATAGATAGAAAACAGGGAGAACAATAGGTAGAAACAGTAGAACAACAGGTAGAACAATAGATAGAAACAGTAGAACAACAGGTAGAAACAGTAGAACAATAGGTAGAAACAGTAGAACAATAGGTAGAAACAGTAGAACAATAGGTAGAAACAGTAGAATAACAGGTAGAAACAGTAGAACAATATGTAGAAACAGTAGAATAACAGGTAGAAACAGTAGAATAACAGGTATAAACAGTAGAACAATAGGTAGAAACAGTATAACAATAGGTAGAAACAGTAGAATAACAGGTAGAAACAGTAGAACAATAGGTAGACACAGTAGAACAATATGTAGAAATAGTAGAACAATAGGTAGAAACAGTAGAACAATATGTAGAAACAGTAGAACAATATGTAGAAACAGTAGAACAATAGGTAGAAACAGTAGAACAATATGTAGAAACAGTAGAATAACAGGTAGAAACAGTAGAATAACAGGTAGAAACAGTAGAACAATAGGTAGAAACAGTAGAACAACAGGTAGAAACAGTAGAACAATAGGTAGAAACAGTAGAATAACAGGTAAAAACAGTAGAACAATAAGTAGAAACAGTAGAACAATAGGTAGAAACAGTAGAATAACAGGTAGACACAGTAGAACAATATGTAGAAACAGTAGAACAATAGGTAGAAACAGTAGAATAACTGGTAGAAACAGTAGAACAATAGGTAGAAACAGTAGAACAATAGGTAGAAACAGTAGAACAATATGTAGAAACAGTAGAACAATATGTAGAAACAGTAGAACAATAGGTAGAAACAGTAGAACAACAGGTAGAAACAGTAGAATAACAGGTAGAAACAGTAGAACAATATATAGAAACAGTAGAATAACAGGTAGAAACAGTAGAACAATAGATAGAAACAGTAGAATAACAGGCAGAAACAGTAGAACAATAGATATAAACAGTAGAATAATATATAGAAACAGTAGAATAACAGGTAGAAACAGTAGAACAATAGGTAGAAACAGTAGAACAATAGGTAGAAACAGTAGAACAATAGGTAGAAACAGTAGAACAATATGTAGAAACAGTAGAACAATAGGTAGAAACAGTAGAATAACAGGCAGAAACAGTAGAATAACAGGCAGAAACAGTAGAACAATAGATAGAAACAGTAGAACAATATATAGAAACAGTAGAATAACAGGTAGAAACAGTAGAACAATAGGTAGAAACAGTAGAACAATAGGTAGAAACAGTAGAATAACAGGTAGAAACAGTAGAACAATAGATAGAAACAGTAGAACAATAGGTAGAAACAGTAGAACAATAGATAGAAACAGTAGAATAACAGGTAGAAACAGTAGAACAATTGGTAGAAACAGTAGAATAACAGGTAGAAACAGTAGAACAATAGATAGAAACAGTAGAACAACAGGTAGAAACAGTAGAATAACAGGTAGAAACAGTAGAAC
>CM026390.1:74745331-74800199 GCA_014843695.1 Archivesica marissinica | reverse complement strand
TAGAACAATATGTAGAAACAGTAGAACAATATGTAGAAACAGTAGAACAATAGGTAGAAACAGTAGAACAACAGGTAGAAACAGTAGAATAACAGGTAGAAACAGTAGAATAACAGGCAGAAACAGTAGAATAACAGGCAGAAACAGTAGAACAATAGATAGAAACAGTAGAACAATATATAGAAACAGTAGAATAACAGGTAGAAACAGTAGAACAATAGGTAGAAACAGTAGAACAATAGGTAGAAACAGTAGAATAACAGGTAGAAACAGTAGAACAATAGATAGAAACAGTAGAACAATAGGTAGAAACAGTAGAACAATAGATAGAAACAGTAGAATAACAGGTAGAAACAGTAGAACAATTGGTAGAAACAGTAGAATAACAGGTAGAAACAGTAGAACAATAGATAGAAACAGTAGAACAACAGGTAGAAACAGTAGAATAACAGGTAGAAACAGTAGAACAATTGGTAGAAAAGGTAGAATAACAGGTAGAAACAGTAGAACAATAGATAGAAACAGTAGAACAACAGGTAGAAACAGTAGAACAATAGATAGAAACAGTAGAATAACAGGTAGAAACAGTAGAATAACAGTTAGAAACAGTAGAATAACATGTAGAAACAGTAGAATAACAGGTATAAACAGAAGAACAATAGATAGAAAACAGGGAGAACAATAGGTAGAAACAGTAGAACAACAGGTAGAACAATAGATAGAAACAGTAGAACAACAGGTAGAAACAGTAGAACAATAGGTAGAAACAGTAGAACAATAGGTAGAAACAGTAGAACAATAGGTAGAAACAGTAGAATAACAGGTAGAAACAGTAGAACAATATGTAGAAACAGTAGAATAACAGGTAGAAACAGTAGAATAACAGGTATAAACAGTAGAACAATAGGTAGAAACAGTATAACAATAGGTAGAAACAGTAGAATAACAGGTAGAAACAGTAGAACAATAGGTAGACACAGTAGAACAATATGTAGAAATAGTAGAACAATAGGTAGAAACAGTAGAACAATATGTAGAAACAGTAGAACAATATGTAGAAACAGTAGAACAATAGGTAGAAACAGTAGAACAATATGTAGAAACAGTAGAATAACAGGTAGAAACAGTAGAATAACAGGTAGAAACAGTAGAACAATAGGTAGAAACAGTAGAACAACAGGTAGAAACAGTAGAACAATAGGTAGAAACAGTAGAATAACAGGTAAAAACAGTAGAACAATAAGTAGAAACAGTAGAACAATAGGTAGAAACAGTAGAATAACAGGTAGACACAGTAGAACAATATGTAGAAACAGTAGAACAATAGGTAGAAACAGTAGAATAACTGGTAGAAACAGTAGAACAATAGGTAGAAACAGTAGAACAATAGGTAGAAACAGTAGAACAATATGTAGAAACAGTAGAACAATATGTAGAAACAGTAGAACAATAGGTAGAAACAGTAGAACAACAGGTAGAAACAGTAGAATAACAGGTAGAAACAGTAGAACAATATATAGAAACAGTAGAATAACAGGTAGAAACAGTAGAACAATAGATAGAAACAGTAGAATAACAGGCAGAAACAGTAGAACAATAGATATAAACAGTAGAACAATATATAGAAACAGTAGAATAACAGGTAGAAACAGTAGAACAATAGGTAGAAACAGTAGAACAATAGGTAGAAACAGTAGAACAATAGGTAGAAACAGTAGAATAACAGGTAGAAACAGTAGAACAATTGGTAGAAACAGTAGAATAACAGGTAGAAACAGTAGAACAATAGATAGAAACAGTAGAACAATAGGTAGAAACAGTAGAACAATAGATAGAAACAGTAGAACAACAGGTAGAAACAGTAGAACAATTGGTAGAAACAGTAGAATAACAGGTAGAAACAGTAGAACAATAGATAGAAACAGTAGAACAACAGGTAGAAACAGTAGAATAACAGGTAGAAACAGTAGAACAATTGGTAGAAACAGTAGAATAACAGGTAGAAACAGTAGAACAATAGATAGAAACAGTAGAACAACAGGTAGAAACAGTAGAACAATAGATAGAAACAGTAGAATAACAGGTAGAAACAGTAGAATAACAGTTAGAAACAGTAGAATAACATGTAGAAACAGTAGAATAACAGGTATAAACAGAAGAACAATAGATAGAAAACAGGGAGAACAATAGGTAGAAACAGTAGAACAACAGGTAGAACAATAGATAGAAACAGTAGAACAACAGGTAGAAACAGTAGAACAATAGGTAGAAACAGTAGAACAATAGGTAGAAACAGTAGAACAATAGGTAGAAACAGTAGAACAACAGGTAGAAGCAGTAGAACAATAGGTAGAAACAGTAGAACAATAGGTAGAAACAGTAGAATAACAGGTAGAAATAGTAGAACAATAGATAGAAAACAGGGAGAACAATAGGCAGAATATGTAGAAAACTACACATTGGAATTTACCTTCATCCTGTATCCAGCCAGAATCTATCTCAGGATTCTTTTCACCATTATCTCTCATCAAAAACTGCCACTGAATTGAGAAATCAGAGTTTTACAGCAAACCACAGATATCATCCCTATGTTAAAACAGATTCATTTTCAAATTACAGAAAGACATACACTGTACCAGGTACAGTCCAACCTCTGTTATGATCACTTCTGGACAAAGACCACCCTGGGAATACAGACCACCCATGTGTGATTATTAACCAAGGCACTGAAAATGAGTTTATATGATACAGGCTTTTTCTATAAACTTTATTTATTTTACAACGATTGCAAAACAAGCTGTAAGAACTTATATTAATCACTCTCGTTGGCGGGGATGACAGCGTAGTTGTGGTCATTCTTGTGGGAGGAAACTGGAGTACCCGGAGAAAACCCATCTGTCCAATCTGGTGGCCACCGAACCATCTCACATACTTCCCGGTCCGAGGATCGAACCCGGTTGCATTGGTGAGAAGCGAGTGTGATAACCACTACGCTAAACGGACGGATTTGGCTCCAGTGTATGGGACAATGACAGTTTTCATGAATCTCGTAAGTCGATAAAACAGTCAATTATGTAGGGAACTCAATAATGGAGGCTAATGTGGGAACAGGTTGATTTGCATGTCAATGAAATGAGCTACCGGTAAAACAATTCTACAATAGAAAAGCAAGTAATACAATACCTCAATAATGGTAAGTATAGCATCCTTTGCTTGTGTAACAGTGAACGGAATGAGTTGTCTTTGTATATACAGTTCAAAACATTTATCTAGTGTATTGCCGATCAAACCATCCACTATATCTTCAATGTAGTCATCGGAGCCATCACGCTCTAGCATCAAATTCCTGTAAATTAACAGCAAATATATTCACTAGTGAATTAAAAATCATCTATTAACCCTTTCAACACCACAGGCCTCTCAATAGGCTTACAAAAAGTGTAGATCCAGATGAGCTGTCTCATCATGATCTGCACTTTTTGCCAGTAATATTACTATTTTAAGACAAAAATTACCCATTTTGATAAATGAACTGGTCCAAATGTAATTTTCTTATTACCGTAATTTATTGGTCTGAAAATATCATGCACCAGTCCATGTCAGTTACTTGGTGTTGAATGGGTTAAATTCTCAAAGGGAAAAGAACTGACGTAAGAAATTAATTACAAGTATTTATATGTTTCTATGTTTTTACATTATGTACAAATATGGTACAACATTGCTGTGATTGATTTGCTGTTTGTAAAGTAATTAAGAGATAACAGAGATATATCATTTAAATATAACCACTTCATTGCCACAATAAGTACAAATTATATTGAATTTTTTCCCCAAAAATGTTTATTCTGAATTTTCTTTAATACATGTTTATAGAAATCAATTAATAACTCATGTGTTTCTATATTTGTATATTTGCTGGATAGTATATACCGGTATATACAATAAGTGAATAACTGTGCAAATTTGAAGGTGTCCTCGATATTATTTCCCATACCTGTATTACTGGAGAGATGTATAAACCAGGTTTCATTCTAGTGTCGTTAAGTAATACTGGTTTAAGACAACCACATTGAACAACATAACATTATAATTAAGTCCTTGATTTCTTGAGCATACATTTCATAAAAACTATGCATCACAACATTTAAAGCAACAATTCTTATCATGAAGTGCGAAGATAAATGAGCTCCTAATAATCAAGATTTATGTATATGTCAAACTACAATGCTTTATTGTAGAACGACATGGAAGATGAACTTCAAGACCCTGTGGTATCCCAATATATGATATGAGCCGCCCTATTTCAAAACCAACAAGTGGAGTCATGGTGCAATGGATACGATATCTGCCTCATAATCTATAGGTTGCAAGTCTGAAGCCCGCCAGAACCACGCGGTGATCATGTCCTTGGGCAAGACACGTAACTTCTCTTTCCTTCAATGCCATCCATCAGAAATTAGGTCAATTAACCTATAAGCTGCCAAATAAATTGGACGGAATGTGCAAACAATATAGATCCAAGCGACTTTAGTCGTGATTAAACTAATGTTGTAAGAACTTGCTTCCCAATCGAGCTTAAGAAAATTTATAACTAACCATCAAAATGCTTAAAAAATAATAAAATATTGAACAAATCAACATACTGGTTAAGATTTTACAATGTTTGAAGGACACATATATAATTATATATTTACAGATTTGCAACTGTATATCTATTTATTGATTACACTAAAATTTAGCATATTCTTGTCATCAGTGGATTTGTGTTTCTATGAACACTATGTTGGTCTTGTGATAAGGAATCAGAAATGCATATAAATATTGATAATTGCTACCCAATTACTTGACATGTATTCCAGGAAAGTACACATTTACAGATAAAAGAACGGGGCTAACATTTTATCCTTACCATTCAAATGGAGAAGAACTGTTAGTAGAAATAGTTTAACAAACCATAAGGCAATTGTAGCTCTAGACTAAATTAACAACATGATGTAACTACTAACTCAACATAACATGTACATGCTTATATTTGCATTAATATTTCAAATTCATTACCAAATTGTAACTTAAAAACATCATGGGCATGACATGACCATAGCCACACTGAGGGAAATGGAGGCAATTGTCTCCAGCAGAATTGCGGAGGCTCTAATTTTGTATTTACAATATTTCATAAAAAAGAAAATGATCAATTACTCTTGCAACAATTATGCACTGCGATGTCATGTCTAACAGATAACTATCTATATCTACCATATTGGTGTGAAACATGGACACTTGCATAAAATACAGTTAGTTTTATCAATTTGAAAACTATCAAGTGTCTCTCATATATCAGCAATAGTGTTCTTCAACCAAATTAATAATTGGAATTATGCCTCCCTGTACTATCAAAGTCTGACTATGGTCCTGATCTGTCCCCATCCTTCAATTTCTCTTACAGATTATTCCAATAAAGATTACAGTAACTTACAGATAATTTTGCAGCAAATTTGGAATATAATACAATTTTTTTTTACTTGATATAATCGCGGTCATGAAATCAAATTAGTTGAATATGTCTATTGTTTTTAGTGAGTTATATCTATTAAAACGGCCATTACAGCTGTCATCGATGGTTGCTAGCCCTGAAGGTTGTCAATTATAATTTTCCGGCCAATCCTTACCAATCCTGATCATTGAATTTCCCTGGTACTATCTCATGGGAGACAACTGGTGTATGTGCCGCAGGAGGTTTGCCGGCTTTGTCTGCTCTCGATTTTGATACAGGAGCTCTCGACATTGTTCTCTTATAGCTGTTTTACTCACTCTTCTGTAATAGAGAGCCAACCAAATTCTTAAACATTAAAACCACATTTACATCGAATATAATATAAACCTTATAAATTTATATGAAAGGGTGCCAATTAGGTTTAGTGTTCCCATGTAGCATAGTAGCCTGGGAACAGGCGTTGATATAGTTTCCCTGGTCAAATAAATATATTATAACACCCGAGACTATTAATTGGGTCGTATTGAGTTTCTGATATAAAATTTTGCCAAAAGTTAAAAAGTGAAAAATCAACAGACTGGAACCCAGGCTAGTAGCATAGTACAGAATCTCATTCCACACATTTTCAAAAGGACAGATTATCTTTCTGGATATTGATGTAATCCAGCCAGGAATTTATTTCTTAATCTTACATCAAACTTGTTCTCTCAGGTCTGTATCCAGGCATAAGCATATACACCAATATATACAAAACTTATGTCTGAGAGGCACTAATTTTATGGCAAACTGCCGTATTGAATTGCTCTATGGTAGGGAGATGGACAATGTCAGGAGGGAGATGGTTCTAATGGTAGATTGTTCTTGGAAAAAAGGAAAACTTGTAGTAGTCTGTAGTTGCTGTAATTGGGAGACGGGAGAGGGGAACTAGGTAATTTTCAATGGGAATAGCAACAAGATCATTATGAATTTTATACATAAGGGATAACCTATTGTCAATACGCCATTGATCTAGTCTGCGTAGATTTAGGGAATGTAGCATGTCTGTAACACTTTATCCAACGGGCTGCTCTTCGCTGGACACCTTCAATTTGGTCTATCAATGTTTGGGTATGGGGCGACCAGATCTTGTCGGAAACCATATTCAAGCTGGGGTCTCACTAGTGTCTGGTAAGCCATGGATTTAAGGGGTTCGGATTTGACCTGGAGGTTTCTACGTAGAAATCCTAATGTTTGCTTTGCTTTCTTAGTTGACTTTTTTATGTGAGTGTCCCATGACAGGTTATTTGAGATATCCACGCCAAGGTATTTGGCTGAGGTGACCGACTCAAGTAGGACTACATGGAGTTTATATTGACTGGGAATAGGATGTTTCCTTCTGGTGATGTGGATAACTTGACATTTGGAGGGGTTAAATTCCATGTCCCACTCCAACTCCCACTCATCTAATCTCATAAGATCGTTTTAGAGGTGTCAGTGATAGATAGACTGCAGTATCATCTGCAAAGATACAGACTTTGGAACTGACATTTTGTGGGAGGTCGTTTATGTAGGCTAGGAAAAGCAGGGGTCCAAGTACGGATCCCTGTGGGACTCCAGAGGACACCGGGATGGCCTCTGAACTAATACCATTAAGGACAACTGACTGGAGTCTATTATCTAGAATACTCTTAATCCACCTTAATGTATACCCAGGATACTACAACGCCTGTGTCAGCATCCATCCCACCGCACCCCAGGCCATCCACCCACATACATAGATACCATACATACATGCTACGAATCAAACCGCAAAGAAGTTAAAAGGATGAGTAGTTAAACAGTTAAAAGGAAAATATAAATAATGAAAAATAAGTGTCTGCGAAAATAGATAACACTCCTGCTTATTGCAAATGAAGTTTTAACGTTGATACATAAATGATTAATATAAATCATAACACGTTTCATATTAGAAAAACATACCACCATGACTTGGTTAAGCTTACTTTTAGGCCAAAGAAATACATTTTGTGAAAGACGACTATTAAACAGGAAGTCTGAGTTGCTACGGGATTGTTTATTTCTCGCAAAAAATCTCGCAAGATATCACTCGAAAGAGAGTCACATAATTATCTACATCTACGGCATTTTGATAAATGTATGTCTTTGACTGGTTAATAAACACGTCAACTTGCTCATTTATTCACCAAAAGAATTCAGGAGAATACAGTTGATAGAAAACTAGTCGTTTCCGTCACGTGACTTTGAAATACAACATGGAGTCCAGAGATTTGTAATATTTGTCGAAACTGTATACTTTACCAAAATACCGAATACTTTCGCCGCAGTGAGACAGTTAAGGTATATTTTGGGATTAAATTTGCATTTATCTAAAAGTTTACCTCTTAATAGCAAGGGTTAACGCTTAACATAATAATGGTAGCCACGGTATTCCACAGGAGCCGTGTTGAAGTTGAAGACGTTCAAGAAGAATTCATTATTCAGTTGGTTTCGTAGAATCCCTTGTTCGTCTAATGGTAGTTTCGTATACTAGTGCATTCGTATAATCACAGGTTCGTATATTTGATTTAATAGTACTGCACTATACAGGCCCATTATAATAATGCTATTATTAGCTATTTAGGTAATTAGACACAATTATGAATGGGACTATGTCACTGTGTGTTTGCCATACGTTTTATAACCTATGATTCTGTCTCAAAACGTGGCGTACGTGGTCCAGTGGTAGAGCGTCGGATTTGGAATCAAACGGACCCGGGTTCGATACTCGGTCAGGCCACGTATGTAGTGTCATTGATCAAGGCACCTCACACACATTGCTTAGTATCCCGGCGTGAAGAGTTTTCGCCCAGAACAGGTTTTCGCCCAACTGTGGAAATAGCAAGTCGCGAGAGATCACGCAATATTTCACGCTCCAGTTACCGGAATTATAAATAAACATACCTTGTGCACTTCCAATCTATTTCTAACTGATCATAATATATCAGACAAGGTAAATTAGCGGTGAAAACTTTAAACCTACCCCAGTTTTCACTAACTTCACTATATCCGTTTTATGTCACCATATAAATATCATTTTTTTAAAGAAATTGGAAATTTTTTCTCCAAAATGACATATGCATCGTCTGCCACGCCAACGGTGGTCAATACTGGTCAATACTGGTCAATATCGGTCAATACCGGTCGATTGAAAATTTGGCTCAAATATGCACTTACAGTGTCCACTTAATTATTCTTAAAGTGTTAGTAGTGTGTTGTAGTTTATTTTCTTATATAGTAAATCATAAAATATTGATCATTGAATGTTTTTTAGTGAATATTGTTAAATATAATTAAATACTTTTTAGTGAATAGCAATATTATAGCATATACCAATTACCATATACTTATTTGTTCAGTGGTCAATACTTGTGCACATGGTCATAACTATGCCTAAGATGCTAGTTAATATACTTCCAAGGTATGTGAAATAGCTATACAAGCAGTGGGACCCTTTCAACAACATCTCAACAAAATTAATTTAATTACACACACTTATTACATTGGGGTATACATGAGGCAGTCAAACATGAAACGAAACAAGACATACTTACAAAGTACAAACAGGTTTAGAAATAGAATATTCCCTTTGCAGAAGTGTTATTCACACACAGGCTGCCCTAGTAGGGGCCTAGTGTGTTTTGATAGCAATTGCAGTATCCACACTTCACAGTTTGCCTGAGTTTGGGAATTAAGCATTGTCAGTTTGTCACCAACACATTAAAAAAAAAAAATTATATATAAAGTACCATCAATCACAGATAGCATCATAAGTTGTTGAGCACAGTACATATGAAACCTAAAGACAGGTGACTACTGTAAAGACAGTTAAGAGGTATTTGCATAAATAAACATTAATATATGTATGCTTATTTATAGTATTGTGCATGTCTGTTTAAATAAAAATTAAATGTTGAAATGTGAAATTCTTACTTAATAATACCATCTATACTAGAATATGAATACGCTTGGTTGCTCAAGGAAACAAGGCTAGAAAAGTTGTTTCACTTGGTTTATACCAATTTATTTAAGCTCGATTGTGAAAGAAGTTCTAAGATTAATCAAGCTCAAGTCTCGACGCTTGCTTCACTTGCTTGAGTTGCTTCTGCATGACACATTTAATGATTTTAGTAATGATCAGCAATCGACCACCTGAATCAACCAGCAAATATATGCCACTTTGTGAGTATTGACCATACCCAATAGGGTATTACAATCACATGAACAGCCCAAAGGTAGCAACACACATTATTGCACAATGCAGAGTATAATGATTGACTAAAATCATAAATTCTTTGTTGAATTTAGTATTGACCACCAATTGACCAGTATTTACCACTTTGTGAGTATAATATTATTGACCACTTCGTGAGTATTGACCCTATATAGTACAATAATCACATAAATATATTCTCAATACAACCCAAAGTTAGTAACACACATTATAGCACAATGCAGAGTATATAAAACCATTAAATAATGTTTTATTTAATATTGACCACCAATCGACCAGTATTGACCAGTATTGACCACTTTGGGAGTATTGACCGGGGCGGTTTTAACCGGTTAAAACCGGCGGTTTAAACCGCCCCTCGAATCGACCGGCCAACGTTGTGTTGCAGGGCATGTATGTTAGTATGTTGGTAAACCCATTGCTCTTACGCTGAAAGGCCCTGCATCGTATATAACCAGAGCATGATCTTAGAGCTGTCCGACTAGTGTTTGGGAGGTCGTGGGTTCGAGTCCTTCGTCGGGTCACTAACTTGTCCGCTCTTTCTTTGCTTGGTCACTTTATTATTTATATCCCTTCGCCCGTGAATGTCCCAATGACAACTTCTCACATTAATTTAACACTTATTCGGCATATGAAACATTTTGTACGGTTTCCAATTAAAACCCAACCACATTTACATCATCTAAGATACATGGTAATACTAATTGAGGCTGTTTCAACTTACTGTAATCGTTCATACTTCAATCTGGCTGGAATATTCACGACAAGACGCCATGTTTATTTTCATCATTGCCAAAAGAAGACGATGCATTCCGAATGTAAACAAGTACGGACGATGAGTTCCGAATGTAAACAAGTGCCTGACCGACTGCCTCAGAAAGTACTACTTTCGGTTTCGAGTTATTTTTATTGCAAAAAAAACACTGTTTACTAATTGAACATAATTATACAAATTATAATGTAAGAATATGGAGCAGCATTGCTACCCATACGTAAAATTTGAAATTTTAGAATACATTTTATTCCATACGATATAGGGCTGCTTTAAGGTTATATAGGGCTGCTTTAAGGTTACTCTGACAATTAGTAAATGTGTATTGCCATTACACGACACAGCTCCATTTACACGTGTAGCATGTAACAGCTATTCCGAATATTTGTATTATTCTATTTTAGATCCAGAAGTTCAGAGGAAGATGCATGGTTTAGCTATTCAAGTTAGTGGACAAGGTTACGGAATGCCGAAACAGTATGGAACAGGTATATATGTACATGCAGTTTGCAACTTCTGAATAGCAGTAAATGGACAGATATATCTTTATAAATGGATGCATTATATATCAACATTGTGTGTATATATTCGTTCTGTTCACACAGTTGTTGTTCATTTTTATTAACTGGCCTGTTGTTTTAGAAACCAACAATTGCATAGGCACAAGACACAATAATTGTTTGTATTCATTATCATGATTATGGTCTTATAGTTGTAATATTTAGAGGTTATTAAACGGCTGCGGTGGGCCATTTGTGGATATTGGCGCACCTATACGATATTGGCCCTTGGGCCAATATCTCCATAGGGTGCGCCAATATCCACAAATGGCCCACCGCAGCCGTTTAATAATTTCTTTATTGCATACATAGCCGTATGTTTCTTCTGCTGTTATTTGCTTATTTCACTCAGCCATTTTACCGTCAAGAGACAACAATCTGTCAGACAACGACTTTAGTGTTGCTTCGGCGGCCATGTTTGCACAATGTAGTTACTATGTTGTTGCTACCTGTGACACGTGCTCATGATTCGTTCTCGGCGCGAGATATATATATCGGATATTGGCCCGGCAGAGCCGAAAATCAAAATATATTGCCCGCGTCGACCAGATATTTTGCTTTTCTACCATTAAATTTGTTACTAATTATAGTATCGTATGCAATAATCAATATTACTACTATAAGAGCATGGAACACTTTCATTATTGTGACTTGTGCCTGTGAACAAGTGTTTGTGATGATTTGGTGAGCCTTCTTCACCCATCTGTCTCCAATCTTAATGTTGGTCATAACATCTTCATTTACTGGTTGAAT
The DNA here is from genome assembly GCA_014843695.1 of Archivesica marissinica. Lineage (NCBI taxonomy): Eukaryota > Metazoa > Mollusca > Bivalvia > Venerida > Vesicomyidae > Archivesica > Archivesica marissinica. The sequence continues at coordinate 74,788,350 of CM026390.1, read as the reverse complement.
TAGGTCTTAATACATGTACAATATTCCTAGTCGCATGTACATACAATCAACATAATAATTTGACCTGACCTGTCTCATGGTCAAAATCTATATTTCACAAGTTCTTCAGCTCGTCGCAGGTATACCTGATACATGACGTGTCTGTATTTCCTTACAGTACTATTAGTAGTCACTTGTGTCAGCATAGATATAATTTTTTACTATGACATGGATCTTCACCTTTTTCAAGGTCAATAACTTGTGAAAAATCACTTTATCATAACTGCTTCATGATCATCTCTTGACCGGTGAAAGCTGATAACAACACACAATACATAGTGTTCACATTTATTTTGATGTGTTTCGAGGTGAAGTTAGTAAAACTCCCTTTACCATAACAGTTACAATAACTCTTTGTATTCAGTGATTGTGTTCAATATTACTAGATGGTTATCTATTGTACTTGCAGATATAACGTATATCAGTTTGGACATGGTTTGTAGTGTTACATTTTCATCTTTTCCAGATTTTTCAAAGGATCATTTTCGTGAAAATGTTCGTCGAATGAGACAAATACAAAAGAAGTCTCGAGAGAAGGAAGCGGAAAGTGTTCAGCCGGTGAAAGCACTGTGGAAATCTGAAAAATACAGCACTGTTCCATCTAGAATTAAACATGACATAGATGTATGATGCGTTGCAATTTTTATGCAATTTTGCTTAGCCATCAGTTACACTGTAGCGATTTAATAGATTCCACTTTTGCAAATTCAAAATAATTGCTGTAGATAAACTACCTGCTTTTTCTTAGTTATTAATGTTATAGCAAATGTCTATGATTTAATTTCTTGAACTGTTGAAACACCTTTATACAAACCTCTCGTGTGGAGCCTCCGCAGTGTAATGGATACGGTGTCTGCATTGTAATCGAGAGGTTGTCAGCTTGAAACCTGTTGGAACCACGGCGGTGGTGTGCTTAGGCGAGACATTTATATACACCTTGCCTCGTCTCTCTCCCTCATTGGAATGGAATCCATCTGGAATTGGGTCGAGAGTGATTAATCTGATGTTGTAAATCAAACTTGTTTTGCAATCAAGTTAAATAAATTTGTATGATTTTAAGAATACCCACCTTATATAAGAATTTAATAGATTCTTTATTGTGAGAAGTTGATACAATTGATCAGGAAAATAGATTTAAGTAGCTGAAAAAGTTACAATTCTTTGTTTAAAATGGTATATTATATTTCAAATATCAGTATTGCCATTTACCGGTATATCGTGATCAGTATTGTCATTTACTAGTATATGATGATTAGTATTGCAATATATCGTGATCAGTATTGCAATATACCAGTATATTGTGATCAGTATTGCAATATACCGGTATATCGTGATCAGTATTGCAATATACCGGTATATCGTGATCAGTATTGCAATATACCACTATTTCGTTATCAGTATTGCAATATACCGGTATATCGTGATCAATATTGCAATATACCGGTATATCGTGATCAGTATTGCAATATACCGGCATATCATGATCAGTATTGCAATATACCGGTATATCGTGATCAGTATTGCAATATACCACTATTTCGTGATCAGTATTGTAATATACCGGTATATCGTGATCAGTATTGCCATATACCAGTATATCGTGATAAATATTGCCATATACCAGTATATCGTGATCAGTATTGCAATATACCGGTATATTGTGATCAGTATTGCAATATACCGGTATATCGTGATCAGTATTGCAATATACCACTATTTCGTGATCAGTATTGCAATATACTGGTATATCGTGATCAGTATTGCCATATACCGGTATATCGTGATCAGTATTGCAATATACCGGCATATTGTGATCAGTATTGCAATATACCGGTATATCGTGATCAGTATTGCAATATACCGGTATATCGTGATCAGTATTGCAATATACCACTATTTCGTGATCAGTATTGCCATATACCGGTATATCGTGATCAGTATTGCAATATACCGGCATATCGTGATCAGTATTGCAATATACCGGTATATCGTGATCAGTATTGCAATATACCGGTATATCGTGATCAGTATTGCCATATACCGGTATATCGTGATCAGTATTGCCATATACCGGTATATCGTGATCAGTATTGCCATATACCGGTATATCGTGATCAGTATTGCCATATACCGGTATATCGTGATCAGTATTGCCATATACCGGTATATCGTGATCAGTATTGCAATATACCGGTATATCGTGATCAGTATTGCAATATACCGGTATATCGTGATCAGTATTGCAATATATTGTGATCAGTATTGCAATATATCATGATCAGTATTGCAATATATCATGATCAGTATTGCAATATATTGTGATCAGTATTGCCATGTACCGGTATATCGTGATCAATATTGCAATATACCGGTATATCGTGATCAGTATTGCAATATACCGGCATATCGTGATCAGTATTGCAATATACCGGTATATCGTGATCAGTATTGCAATATACCACTATTTCGTGATCAGTATTGTAATATACCGGTATATCGTGATCAGTATTGCCATATACCAGTATATCGTGATCAGTATTGCAATATACCGGTATATCGTGATCAGTATTGCAATATACCAGTATATCGTGATCAGTATTGCAATATACCACTATTTCGTGATCAGTATTGCAATATACCGGTATATCGTGATCAGTATTGCCATATACCGGTATATCGTGATCAGTATTGCAATATACCGGCATATCGTGATCAGTATTGCAATATACCGGTATATCGTGATCAGTATTGCAATATACCACTATTTCGTGATCAGTATTGCCATATACCGGTATATCGTGATCAGTATTGCCATATACCGGTATATCGTGATCAGTATTGCAATATACCGGCATATCGTGATCAGTATTGCCATATACCGGTATATCGTGATCAGTATTGCAATATATTGTGATCAGTATTGCCATATACCGGTATATCGTGATCAGTATTGCCATATACCGGTATATCGTGATCAGTATTGCCATATACCGGTATATCGTGATCAGTATTGCCATATACCAGTATATCGTGATCAGTATTGCCATATACCTGTATATCGTGATCAGTATTGCCATATACCTGTATATCGTGATCAGTATTGCAATATATTGTGATCAGTATTGCAATATATCATGATCAGTGTTGCAATATATCATGATCAGTATTGCAATATATTGTGATCAGTATTGCCATGTACCGGTATATCGTGATCAGTATTGCAATATATCGTGATCAGTATTGCAATATACTGGTATATCATGATCAGTATTGCAATATATTGTGATCAGTATTGCCATGTACCGGTATATTGTGATCAGTATTGCAATATACCACTATTTCGTGATCAGTATTGCAATATATCGTGAAGTGGGGCCCCCCAGACGGCGATGTCAGTGTCTCTAGGGCAACTATTTCGCCCAAATCGCCCTTTGGAATAGAATGAGCCCTGGTTAAATATGACGCTGGATTTGGTTGGATTTGTTTATTGAAACACTGGGGTAACAAGCACAATTACAAGATTACAACCTGTTTAGAACTTGTGACAGTCATTCTGAACAAGAATACCACTTGTATCAACTTTACACAATAAACATGTGTATTTCTATACAGTTGCATAGTTGATTCCTATTTCTGCTTTATCACGTAGATAAACCTGGTAGTATTCACATCATCAAATATATTACCTTTATGAAGCTTCTACTAGCATTTGCACATAATCATCTTGGTTTCAGCGAGTACCTGACGCACCCCGTCCACATTCTGCCGGCTATCTGCGGGCTCATACCAAGTCCGGTCCCTCTGTCAAACTGCAGTCGCGTCCCTGTACGCCTGACCCCAAGCTTTCTGTACCGCCAGCCAGTATAGCTAGTGATGTAAGTCAAGCTCACTTTGTTCTTTCTGCTTATTAATATTGACTAAAATACACTTTGACATAATGGTGTGTTTTCAATTCTAATTTAAGGAATGAATCGTGGGTTAATAGTTTCCATCTGGGTATGAACTTCATTGGGCATGGTTAACGTGTGTGGAGACCGAAGGCATCCACGCTAACTTTAAATACACCCAATGTAGTTCATACCCTGATGAAAACTATTAACCAGCGATTCAGTACTTATGTTTACATTAATTATTGTTTTCAATGACACAAAGAAAAATATAGGTCACTTCGTATTTAAAGTATATTTAGTCGAGATTTGCAACTTGTCGTGTGTCGGATCTGGTAAATAGATCATCCTTGGAACAGTGTACGCTGTAAGACACCTTTCTTACGAGGGAATGCTGCCCAACACTGTGAATACATATGCATGACCGTAACTTATCTGCATATCATTAGTGAGGAAACTTGTATGAAAATGGGATACAAACATGACATATATGGTCACAGAAGGAAACACAATAGCTATGTAAATATTGTGCTTATAGTAACAAATAGATAGTATTTAGTCCACTGGTATGGAATAGATAGAGACATATTTGTTTTTCCGTGTATGATCACAGTTTATTTCATCCTACCGTTCTCGTCCATTTACCGGAATATTTTTGTTTTGTTTAACCCATTCAACACCAAGTAACTGACATGGACTGGTCCATGATATTTTTAGACCAATAAATTAATAACAAAATTACATTTGGATCAGTTCATTTATCAAAATGGGTAATTTTATTTCTAAAAATAGTTATATTACTTGAAAAAAGTGCAGATCCTGATGAGACGGCTCGTCACGAGCCGGCTCATCTGGATCTACACTTTTTTGTAAGCCAATTTAGAGGTCTGTGGTGTTGAAAGGGTTAAACTTTATTTATTTTACAACGATTGCGAAGCAAGTTCTAACAACTTGTATTAATCACTCTCGTTGGCGCGGTTGAAAGCGTATAATTATGTGGTCATTCTTGTGGGAGGAAACCGGAGTACCCGGAGAAAACCCACCTGTCTGATCTGGCGACCACCGTACCATCTCACATACTTCCCGGTCCGAGGATCGAACCCGGGTTGCATTGGTGAGAAGCGAGCACGCTAACCACTGCGCTAATCGGATAGCCTAATATACACATACATCTTCAACAACAAGTTAACAAACATTTCGTCACAACTTCCATGTCCAATAAGTTCTTCTCGAGTTATGCCCCCTTATGTACATCACTATAGTGCAATATTATAATATATATATAGTACATGTGACCATTCTGACTCGTACAGTTTTCATCCAGTTGAATTGAGAATAAGTTTATGGAACTATTCGATAAATCTATCTTGAAATGTGACCACTTTTGTAATCGTCGTAACTATTTGACATTGGACAGCTAAGTTGTAGAGTGTTATAGCTGAGATAGATGCATAATGTAGTTAGACGTACACTTCAGTATTCAACTCGAAAAAACTGTTATTTTTTCACTGCCTGGTTATTTTAGGCGTAATGTGCGACATCTCTCGTTATCATGCTTCAGCTATTACATGTACACAGTACATGTACAGTACCGTGCACAGATTTTCGTAAAAACTTCTGATGTTGTAGGTTGTGTTAAATTTGCCAAAGCCATATTTTTACCTTGTTTCTGGGGTTGAAGTTTTCCCGCATGACTCGGGGGGGGGGGGGGGAAGCAAGCATTGTCAATAAAGCCGATGCAAAGTAGATGGACCGTTTGTGAATTCATGAACCCATTAATAGATAATCTCTGCTTCGTAATTCGCAAAAAAAAAGTGGTTTTCACCGGAGCTTTCGATGCCCCATACCTGACATTGAAACTTTTGCTGTACCACATATTTCCATTTATTTAGGTAAATCTGGTACGCAATGACTTTGATTTCATCAAATTGAATGGACGAGCAGTAAAACACCAACATGTTCCAAGGTCACCCAGCCTCACTGCCCTTGATGACCTGAAGAAACGGCAAGATGATGAATACAAGAAACACAGAAATGGAGAAGTTCCTTCATAGTGAGTTGATATTTATAAACAACAATCTACATCCTCTCACTGACTGCAAATGGCAGTTGATGGCCATTTGAAATTTTAATATTTTCTCAAAGAAAATGTTCATGTTTACAACCAATATGTAATGTTGACTAAAACTGAAGGTTGTTCAGTAACCATGTTTACAACAAAAATGTAATCTTGACTAAAACTGAAGGTTCTATGGTAACCACCTGATGGAATTAATGTAGATGGACAGAATAATTGTATAGTGTAAATGTTGCACCAAGCAAGTGATATATACATACTGTACTATTTGTGTTAGGGAAATAATATGAAGTGTGTTACTTGTGTTTTATCATTTCTCTGTCCATCTACACTAATTACGTAATGAGAGACATCATTCAGTTCAGTTACTGTCCCTGAATACTCCCTGAAAGTAGAGAGGTCCTCTTTTAAAAGTGTTATCCTTTACACCACATGCTATCAATTTTCATCCACTTTTTCATCTTATAATTATTAAATTACTATACCTCAACGGATATCCTACAGTATAATGAGTATATCCAATAGGTTGTCTGTAAATATTTGTTATCAATTAATTAATATGATTTTGATGAAATCACCTTTATTATATCACAACATCTGGTCAGGGAACATCAATCAATATAAACAACACCTGGTCAGGGAACATCAATCAGTATAAACAACACCTGGTCAGGGAACATCAATCAGTATAAACAACATCTGGTCAGGGAACATCAGTATAAACAACATCTGGTCAGGGAACATCAATCAGTATAAACAACACCTGGTCAGGGAACATCAATCAGTATAAACAACATCTGGTCAGGGAACATCAATCAGTATAAACAACATCTGGTCAGGGAACATCAATCAGTATAAACAACATCTGGTCAGGGAACATCAATCAATATAAACAACATCTGGTCAGGGAACATCAGTATAAACAACATCTGGTTAGGGAACATCAGTATAAACAACATCTGGTCAGGGAACATCAATCAGTATAAACAACATCTGGTTAGGGAACATCAATCAGTATAAACAACATCTGGTTAGGGAACAATCAGTATAAACAACATCTGGTCAGGGAACATCAATCAATATAAACAACATCTGGTCAGGGAACATCAATCAATATAAACAACATCTGGTCAGGGAACATCAGTATAAACAACATCTGGTCAGGGAACATCAGTATAAACAACATCTGGTCAGGGAACATCAATCAGTATAAACAACATCTGGTCAGGGAACATCAATCAGTATAAACAACATCTGGTCAGGGAACATCAATCAGTATAAACAACATCTGGTCAGGGAACATCAGTATAAACAACATCTGGTCAGGGACCATCAATCAGTATAAACAACACCTGGTCAGGGAACATCAATCAGTATAAACAACATCTGGTCAGGGAACATCAGTATAAACAACATCTGGTCAGGGAACATCAATCAGTATAAACAACATCTGGTCAGGGAACATCAGTATAAACAACATCTGGTTAGGGAACATCAATCAGTATAAACAACATCTGGTCAGGGAACATCAATCAATATAAACAACATCTGATCAGGGAACATCAATCAATATAAACAACATCTGGTCAGGGAACATCAGTATAAACAACATCTGGTCAGGGAACATCAATCAGTATAAACAACATCTGGTCAGGGAACATCAATCAGTATAAACAACATCTGGTCAGGGAACATCAATCAGTATAAACAACATCTGGTCAGGGAACATCAGTATAAACAACATCTGGTCAGGGAACATCAGTATAAACAACATCTGGTCAGGGAACATCAATCAGTATAAACAACATCTGGTCAGGGAACATCAATCAGTATAAACAACATCTGGTCAGGGAACATCAGTATAAACAACATCTGGTCAGGGAACATCAATCAGTATAAACAACATCTGGTCAGGGAACATCAATCAGTATAAACAACATCTGGTCAGGGAACATCAATCAGTATAAACAACATCTGGTCAGGGAACATCAGTATAAACAACATCTGGTCAGGGAACATCAATCAGTATAAACAACATCTGGTCAGGGAACATCAATCAGTATAAACAACATCTGGTCAGGGAACACATCAGTATAAACATCTGGTCAGGGAACACCAATCAGTATAAACACATCTGGTCAGGGAACATCAATCAGTATAAACAACATCTGGTCAGGGAACATCAATCAGTATAAACAACATTGGTCAGGGAACTCAGTATAAACAACATCTGGTTAGGGAACATCAGTATAAACATCTGGTCAGGGAACATCAGTATAAACAACATCTGGTCAGGGAACATCAGTATAAACAACATCTGGTCAGGGAACATCAGTATAAACAACATCTGGTCAGGGAACATCAATCAGTATAAACAACATCTGGTCAGGGAACATCAGTATAAACAACATCTGGTCAGGGAACATCAGTATAAACAACATCTGGTCAGGGAACATCAGTATAAACAACATCTGGTCAGGGAACATCAATCAGTATAAACAACATCTGGTCAGGGAACATCAGTATAAACAACATCTGGTCAGGGAACATCAGTATAAACAACATCTGGTCAGGGAACATCAGTATAAACAACATCTGGTCAGGGAACATCAATCAGTATAAACAACATCTGGTCAGGGAACATCAATCAGTATAAACAACATCTGGTCAGGGAACATCAGTATAAACAACATCTGGTCAGGGAACATCAGTATAAACAACATCTGGTCAGGGAACATCAATCAGTATAAACAACACCTGGTCAGGGAACATCAGTATAAACAACATCTGGTCAGGGAACATCAGTATAAACAACATCTGGTCAGGGAACATCAATCAGTATAAACAACATCTGGTCAGGGAACATCAATCAGTATAAACAACATCTGGTGATGGTGGTGATGGTGATGATGATGATTTCTTCTCTACTTTCAGTTTGAAAACGAGAAAGGAACAGTGGAAGAAAGCAGAAGAGGATCGTATAGCAAATACACCTGACCCATCCTGCCCAGAGGGCCACCGAGTCCTGCCAGAGGGTGAGAGAAGAGAGACCCTAGACCTACTCAAACAAAGTAAGTTTATACCTGACCCATCCTGCCCAGAGGGCCACCGAGTCCTGCCAGAGGGAGAGAGAAGAGAGACCCTAGACCTACTCAAACAAAGTAAGTTTATACCTGACCCATCCTGTCCAGAGGGCCACTGACTCCTGCCAGAGGGAGAGAGAAGAGAGACCCTAGACCTACTCAAACAAAGTAAGTTTATACCGTATTCATCCTGCCCAGAGGGAGAGAGAAGAGAGACCCTAGACCTACTCAAACAAAGTAAGTTTATACCGTATTCATCCTGCCCAGAGGGCCACCGACTCCTGCCAGAGGGAGAGAGAAGAGAGACCCTAGACCTACTCAAACAAAGTAAGTTTATACCGTATTCATCCTGCCCAGAGGGAGAGAGAAGAGAGACCCTAGACCTACTCAAACAAAGTAAGTTTATACCGTATTCATCCTGCCCAGAGGGCCACCGACTCCTGCCAGAGGGAGAGAGAAGAGAGACCCTAGACCTACTCAAACAAAGTAAGTTTATACCTGACCCATCCTGCCCAGAGGGCCACCGAGTCCTGCCAGAGGGAGAGAGAAGAGAGACCCTAGACCTACTCAAACAAAGTAAGTTTATACCGTATTCATCCTGCCCAGAGGGCCACCAAGTCCTGCCAGAGGGAGAGAGAAGAGAGAGAAGAGAGACCCTAGACCTACTCAAACAAAGTAAGTTTATACCGTATTCATCCTGCCCAGAGGGCCACTGAGTCCTGCCAGAGGGAGAGAGAAGAGAGACCCTAGACATACTCAAACAAAGTAAGTTTATACCTGACTCATCCTGTCTAGATGGTCACAGAGTCCTGCTGGACTCTATCGATACACAATATAAATTATATCAAATACAGATTTTTAAAAAAGTTATTGTCTCAATTGATCTTCTAATGGACAACCAAAGGTCAACCGCCACTGAAAATTTCTTATAGATATTATAAAACATTGAAGCTTTCTCTGTAACAGACTTCTAAAATTTTATACTATTGCAAAATTTGCTCAAAATGCCACGGTTACAGTTATGTTCCCAAAATTGCAGGGTAAAATATATGTGTCGCATATAATAGTTGATTTATTGATGCACACATTTCCCGCAATGCCCCCCTCTACTGCCAATATTGATGAACCAGTCCAAAGAAATTTACCATGTATTTTCTCAATTTCAGAACAACAAGAATTAATCAATAAATTACAGTCATTACCATTGCGAACAGATACGTTCAGGATGCGATCGTGTAAACAAGAACTGGAAAATAAACTTGCAGAAATGGAGGAGGCCATAAAGATATTCTCACGGCCAAAAGTGTTTGTGAAGTCTGAATGAGGTGGACTGGACGTGTTTAGCAGATGTGTTGCGGCTATCATAGGCAGCTATGGAAACTGTGATGCACAATTCCTAGAGGCTGCTTTCATCTCTTACTAAGGTTCTACCGAGATAGACCCAAACTATCTATCTTCAAGTTGAACATTCTTAACCCTTTCCTTCATAGAGATTTAGGTTAATATACTATTATATCTTCATACAAACGACAGCCATTTAACTCTTTCCTTCATAGAGATTTAGGGTAATATACTATTATATCTCCATACAAACGACAGCCATTTAACCCTTTCCTTCATAGAGATTTAGGGTAATATACTATTATATCTTCATACAAACGACAGCTATTTAACCCTTTCCTTCATAGAGATTTAGGTTAATATACTATTATCTCCATACAAACGACAGCCATTTAACCCTTTCCTTCATAGAGATTTAGGTTAATATACTATTATATCTTCATACAAACGACAGCCATTTAGCTATCATGCAGTGGATAAGCAGTCGCCATATCTATCCCACCCCCATAGATATTATTGGGACTATATGAGATTCTGGCCTTTATTATGAACATTGGTTTGGCTACTACATTGTCAATGTATGTTGTATTGGTAATGGCGTCAAAAGGTGCTTCTATGAGGGAAAGAGTTTATGAACATTGGTTTGGCTACTACATTGTCAATGTATGTCGTATTGGTAATGGCATCAAGAGGTGCTTCTATGAGGGAAAGGGTGTATGAACATTGGTTTGGCTACTACATTGTCAATGTATGTTGTATTGGTAATGGCGTCAAGAGGTGCTTCTATGATGGAAAGGGTTTATGAACATTGGTTTGGCTACTACATTGTCAATGTATGTTGTATTGGTAATGGCGTCAAGAGGTGCTTCTATGAGGGAAAGGGTTTATGAACATTGGTTTGGCTACTACATTGTCAATGTATGTCGTATTGGTAATGGCGTCAAGCGGTGCTTCTATGAGGGAAAGGGTTTATGAACATTGGTTTGGCTACTACATTGTCAATGTATGTTGTATTGGTAATGGCGTCAAGAGGTGCTTCTATGAGGGAAAGGGTTTATGAACATTGGTTTGGCTACTACATTGTCAATGTATGTCGTATTGGTAATGGCATCAAGAGGTGCTTCTATGAGGGAAAGGGTTAACTAGAACAAATACAGAAATAGAGGCAACAATAGAATGTGTTCGCTTATATCGTAGTAGCACGTACACCGTCTCCAATCGTTACCAGATGACATTTAGAGACCGTTGATTGGCTGTATCGTTATCTCGCGGATAATGGGAATATCGCCGAGTGTATGTATGAATTTAGTGTACTACGCTACTTGACATCCGTGCCCAGTTATGTTTATAATTGCCTAATTATAATAGCTGTGACTGGTTCTAGGTCAACTGCCAAACACAGCAGTAGTGACGTATAAACTAAGCTAGACGCAGTCACGGCTCCTCTGCTCATGCAGATGCCATTTGACTTCCGAGCCTATCGTAGAAGATCCATATGAGCTCGAGACTGTCTCACTTTAGAAGTATAAAAAAACGTAGGCCAACAAAAGTTCATACACTATTTAATGCAGTTATAGAGTTCTGGTTGTCTGGGAGTATTTAATTTATTTCACCAAATCATTGTCAAATTTTGACTGTTAAGTTCATGTAATGTGCACTGTCAGACACTTTTATGCAGATATGAGTTACCATGGCATTCTAATAGTTGCTTCTTACAGATGAAAATGCAAATTTTTATAAAATGAAGGATTAATGTTTTTACTATGTACATTATAGCTACAATGTAAGCTATCTGCTGATGTTTTGTGATATTTTGTATGTGCTAATCATACCAGAGAAATACAAACTCAATTTTATTCTATTCATTTAATTGGCTACGTCTGGCACTGTACATATTATTACGGTCCAATATCGTTACCCATGACGTACAGCACTATATTTATATGGCTAGATAGATTTACACTTAAGTAAAAAATATTTAGAGAATTTGTTCTTATATTTTGTTATTAGATATTAGATGATGCACCTTACAGGAAAAACATTAAGAAAACTATTGATGCTTAGAGTTAGGTTTCACTTCAATACTAGTAATAGATTACACATGTCAATAATTACTCACGCTAAATTTTGTGAATTGGCACCTTTTTTTAAAAAAAAATTTGTTGTCAAATACATGGCTTCAAATGTTTATCTGTGAACTCATGGCTCTTAGTTGACTGCAATTTTGGCGACAGAAGTGACGCAGATTTAAATTCAGACAGCGGGAACTAGACTAGTCAGGGTGTATTTTTCAGGTGTTTAAAACCTTGTTTACACACATTTGTGAGCACACTGCCGATTCAGTGAAATCGATGAAACAAAGATTGATCCAGCAGGGAAAAAGTTGGAATTTTCGCCACATATTCAAGGATTAACCAAGTTGGCAATAAAATATGTGTCCTTGTCAGTAGGATTGCACGAATAAATATTCATCAGTATGCACTGGTGTGGGACAAGGACATATGTGTATTGTGATCACTGCGGTGGAATATCCCACACCAGTGCATATGAAGGATCTTAATCTGTGCTGAAAAATTTAACACTATTAAATCACACGGTATGCAGATTTGATTTGTCCAATAACAAGCTGTAGTTAATCTAATCTGAACTTGTTTGTTTGCCTCTGGGGATCAGTGAACAGAATATGTTAGCAGGAACAATGTACATATAGATTTTTACCAATATTTAAAATATTGTATAGTTGTCAACTTGTCATTAGTGCATATACCATACACAGTGAAACCAGTGTTAGCCGGTATCTCTATTAAGTACAAACCTATAACCGGGAGCCAGTAACCTGACTCCTGGTTTGGCAATTGGTTCAGCAATTGGCCCCTATTAAGCAGCCACCTCTGCTATGCAACCAATTTTCATTACTCCCTTGGCTTACTGCTTAAGACAGGCTTTACTGTAGTTTCAAACTTGTTGCTAAATAGAGTACTGGAAACTTATATCCAATTATTCATATACAGTCAAACCTGTCTTAAGCAGCCAGCCAAGGGAGTCAGAGAAAGTGGCTGCTTAGCACAGGTGGCTGCTTAATAGAGGTCAAATGTATAATAAAACAAACAAGCTGGAAGCTGGCTGGTTAATACAGGTTGACTGCTTAATGGAGGTGACCATTAATACAGGTTTGACTACCAGTAAGTAGCATTACAACTGGTTACATTACCCCATATGGATTTACTAAGCATGTATGTGTACAACTACATTATATACTCGTGTTCTATATGACATGCTCGAGGTGAACCATTGTGATCACCCTACATCGGACGAACAGCTGTCCGTAGTTTCTTCAACCGACATCTCATCTGAAACCATCTTATGAAAGGAATTATGTGTGTCGTCGACTTTCTTGATTTTTCACGTGAAGTTGATAATTGTTTTAGAACAATTTATCATATCAACCAAGAGACAAGTGTTTTAGAAGCTCTCTCTTTGGAACAGTTGATCAGATCTCTAAACATTCCACAGAAATTGTGTGACCCTATGTGACATTTATTCAAATAATGGTTAATACTTCAAAAACCAGGCTGCTCTTGGTGGGGTAAAATCTCTAGAAGCAGCTGATAACATTCCATTTGTGAGGCCATTGGCCGTCTGTCAAGTTGAATAAAAACCAGGTCATTATGTCAAGGACAAATAGCCACTTTGTTTTCATTGTGACATATCACTAATTGCTATACAGATGGGGTGTTGTGAGCAAATTCAACTGACCAGAGTATGTGTGTTTTACGTTTATTTATCGTCGTTACTGGTTGCCCATACGAGCGACTCCTCCTGAAGAGATTAGTCATTTTAGATTTTTGGAGGATAGTGCAATGATACAGACAGAGACCCATTCCAGAGTCTCCTCTTGTTCTTTTACGTGCACAGTGTAAAGCATTGACACGAGACCTCGGTTTAACGTCCCATCTGAAAGACTGTTAATTTTATTAGGGTCAGGGCAGAGTGTAGTTTTCATCTTTATTCAAGTCTCATCTATGTACATACATAAACGCAGACAAAGTTAAACAATCGTATTACAAGTACATAGACATTCTTAATAGAATTATAAGAGACATTACGCAACAAAGCATATCACATTATAAAAAATCACATGTTTATTATATTACTTATAAACATGTTACATTCTAAAGCCAAGAAACAGTTGCTAATTTCAATTTATATACTACTTAAAACAAAAAAGATATAAGACACTGAATTGAAAAAGAAGCACTAATGTGCTATTAAGCAATAAATATCTTACAAAATCTACAGTGGATCAGATCGAGAATGACCTAATTAGCAGCTGCTTCTTGTAGTATGTAAATCATACATGTAGATATATAATAATAATAAAATGAGGACGTGTAAACGACTGAACATTTCAGCAACCACATACTGGTGAAAGAACAGTATATCGTGATACAGGAATTGAAAGCATTTAGGGGTTCATTGCCAGACTATTGTATTACTTTCGTTATTTATATGCATTTACAATAGTTTCATGATGAACTTTCAATTCACAGTTTAGATAATTTTAATAACTATTTTTAATGTGATTTTGTTTTCAAACAAATTACATATATTTATTTTTTCGCTTATTTTTTTGTTTGTATTAGCTATGTATTGATAATGTAGTACAATAGTACATAATAATATATATTTGCTAATCTGTCTATTGGTGTTCTTCCTTTCTGGAACCTAAATAATCTCCCTTTCATAATTTTAAGATCTCCCATGTGGTTCTGAACCACTGTGTTGTACTGGACACATGTGAGCATCTGGGACGAGTATTTGACCCGCTGCCTTTACCCTTACATGATCGTGGTAGCACGCTCGCTTCAGATGCAAAAGGCCCGGAGTTCGCGCCCAGCTGTAGCCGTTACGAATGTGCCCTTAGGCAAGGCATTTAAATTCCACAATGCCTCCTCTCTCCCTTGTGGCAATGGATTCCACCAGGGATGAGGTCTCCAGAGTGATTAATACAAGTTGTAGGGACTTTTGAGCAATTGAGCTCAAATAAATTCGTATGAACTACCCTTACAATAAATTGTTATAATAATTTGATGGTATTAAATATTTGTTTTGTTTCCTTTGTCATTCCAGCAGGTATAAATATTTTGATTTTAATAATTTGGTTGAAATGAAATGTTAAACCAAATCGTCCAATTGTGTTGTCAGTCATATATAACCAGGATCATATAACCTATACCATATATAACCAGGATCATATAACCTATACCATATATAACCAGGATCATATAACATATACCATATATAACCAGGATCATATAACCTATACCATATATAACCAGGATCATATAACATATACCATATATAACCATAATCATATAACCTATACCATCTATAACCAGGATCATATAACCTATACCATCTATAACCAGGGTCATATAACCTATACCATCTATAACCAGGATCATATAACCTATACCATATATAACCAGGATCATATAACCTATACCATATATAACCAGGATCATATAACCTATACCATCTATAACCAGGATCATATAACATATACCATCTATAACCAGGATCATATAACCTATACTATCTATAACCAGGATCATATAACCTATACCATATATAACCAGGATCATATAACCTATTCCATATATAACCAGGATCATATAACATATACCATATATAACCTATACCATCTATAACATATACCATCTATAACCAGGATCATATAACATATACCATCTATAACCAGGATCATATAACCTATACCATCTATAACCAGGATCATATAACCTATACCATCTATAACCAGGATCATATAACCTATACCATCTATAACCAGGATCATATAACATATACCATCTATAACCAGGATCATATAACCTATACCATCTATAACCAGGATCATATAACCTATACCATATATAACCAGGATCATATAACATATACCATATATAACCAGGATCATATAACATATACCATATATAACCAGGATCATATAACCTATACCATATATAACCAGGATCATATAACATATACCATATATAACCAGGATCATATAACCTATACCATATATAACCAGGATCATATAACATATACCATATATAACCATAATCATATAACCTATACCATCTATAACCAGTATCATATAACCTATACCATCTATAACCAGGGTCATATAACATATACCATCTATAACCTATACCATCTATACCATATATAACCAGGATCATATAACCTATACCATCTATAACCAGGATCATATAACCTATACCATCTATAACCAGGATCATATAACCTATACCATCTATAACCAGGATCATATAACATATACCATCTATAACCAGGATCATATAACCTATACCATATATAACCAGGATCATATAACCTATTCCATATATAACCAGGATCATATAACCTATTCCATATATAACCAGGATCATATAACATATACCATATATAACCTATACCATCTATAACATATACCATATATAACCAGGATCATATAACCTATACCATCTATAACCAGGATCATATAACCTATACCATCTATAACCAGGATCATATAACCTATACCATCTATAACCAGGATCATATAACATATACCATCTATAACCAGGATCATATAACCTATACCATATATAACCAGGATCATATAACCTATACCATATATAACCAGGATCATATAACCTATACCATATATAACCAGGATCATATAACATATACCATATATAACCAGGATCTATAACCTATACCATATATAACCAGGATCATATAACCTATACCATCTATAACCAGGATCATATAACCTATACCATCTATAACCAGGATCATATAACCTATACCATCTATAACCAGGATCATATAACCTATACCATCTATAACCAGGATCATATAACCTATACCATATATAACCAGGATCATATAACCTATACCATATATAACCAGGATCATATAACCTATACCATCTATAACCAGGATCATATAACCTATACCATATATAACCAGGATCATATAACCTATACCATCTATAACCAGGATCATATAACCTATACCATCTATAACCAGGATCATATAACCTATACCATATATAACCAGGATCATATAACCTATACCATCTATAACCAGGATCATATAACCTATACCATCTATAACCAGGATCATATAACCTATACCATATATAACCAGGATCATATAACCTATACCATCTATAACCAGGATCATATAACCTATACCATATATAACCAGGATCATATAACCTATACCATATATAACATATGCCATATATAACCAACCATCTATAACCTATATCATCTATAACCAGGATCATATACCTATACCATCTATAACCTATACCATCTATAACCAGGATCATATACCTATACCATCTATAACCAGGATCATATAACCTATACCATATATAACCAACAAAACCAACCAAACCAGGATCATATAACCTATACCATCTATAACCAGGATCATATAACCTATACCATATATAACCAGGATCATATAACCTATACCATATATAACCAGGATCATATAACCTATACCATCTATAACCAGGATCATATAACCTATACCATATATAACCAGGATCATATAACCTATACCATCTATAACCAGGATCATATAACCTATACCATCTATAACCAGGATCATATAACCTATACCATATATAACCAGGATCATATAACCTATACCATATATAACCAGGATCATATAACCTATACCATCTATAACCAGGATCATATAACCTATACCATATATAACCAGGATCATATAACCTATACCATCTATAACCAGGATCATATAACCTATACCATCTATAACCAGGGTCATATAACCTATACCATCTATAACCAGGATCATATAACCTATACCATCTTGGAGCACAATTTCTTGCCGATCTCGTACAAGGGGGATGTGGGTAAAACGTAATTGAATATAAATGAAGTTGATCATTTTATTGACCTGTTCAATTTAATCCTGGTGCATAGTTAATGCATGTTGAAATAAATAATTGACTACGCCTTCCTGTCTACTGTAAGTGTCCTTCCTGTAGATTTATTTAAAGTCACCAACGCCGGTGCATATGGGTGTCTGTATTTTCTAATAAGTTTAGGCACCTATGTCAGATCTCTGAAATCTAAGTTGATAAGATTTCGTGCAAGCACCGTCGATCATGCGTGAACAGAAGTGTTGTTTAACCATTTCAACACCACATACCTCTAAATAGGCTTACAAAAAGTGTAGATCCAGATGAGCTGGCTCGTGACGAGCCGTCTCATCAGGATCTGCACTTTTTGCCAGTGATATGACTATTTTTAGACATAATTACCCATTTTGATAAATGAACTTGTCCAAATGTGATTTTCTGATTCATTTATTGGTTTATGAATATCATGGACAAGTCCATGTGAGTTACTTGATGTTGAATGATTTTAAGTGTGTGTCGTTGAATGCTGCTCTTGAAGTATCTGGTGATGGTGCTGTAAATGTTGCTATATGGAGGAGGCATCGTTCTCTACAAGGCGACACATACTGTGACGATATCTTCTTTCGAATGGCTCCTTTTAGAGCCCTCCTCGCTGATGGTCATTCCGGCAGTTGGTGTCTGATCGTTTATGCTACCCCAGGGTTTGCCCATACCTCTACCTCATCTGTAACACAGCGATGGTGGTCGCAAGTACGACAACCAGAATATGCCGGATTCGTACACTGCCGCTGCGAGATGTGCCCCGGGCCGCGGCGTGCATGCCGTGAGGATATCAGTCGGGTATAGCAGCCGGAATCCTACACTGCCGCTGCAAGATGTGCCCCGGGCCGCGGCGTGCATGCCGTGAGGATATCAGCCGGAATCGTACACTGCCGCTGTGAGATGTGCCCCGGGCCGCGGCGTGCATGCCATGAGGATACCAGTCGGGTATGTCAGCCGGAATCCTACACTGCCGCTGCGAGATGTGCACCGGACCGCGGCGTGCATGCCGTGAGGATATCAGTCGGGTATATCAGCCGGAATCCTACACTGCCGCTGCGAGATGTGCCCCGGGCCGCGGCGTGCATGCCGTGAGGATATCAGTCGGGTATATCAGCCGGAATCCTACACTGCCGCTGCGAGATGTGCCCCGGGCCGCGGCGTGCATGCCGTGAGGATATCAGTCGGGTATATCAGCCGGAATCCTACACTGCCGCTGCGAGATGTGCCCCGGGCCGCGGCGTGCATGCCGTGAGGATATCAGTCGGGTATATCAGCCGGAATCCTACACTGCCGCTGCGAGATGTGCCCCGGGCCGCGGCGTGCATGCCGTGAGGATATCAGTCGGGTATATCAGCCGGAATCCTACACTGCCGCTGCGAGATGTGCCCCGGGCCGCGGCGTGCATGCCGTGAGGATATCAGTCGGGTATATCAGCCGGAATCCTACACTGCCGCTGCGAGATGTGCCCCGGGCCGCGGCGTGCATGCCGTGAGGATATCAGTCGGGTATATCAGCCGGAATCCTACACTGCCGCTGCGAGATGTGCCCCGGGCCGCGGCGTGCATGCCGTGAGGATATCAGTCGGAATCTACACTGCCGCTGCGAGATGTGCCCCGGGCGCGGCGTGCATGCCGTGAGGATATCAGTCGGGTATATCAGCCGGAATCCTACACTGCCGCTGCGAGATGTGCCCCGGGCCGCGGCGTGCATGCCGTGAGGATATCAGTCGGGTATATCAGCCGGAATCCTACACTGCCGCTGCGAGATGTGCCCCGGGCCGCGGCGTGCATGCCGTGAGGATATCAGTCGGGTATATCAGCCGGAATCGTACACTGCCGCTGCGAGATGTGCCCCGGGCCGCGACGTGCATGCCGTGAGGATATCAGCCGGAATCGTACACTGCCGCTGCGAGATGTGCCCCGGGCCGCGGCGTGCATGCCGTGAGGATATCAGTCGGGTATATCAGCCGGAATCGTACACTGCCGCTGCGAGATGTGCCCCGGGCCGCGGCGTGCATGCCGTGAGGATATCAGTCGGGTATATCAGCCGGAATCGTACACTGCCGCTGCGAGATGTGCCCCGGGCCGCGGCGTGCATGCCGTGAGGATATCAGTCGGGTATATCAGCCGGAATCGTACACTGCCGCTGCAAGATGTGCCCCGGGCCGCGGCGTGCATGCCGTGAGGATATCAGTCGGGTATATCAGCCATTTGATCGGTTACTGGATACATATCTTAGCAATGCTTTCCCGTGTGTACATTCGGCATCAACTCATTATGTGTGAGTTGCGTATGGGTATATCGTTCAAATGTGAACTATACAATTATAAAAATAATGATTTTGCAATTTCATATAGGACATCCTAAATAGTTAATGAGGTAATTTACAGCCCTTACTGACTAAATTGTGACGAGGTACATTAAACAATTTAAATTCGATAATTTAGAAATGAGACTGGGCATATATCGCATAATTAAGTTTGTCGTTCCCCTTGCATTGGTCTCGGAAATGACTAAATACACATTATAATTTAATGCAAATAAACCACCTACATGGTTACTGAATTCATTAAATCAATCTATACAAAAAACACACAATAACGAAATGCTTTCTTTTGAAATCAGTACTATACTCAGTCTATTTAAATGAGATCTACTTGAACTAAACGGCCAACTATTCTAATTCATTGAAGTCCTACCTGGCAACTGGGCATTCGGGTATATAATTGTCAGTCTCTCACTGTTAAGCGTAATGCCGACGGCACATGTATGCAAGATGGCACTGCCACGACGGCACATGTAACATGTCACTCTGACAAGTTTCACAATAAGGATGGTAGAAGGCAAATAACAAAATTATAATTATATGTACAACATTGACATTCTATAATTTGGTCGCCCCCAGTCGATCTCCTCACGACGTGCACGCCGTGACCGGGGCACATCCCGCAGCAGCAGCGTAGGATTCTGGGATCTTCTGGTCGTCGATCTTGCGAAGGGGGAAGCTCGCCAACATGTGGATCCACGGCTATGGCACATCAGGACAGATCTGCCGTCTCTTCTAGATAGTGTTTGAGGTGAACACTGTCTTCACTGGCTTTTTCGATCTTTCTCCACCGGCGGATAGACGAGATGGCAGACCTGAGGGAGCGGCAACGGTTGTGGCATCCACACTCCCCCGAGTTACATTTGAGTGAGTGGCCCCAACGTGGATTCGTTTGCGACAATCGACGACCAGATGTCTAACTGTCAGATTCGTATAAATGCTGCTGCGGAGTGACTAACAGTGAGGAGGGTGGCCCTACAAGGGACCCCTTCGAAAGAAGATACAGGACTTGTCACCCTGCGAAGAAAGAAGATGCCTTCCCAGCTGTCTACATACACGACTTAGATATCTTCATCTTCAGAAACTAGTCGCCCATGTGCCTCGGCGGAGGCGACTATAAAGAAAACTATTACAACAATATCATTTGGTCAAAGTTATATGGTTTAAATTAGATAACAAATACATAGAAACTGGCGGGTCAGGACCAAAATATTACAGCACTATTTGACCTTGACTGCAGACACACTCCAGAAATATGATCATATTGCTCCGATATATATATATTATAAAATACCACCATCTCCGGTACATTTCAAGGTGAAACGTAGATCACACTACTTCAAATCACTGAAACGTATCGTGTGGGGACGCGTCTGTTCTTCTCATCAAAAGATAAATCATTTCTAGTTTTCATTTTGATTTCAGATAGTAGATGACTTTCAATGCTGTCAATTATTTTTTATTGACATTCTTTTATGAATATAATTTTATATACATTATATCCTATATTTGCACTTCTTTCCTTTTCCAAACGATCTAGTAACTGAGACAGCGACACTGTCTTGAATATTAAACATTACAATATTAACCGACAAGCATGCAGGCCGTGGTAATTCTATTGGGCATAATCATGTTTTAGATCATTATCAGGACCGCATCATTGCCTAGCAAACAAATCTGATCATTGCGCATCGCAATAAATTGCGTACCACAATACTCTCAAAGAATGGGCTGTTCAGCTTACATCGATAAGGTTGTTTGTATTTCTGCATATACACAGAACCGGTTACTAGCATGATATGACAATAAGTACAGAGAGACAATGTCATGGCCGCCTAGCCTGGGTTCCAGTCTGTCGATTTTTCACTTTTCAACTTCTGGCAAAATGACAGCCTGTGGAAACTGGATTTCCGATCGTAGCGCCATCTATTTACACCCAGTTTTACGAGGGTGTAGATTTGATATGATCAGAAACTCAATACGGCCCAATTAATAGTATCGGTGTTTGTGTGCAAGTTGTACAACGTTCAAGAAGTAGCCAGCTGTGACAATGCTCGTGTCAAATTGTTCTTCAAATGTAAATCGCAAGATGCATTGCCTCCTACATCAGATGCACTACAATTTCATGTTCAGCGAGCACACTTCCAAAGTATGGTTTGGATGCAGGCTACCAATCCACAACCAGTCCTACCCTCACCTGCAACCATGGGCTGGACATTGGAAGGTGGACAGCTGTCACCAAAACTTGTGTCACTCGCTCCAAGTCCACAGTCATGCAAGGACATTGTTGCATGTGGATGCACAAAAGGCTGTAAATCACAGAGTTGCACCTGCAGAAAGGGCAAACTGACATGCACTGGAGCCTGCAAGTGTGTAGACAGTGACAACATTTGCATGAACAAATGAAGCTGAAAGAAATACTTCAAAGACTTGCGATACAGTACACCGTTATAGACATTTACTATTTAAACATAATATAATATGCTGAATAACATTACGGCCTAGTTTTCCTACTATGTATAATATATGTTGGACAGTTTATAAATCATGTAAAATACACTTATTAATATTATCAGTCACTATGTGCCATGCTTCTGGTAATATAAATGCATTTCATGATCTAACGTTCTGATTTTGTTTATTATTTGTCAGTTTTCAAATGAAATGCCACTTATATTATTTTCCACCCATTTATATTGAACATAGCTCCATTATGGTGTGTTCAGTGTGTTCGTAGGCATCAAAAACATGGTATTTGGTGCAAACAATTAAGCTTTATCACCCTTCATTCAAAAGTTATGGGCGTTTTAAGTTTCCCATGGCGGCCATTTTTGTTATTAGCAATTTGGGTACCGAAAAATCAAAATTGAGCTTGGCAAACAAAATATTCATTTTCAGCATACCCAAATCCCTTGGAAAAAGTTGTTTGCCAACTTTTCCTCAAAAATGCCTCATAAACTCTAAGCGCCAACATTTCGCTGAAATTGTCCCAGTCTATTAAAATATATTTATTTGACTGATCAGGCAAACTATATCGACGCCTGTTCCCATGCTAATGGCCGCCACATTGCACAAATACCCGATGTCGTGAATTGCAACTATATGTAGGTTTCGAACACACCAGATTGACCTCGCCTAGTGATTACAGAGCTAACCATTGCACCATCACTACAACTTTATTTTTCTATTATTCACAGTTCTTGGGTTATGTGGTTTTCTCAGCACTATGTTGGGTTGTTGTGTGGTGGCTCATTGATGGTTTCCACCCAATAACACTTTAATGCATGGCCGGATTTTGAAGTAATCGCCATAACATGTCACACATAACACATGGGGTCACGGTCACTGCTACTAAAATAGAATATTGGTTGTCGCAAAATAACTTCGTACATACAAATTTATTTTAGCTCGATTGCGAAATAAGTTCTTACAACTTATATTAATCACTCTCGATACCTCATTCCTGATGGAATCCATCGTCACGAGGGAGAGAGAAGAGGCAACGTGGAATTTAAATCGTAAAGGCTCCAGCGGGGCTCGAATTCCGGACCTTTCGCACCTGAAGCGAACGCGCATCCAGTGCGCCATCACGGCGTCCACTTCCATTCTGAAAAAAGACTATTTCTTATTCGGATATTATATAAATTATATGTTAATTATTTCTAACATGGAACTAGTAACATTATATATATATATTGTGTGTGTGTGTGTGTGTGTGTGTGTGTGTGTGTGTGTGTGTGTGTGTGTGTGTGTGTGTGTGTGTGTGTGTGTGTGTGTGTGTGTGTGTGTGTGTGTGTGTGTGTGTGTGTGTGTGTGTGTGTGTGTGTGTGTGTGTGTGTGTGTGTGTGTGTGTGTGTGTGTGTGTGTGTGTGTGTGTGTGTGTGTGTGTGTGTGTGTGTGTGTGTGTGTGTGTGTGTGTGTGTGTGTGTGTGTGTGTGTGTGTGTGTGTGTGTGTGTGTGTGTGTGTGTGTGTGTGTGTGTGTGTGTGTGTGTGTGTGTGTGTGTGTGTGTGTGTGTGTGTGTGTGTGTGTGTGTGTGTGTGTGTGTGTGTGTGTGTGTGTGTGTGTGTGTGTGTGTGTGTGTGTGTGTGTGTGTGTGTGTGTGTGTGTGTGTGTGTGTGTGTGTGTGTGTGTGTGTGTGTGTGTGTGGTGTGTGTGTGTGTGTGTGTGTGTGTGTGTGTGTGTGTGTGTGTGTGTGTGTGTGTGTGTGTGTGTGTGTGTGTGTGTGTGTGTGTGTGTGTGTGTGTGTGTGTGTGTGTGTGTGTGTGTGTGTGTGTGTGTGTGTGTGTGTGTGTGTGTGTGTGTGTGTGTGTGTGTGTGTGTGTGTGTGTGTGTGTGTGTGTGTGTGTGTGTGTGTGTGTGTGTGTGTGTGTGTGTGTGTGTGTGTGTGTGTGTGTGTGTGTGTGTGTGTGTGTGTGTGTGTGTGTGTGTGTGTGTGTGTGTGTGTGTGTGTGTGTGTGTGTGTGTGTGTGTGTGTGTGTGTGTGTGTGTGTGTGTGTGTGTGTGTGTGTGTGTGTGTGTGTGTGTGTGTGTGTGTGTGTGTGTGTGTGTGTGTGTGTGTGTGTGTGTGTGTGTGTGTGTGTGTGTGTGTGTGTGTGTGTGTGTGTGTGTGTGTGTGTGTGTGTGTGTGTGTGTGTGTGTGTGTGTGTGTGTGTGTGTGTGTGTGTGTGTGTGTGTGTGTGTGTGTGTGTGTGTGTGTGTGTGTGTGTGTGTGTGTGTGTGTGTGTGTGTGTGTGTGTGTGTGTGTGTGTGTGTGTGTGTGTGTGTGTGTGTGTGTGTGTGTGTGTGTGTGTGTGTGTGTGTGTGTGTGTGTGTGTGTGTGTGTGTGTGTGTGTGTGTGTGTGTGTGTGTGTGTGTGTGTGTGTGTGTGTGTGTGTGTGTGTGTGTGTGTGTGTGTGTGTGTGTGTGTGTGTGTGTGTGTGTGTGTGTGTGTGTCCTCTCTTACATTCGAATTTTCGGCTAAAACGCCTTTTTTAACAGTTTCAAACAGAAATCCGGCTAGTTCATTTTCTTTAAGATTGTTAATTTATATTTTACTAACTCTATCAAAGTTTTTCCCCCAGAGAAGCATACACATTTACATTTTTAAATACCATATCATATTAATAGCAAACTGTTAACTGGGGTTACGTGAATGTCTTATATATAGGACTAGGTTAAAGCAGCATTACATCGTATGAAATAAAACATATTTGAAAAATTCAATTTTTACGTATGGGTAGCAATGCTGCTACACATTCTAACATGATAATTTGTGTGCTTATGTTCATTTGGTAAACAGTGTATTTTGGCGATAAAACAAACTCGAAACCGAAAGTAGGACTTTCCGAGTTGTTCGGTCACGCACTTGTTTACAACCGGAACGCATCGTCCGCACTTGTTTACATTCGGAATGCATCGTCCAAATTTGTCCCACGTTGTCTTTTTTAATTAAATTACTTGATATGTTGATTCATACCTCTGTTAGCTTAGTCTTTTAGGGACATGTCTACATCCCCGCGAGGGGTTCGACATTAGAGGAAGATAGATAGATAGTCTTTCATGTTCAAAATATATACGTTGTTTTCTACATCCTCTGTTGTTTCAGGCATGCGCGCTGTGCGTGTTTACATTTCGTGTGTTGATAAACAAATTCGCGTATACGACGGTTTAAATTTATTGAAATTTTATCATTTCTGAGCGACTATTTCGATTTTTGTAAACACACACACATTAGTATTTATATTTTACCCAAAACATCCTTTATTACGATGTAATGCTGCTTTAAGGTCAATTTCCAAAACTAGAACAGAGGTTTCATTTTCTTCTAAAGACTGGTGGAAAACTCTCAAATCATTCATGTCTAATAATTCTAGCAACACAATTCCTCCATTACAGCACCCAGACACACAACTACCGACCTTCTCTGACTCTGAAAAGGCAAATCTTCTTAACAACTACTTTCAGGAACAGACAAACATCGACGATGACAACAGACAAGTACCAGATCTGGGCCCACCGCGTTCCATGATTCGACTGCATGAAATAAATATCGAAGTAGATGAAGTTACTGATGTTTTAAAGTCTTTACAAGTCGACAAAGCGGCAGGACCAGACGGAATAAGCAACAGAATCCTCTACGAATCTTCTCAGGAGCTATCCAAACCACTATGTGATCTTTTTAATTTCTCATTGCAATGCAGACGAGTTCCAACCAGTTGGAAAGAAGCCCACATTAATGCTGTATACAAAAAGGGAGATGCATCACTCCCTAGCAATTATCGTCCAATCTCTTTGTTAAATACAATTGAAAAAGTATTTGAGCGTCTCATATTCAAACATCTTTTCAACCATCTTCGGGAAACCCAGTTTCTATCTTCTGCTCAATCAGGGTTCATACCGGGTGACTCAACTGTAAACCAGCTAACGTACATATACGATACACTATGTAAAGCTCTCGATGATGGTCTCGAAGTGAGAACGGTCTTCTTCGATATAAGTAAAGCCTTTGATAAAGTCTGGTATAAAGGTCTACTGGCAAAACTATTACACGCAGGTATATCCGGTCCTCTTTTTCAATGGTTTTCAGATTATCTGTCCAACCGAAGACAAAGAGTTGTTCTTCCTGGAAGCAAATCGACATGGGCAAATATAAGAGCCGGAGTTCCACAGGGGTCAATCCTAGGTCCTATGCTTTTCATCATTTTCATCAACGACATTGTCGACGACATCTCTTCCTCCATCAACGTATTTGCAGACGATACAAGTCTATATGTGATCGTTGAGCAACCTCGTACAGCTGCAGACCGTCTCCAAAACGATATAGTCAGAATTTCTACATGGGCTAACAAATGGCTTGTAACTTTCAACCCAGCAAAGTCCGCAACTACATCCTCCTCTCTTTATGTTTGACCAACGCATCCCTGAAGTGCCAGACCATAAACATCTTGGGATATTTCTATCTAACGACTGTAGTTGGCATTCGCATATGGACTATAGTATCGAGAAAGCATGGAAACGAGTCAATATTATGCGGAAACTAAAATTCTCGCTTGATCGTAGATCACTTGAAATTATATATCTTTCCTTTATAAGGCCTCTCCTTGAATATGCTGATGTTGTATGGAGCAACTGTACCAAATATGAGATGGAACAGCTGGATAAAATCCAAAACGAATGTGGCAGAATTGCCACTGGAGCAACTAAGCTCGTTTCTTTGCTAAACCTACACCTGGAAACCAGATGGGAAAGTTTAACGGACAGAAGAAACAAACACAAGCTTATTATGTTCTATAAAATGAACACCAACCAAACACCTGACTATCTCTCTTCATTGATTCCCCGACAAGCAGAAACCCGGTACAATTTAAGAAATTCAGAACATATCCACGGAGTGCATTCCAGAACGTCACTATACTATAATTCTTTCTTGCCTTCAACAATTCGGAATTGGAACTCTCTGCCTTCTACGGTTCGTAACTCTCCCTCAGTACAGACATTCAAGGCCAATCTAAATAGAAACAAGAGCAAAGTCCCTCCATACTTTTATGTGGGTACACGAAAACTTCAAGTCCTCCATACACGCCTTCGTACGAAATGTAGTGGTCTTAACTATCACCTTTTCCTAAAAAATATTACTCCTACAGCTTTATGTAATTGTGGTTAAATGGAGACAAACTTCCACTACTTCTTTGAGTGTAGAATGTACAATGTTTGCCGTACAACTCTAAATAACAATCTTCACAATTTCAACATAGATCTCGAAACCCTCCTATCAGGAAATCCGGCCCTATCCGACCAGGAAAACACTCTCATATTCACACATGTACATACCTACATATCTGATAGTAAGCGATTTGAATAATAGTATTAATAACGATTATTGTGACATGAGGCATACATTCTCTCCTCTCTTATCTTCTTATCACCTTCTTCTCACTACATTCTTTTCTCTCGCTCTCTCACTCATAATCCACTATATTATGATATTTATTAATGTTTAACATGTAGTTATTTTCGCATGTTTTCATGTTAAACCTTTCCTAACTCTATAACACAATTGCAAAAGCCAACCGAAATACATACAATCTTTGCAGAGGAGAAGAATTATATAAGACTCTGTCTTCCATTCTAATCCTGTTTCTGTATTCTGATTATGCGTGATGTATGCATTGTTCAATATGTATTATATTGGGAAATAAAATATGTTTAAACTAGAACAGAGGTTTCTGCTCAAGAATCTACGAAGGCACTATCTAGTTTATCTAGCCCAAAATATAGGGAATTACGTACCAAGTACCTTAAACCGTATTATAACCTTGGCCCAACATTAATAAGTTTGAATATATCATGTCGGTACAGTCAAAACGTTGTATTCTTAATACTTCTAAGTTTATATATTATGCATTAATCAGTAGGAGTGGACATTAATACATTTTAATATTTAAATAATCATATTAATACATACAACCCACCGTAAGCATATTTATGCAGAACAGATCCTTGTAATTCGAATTGCTATCTTTTCACAATATTTTATTAAAGAGATGCTTTAAACGTCTTATAGATGTTTTACGCAATAAACTAGTGTTGTTGTTGTTGTTGTTGTTGTTGTTATTAAAGGGTATTGACACAAGCCAAATCATAATTATATATCCAACACTATTCGAGTGGAAATGTGATAGTTTAAAATAAACATATCAGTCATTCTTTCTTTGCTTTCATATAGTGACATCGCATTAATTGTAATGCTAAAGGCTGGGGAATATAAACGAACATAAAACGATAATTTATACCAGTAGTAAATCTCAGTGGTATTATTGCAAAATTGTATCTTGAGAGTGATCAAATACTGAAGTAAAATGAGAACAACCATTCAAATTTTAGAAAAGTGGTGTATATGTTCTGCGCATTTTGGGAGTAGGCCTATGGACGATTCCGGAATCGCGCTGCGCGTTTTAGGAATTCCAATACTGTTGCGCTATTCCAGAAGAATCTCCTGTGCAATGCTGGAATCTCGTAAGGCGTTATTTTCATCAGATAAAACTTTTATAATGGTCTTGCACATTTTAGGAATGTCTTGCGCAATGTTGGAATAGTGAGTTCTAAAGTATATACAAATTTATTTTAGCTCGATTGCGAAACAAGTTCTTTCAACTTATATTAATCGCTCTCGAGACCTCATTCCTGATGGAATCCATCGTCATGAAGGAGAGAGAAGAGGCAATGTGGAATTTAAATGCCTTGCCTAAGGGCACAATCGTAACGGCTCTAGCGGGGCTCGAACTCCGGACATTTCACACCTGAAGCGAACGCGCATCCACTGCGCTATCACGACTTCCACTAAAGTAAGTCGATAATTGGCAAACATTTCAGTGCGAATGCGGAATTTCAATGTCATTTGTGGAAAAGATCACATAAATTTCTATTTTATTATCGGCAAGAAAAAACTATTTATCTTATTTGGATGCAATAAACTAATTGATTTAATGTTCTGTCTTAATTTAATTTATTTGACTATTATTTATAACATCATATTTTATTGAAAATCCAATATTCCAACTTTGTCCCGATTCCTAAAATGCGCACGGACGTTTCCAGAATCGCGCAGAATCGCCAAGAATCGCCCAGCACGTTTTAAGAATTCTTAAACTGCGCAACAGTATTGGAATTCCTAAAACGCGCAGCGCGATTCTGGAATGGTCCATATTTCAACAATGCGCAGAACATAATTATATACACGGGGTTTAAAAATTTAAATTATACTTCCATATTAATATTTTAAATATTAATCATATTCACAAATCATTCTACACGCCTGAGTGGAAACTTAAAATGTATGGTAGACAGTTGTCCCTCAAATGGATTCCAGCAGATACAAGTCGAAATAAACACACCGTGACACGAGCGCGCAACGTAGACGCGCATATATCACTCGAAATTAACTTTTATATGTGCACGATGGAATACTTTACTATACCTATGGCACTATATAGGCATACCTGTGTGTGCAGAGCTCCAGCAGACCGTCTTCAGTATGTGTACCTACAGGCATTGATCAATGTGGTCATGCTTTAACAACATAGAAGTAGAATACATTGTATTTCATACATACTATTTATTCGCCTGATATTGTTGTCACGTTTGAACATTTTAATAAATATTATTTCTCGAAAATTGGTGAGCTATAATATATTTAAAACCATATTATATTAAAGAAACATATTTAAGTTGGGTTGATAATATGACATATATGGGCCAATCACTATTCTTGCCAGAACTTCAGATGTCGATGGCCATACCACACATTGGCAGAAGGAAGATAAGTACTAGTCTCAATATACCATAGACATATATATATATATGTACATTTGTATTCCCTATACTAGTATCACTATAACATAGACATATATATAGGTACATTTGTATTCCCTATACTAGTATCAATATAACATAGACATATATATAGGTACATTTGTATTCCCTATACTAGTATCAATATAACATAGACATATATATAGGTACATTTGTATTCCCTATACTAGTATCAATATAACATAGACATATATATAGGTACATTTGTATTCCCTATACTAGTATCAATATAACATAGACATATATATATGTACATTTGTATTCCCTATACTAGTATCAATATAACACAGACATATTTATATGTACATTTGTATTCCCTATACTAGTATCAATATAACATAGACATATATATATGTACATTTGTATTCCATATACTAATATCAATATAACATAGACAAATATATATAGGTACATTTGTATTCCCTATACTAGTATCAATATAACATAGACATATATAGGTACATTTGTATTCCCTATACTAGTATCAATATAAGCTAGACATATATATATAGGTAAATTTGTATTCCCTATACTAGTATCAATATAACATAGACATATATAGGTACATTTGTATTCCCTATACTAGTATCAATATAACATAGACATATATAGGTACATTTGTATTCCCTATACTAGTATCAATATACCATAGACATATATATAGGTACATTTGTATTCCCTATACTAGTATCAATATAACATAGACATATATATAGGTACATTTGTATTCCCTATACTAGTATCAATATACCATAGACTATATATATATGTACATTTGTATTCCCTATACTAGTATCAATATAACATAGACATATATATATATATAGGTACATTTGTATTCCCTATACAAGTTTCAATATAACATAGACATATATATATATGTACATTTGTATTCCCTATACAAGTATCAATATAACATAGACATATATATATGTACATTTGTATTCCCTATACTAGTATCAATATAACATAGACATATATATATATAGGTACATTTGTATTCCCTATACTAATATCAATATAACATAGACATATATATATAGGTACATTTGTATTATATATTCTAATATCAATATAACATAGACATATATATATAGGTACATTTGTATTCCCTATACTAGTATCAATATAACATAGACATATATATAGGTACATTTGTATTCCCTATACTAGTATCAATATAACATAGACATATATATATATGTACATTTGTATTCCCTATACTAGTATCAATATAACATAGACATATATATATAGGTACATTTGTATTCCCTATACTAGTATCAATATAACATAGACATATATATATATATATATATAGGTACATTTGTATTCCCTATACTAGTATCAATATAACATAGACATATATAGGTACATTTGTATTCCCTATACTAGTATCGATATAACATAGACATATATAGGTACATTTGTATACCATATACTAGTATCACTATAACATAGACATATATATATATGTACATTTGTATTCCCTATACTAGTATCAATATAACATAGACATATATATAGGTACATTTGTATTCCCTATACTAGTATCAATATAACATAGACATATATATATATGTACATTTGTATTCCCTATACTAGTATCAATATAAGATAGACATATATATATAGGTACATTTGTATTCCCTATACTAGTATCAATATAAGATAGACATATATATATATATATATAGGTACATTTGTATTCCCTATACTAGTATCAATATAACATAGACATATATAGGTACATTTGTATTCCCTATACTAGTATCGATATAACATAGACATATATAGGTACATTTGTATACCATATACTAGTATCACTATAACATAGACATATATATATATGTACATTTGTATTCCCTATACTAGTATCAATATAACATAGACATATATATAGGTACATTTGTATTCCCTATACTAGTATCAATATAAGATAGACAAATATATAGGTACATTTGTATTCCCTATACAAGTATCAATATAACATAGACATATATATAGGTACATTTGTATTCCCTATACTAGTATCAATATAAGATAGACATATATATAGGTACATTTGTATTCCCTATACTAGTATCAATATAACATAGACATATATATAGGTACATTTGTATTCCCTATACTAGTATCAATATAACATAGACATATATAGGTACATTTGTATTCCTTATACTAGTATCGATATAACATAGACATATATAGGTACATTTGTATACCATATACTAGTATCACTATAACATAGACATATATATATATGTACATTTGTATTCCCTATACTAGTATCAATATAACATAGACAAATATATATATATAGGTACATTTGTATTCCCTATACTAGTATCAATATAACATAGACATATATAGGTACATTTGTATTCCTTATACTAGTATCGATATAACATAGACATATATAGGTACATTTGTATACCATATACTAGTATCACTATAACATAGACATATATATATATGTACATTTGTATTCCCTATACTAGTATCAATATAACATAGACATATATATAGGTACATTTGTATTCCCTATACAAGTATCAATATAACATAGACATATATATAGGTACATTTGTATTCCCTATACTAGTATCAATATAACATAGACATATATATATATGTACATTTGTATTCCCTATACTAGTATCAATATAACATAGACATATATATAGGTACATTTGTATTCCCTATACTAGTATCAATATAACATAGACATATATATAAAGTGTTTGTTTATTATAGTGTCACCCCTATTTAAAGGGCCAGTCATTTCTGACTTATGAGACACCACTTTTTATGAACATCAGTACTTCCCGAATCCTATGCTTGTATGCCAGGCGCCAGGCTGGTAGGCAATCGGTAACCATTATTTAACTAGATGGCGGCTCACCAACCGGCCATATCAGAACGAACCCCTGACGAGATTCGAACCTTCGACCTCCCGCTATATGTACATTTGTATTCCCTATACTAGTATCAATATAACATAGACATATATATAGGTACATTTGTATTCCCTATACTAGTATCACTATAACATAGACATATATATATATATACATTTGTATTCCCTATACTAGTATCAATATAAGATAGACATATATATATATATATATATATATATAGGTACATTTGTATTCCCTATACTAGTATCAATATAACATAGACATATATATATATATATATAGGTACATTTGTATTCCCTATACTAGTATCAATATACCATAGACAATATATATAGGTACATTTGTATTCCCTATACTAGTATCAATATAACATAGACATATATATATATGTACATTTGTATTCCCTATACTAGTATCAATATAAGATAGACATATATATATATATATAGGTACATTTGTATTCCCTATACTAGTATCAATATAACATAGACATATATATAGGTACATTTGTATTCCCTATACTAGTATCAATATAAGATAGACATATATATATGTACATTTGTATTCCCTATACTAGTATCAATATAACATAGACATATATATATGTACATTTGTATTCCCTATACTAGTATCAATATAACATAGAAATATATATATATAGGTACATTTGTATTCCCTATACTAGTATCAATATAACATAGACATATATATATATAGTACATTTGTATTCCCTATACTAGTATCAATATAACATAGACATATATATAGGTACATTTGTATTCCCTATACTAGTATCAATATAACATAGACATATATAGGTACATTTGTATTCCCTATACTAGTATCATATAACATAGACATATATAGGTACATTTGTATTCCATATACTAGTATCAATATAACATAGACATATATATATATGTACATTTGTATTCCCTATACTAGTATCAATATAACATAGACATATATATAGGTACATTTGTATTCCCTATACTAGTATCAATATAACATAGACAATATATAAAACCCAACAACAAAAAAAATATATATAGGTACATTTGTATTCCCTATACTAGTATCAATATAAATAGACATATATATATGTACATTTGTATTCCCTATACTAGTATCAATATAACATAGACAAATATATAGGTACATTTGTATTCCCTATACTAGTATCAATATAAGATAGACATATATATAGGTACATTTGTATTCCCTATACTAGTATCAATATAAGATAGACATATATATAGTACATTTGTATTCCCTATACTAGTATCAATATAACATAGACATATATATAAGGTTTGTTTATATAGTTCAATTAACTCGACCTCTATATGTACATTTGTATTCCCTATACTAGTATCAATATAAGCTAGACATATATATATAGGTACATTTGTATTCCCTATACTAGTATCAATATAACATAGACATATATAGGTACATTTGTATTCCCTATACTAGTATCGATATAACATAGACATATATAGGTACATTTGTATACCATATACTAGTATCACTATAACATAGACATATATATATATGTACATTTGTATTCCCTATACTAGTATCAATATAACATAGACATATATATAGGTACATTTGTATTCCCTATACTAGTATCAATATAAGATAGACATATATAGGTACATTTGTATTCCCTATACTAGTATCAATATAACATAGACATATATATAGGTACATTTGTATTCCCTATACTAGTATCAATATAACATAGACATATATATAGGTACATTTGTATTCCCTATACTAGTATCAATATAACATAGACATATATATAGGTACATTTGTATTCCCTATACTAGTATCAATATAACATAGACATATATAGGTACATTTGTATTCCTTATACTAGTATCGATATAACATAGACATATATAGGTACATTTGTATACCATATACTAGTATCACTATAACATAGACATATATATATATGTACATTTGTATTCCCTATACTAGTATCAATATAACATAGACATATATATATATATATAGGTACATTTGTATTCCCTATACTAGTATCAATATAACATAGACATATATAGGTACATTTGTATTCCTTA
The DNA here is from genome assembly GCA_014843695.1 of Archivesica marissinica. Taxonomy (NCBI): domain Eukaryota; kingdom Metazoa; phylum Mollusca; class Bivalvia; order Venerida; family Vesicomyidae; genus Archivesica; species Archivesica marissinica. Next base: position 74,752,239 of record CM026390.1, on the reverse strand, counting down.
TACTAGTATCGATATAACATAGACATATATAGGTACATTTGTATACCATATACTAGTATCACTATAACATAGACATATATATATATGTAAATTTGTATTCCCTATACTAGTATCAATATAAGATAGACATATATATAGGTACATTTGTATTCCCTATACAAGTATCAATATAACATAGACATATATATAGGTACATTTGTATTCCCTATACTAGTATCAATATAAGATAGACATATATATATATGTACATTTGTATTCCCTATACTAGTATCACTATAACATAGACATATATATAGGTACATTTGTATTCCCTATACTAGTATCAATATAACATAGACATATATATAAAGTGTTTGTTTATTATAGTGTCACCCCTATTTAAAGGGCCAGTCATTTCTGACTTATGAGACACCACTTTTTATGAACATCAGTACTTCCCGAATCCTATGCTTGTATGCCAGGCGCCAGGCTGGTAGGCAATCGGTAACCATTATTTAACTAGATGGCGGCTCACCAACCGGCCATATCAGAACGAACCCCTGACGAGATTCGCACCTTCGACCTCCCGCTATATGTACATTTGTATTCCCTATACTAGTATCAATATAACATAGACATATATATAGGTACATTTGTATTCCCTATACTAGTATCACTATAACATAGACATATATATATATATACATTTGTATTCCCTATACTAGTATCAATATAAGATAGACATATATATATATATATATATATATATAGGTACATTTGTATTCCCTATACTAGTATCAATATAAGATAGACATATATATATATATATATATAGGTACATTTGTATTCCCTATACTAGTATCAATATACCATAGACATATATATATAGGTACATTTATATTCCCTATACTAGTATCAATATAAGATAGACATATATATATATATGTACATTTGTATTCCCTATACTAGTATCAATATAAGATAGACATATATATATATATATAGGTACATTTGTATTCCCTATACTAGTATCAATATAACATAGACATATATATAGGTACATTTGTATTCCCTATACTAGTATCAATATAAGATAGACATATATATATGTACATTTGTATTCCCTATATTAGTATCAATATAACATAGACATATATATATATGTACATTTGTATACCATATACTAGTATCACTATAACATAGATATATATATATATATATAGGTACATTTGTATTCCCTATACTAGTATCACTATAACATAGATATATATATATATAGGTACATTTGTATTCCCTATACTAGTATCAATATAACATAGACATATATATAGGTACATTTGTATTCCCTATACTAGTATCAATATAACATAGACATATATAGGTACATTTGTATTCCCTATACTAGTATCGATATAACATAGACATATATAGGTACATTTGTATACCATATACTAGTATCACTATAACATAGACATATATATATATATGTACATTTGTATTCCCTATACTAGTATCAATATAACATAGACATATATATAGGTACATTTGTATTCCCTATACTAGTATCAATATAAGATAGACAAATATATAGGTACATTTGTATTCCCTATACAAGTATCAATATAACATATACATATATATAGGTACATTTGTATTCCCTATACTAGTATCAATATAAGATAGACATATATATATGTACATTTGTATTCCCTATACTAGTATCAATATAAGATAGACAAATATATAGGTACATTTGTATTCCCTATACTAGTATCAATATAAGATAGACATATATATAGGTACATTTGTATTCCCTATACTAGTATCAATATAAGATAGACATATATATAGGTACATTTGTATTCCCTATACTAGTATCAATATAACATAGACATATATATAAAGTGTTTGTTTATTATAGTGTCACCCCTATTTAAAGGGCCAGTCATTTCTGACTTATGAGACACCACTTTTTATGAACATCAGTACTTCCCGAATCCTATGCTTGTATGCCAGGCGCCAGGCTGGTAGGCAATCGGTAACCATTATTTAACTAGATGGCGGCTCACCAACCGGCCATATCAGAACGAAACCCTGACGAGATTCGAACCTTCGACCTCCCGCTATATGTACATTTGTATTCCCTATACTAGTATCAATATAAGCTAGACATATATATATAGGTAAATTTGTATTCCCTATACTAGTATCAATATAACATAGACATATATATATATGTACATTTGTATTCCATATACTAGTATCGATATAACATAGACATATATAGGTACATTTGTATTCCCTATACTAGTATCAATATACCATAGACATATATATAGGTACATTTGTATTCCCTATACTAGTATCAATATACCATAGACATATATATATATATAGGTACATTTGTATTCCCTATACTAGTATCAATATAACATAGACATATATAGGTACATTTGTATTCCCTATACTAGTATCAATATAAGATAGACATATATATATATATGTACATTTGTATTCCTTATACTAGTATCAATATAACATAGACATATATATAGGTACATTTGTATTCCCTATACTAGTATCAATATAAGATAGACATATATATATGTACATTTGTATTCCCTATACTAGAATCACTATATCATAGACATATATATATGTACATTTGTATTCCCTATACTAGTATCAATATAACATAGACATATATATAGGTACATTTGTATTCCCTATACTAGTATCACTATAACATAGACATATATATATATAGGTACATTTGTATTCCCTATTCTAGTATCAATATAACACAGACATATATATATGTACATTTGTATTCCATATACTAATATCAATATAACATAGACATATATATATGTACATTTGTATTCCATATACTAATATCAATATAACATAGACATATATATATATATATATAGGTACATTTGTATTCCTTATACTAGTATCAATATAACATAGACATATATAGGTACATTTGTATTTCCTATACTAGTATCAATATAAGCTAGACATATATATATAGGTAAATTTGTATTCCCTATACTAGTATCAATATAACATAGACATATATAGGTACATTTGTATTCCCTCTACTAGTATCGATATAAGATAGACATATATATATGTACATTTGTATTCCCTATACTAGTATCACTATAACATAGACATATATATAGGTACATTTGTATTCCCTATACTAGTATCAATATAACATAGACATATATATAAAGTGTTTGTTTATTATAGTGTCACCCCTATTTAAAGGGCCAGTCATTTCTGACTTATGAGACACCACTTTTTATGAACATCAGTACTTCCCGAATCCTATGCTTGTATGCCAGGCGCCAGGCTGGTAGGCAATCGGTAACCATTATTTAACTAGATGGCGGCTCACCAACCGGCCATATGAGAACGAACCCCTGACGAGATTCGAACCTTCGACCTCCCGCTATATGTACATTTGTATTCCCTATACTAGTATCAATATAAGCTAGACATATATATATAGGTAAATTTGTATTCCCTATACTAGTATCAATATAACATAGACATAAATATATATGTACATTTGTATTCCCTATACTAGTATCGATATAACATAGACATATATAGGTACATTTGTATTCCCTATACTAGTATCAATATACCATAGACATATATATAGGTACATTTGTATTCCCTATACTAGTATCAATATACCATAGACATATATATATATATAGGTACATTTGTATTCCCTATACTAGTATCAATATAACATAGACATATATAGGTACATTTATATTCCCTATACTAGTATCAATATAAGATAGACATATATATATATGTACATTTGTATTCCTTATACTAGTATCAATATAAGATAGACATATATATAGGTACATTTGTATTCCCTATACTAGTATCACTATAACATAGACATATATATAGGTACATTTGTATTCCCTATACTAGTATCAATATAAGATAGACATATATATATGTACATTTGTATTCCCTATACTAGAATCACTATATCATAGACATATATATATGTACATTTGTATTCTCTATACTAGTATCAATATAACATAGACATATATATAGTACATTTGTATTCCCTATACTAGTATCACTATAACATAGACATATATATATATATATATAGGTACATTTGTATTCCCTATACTAGTACCAATAAAACATAGACATATATATATGTACATTGTATTCCCTATACTAGTATCAATATAACACAGACATATATATATGTACATTTGTATTCCCTATACTAGTATCAATATAACACAGACATATATATATGTACATTTGTATTCCATATACTAATATCAATATAACATAGACATATATATATATAGGTACATTTGTATTCCTTATACTAGTATCAATATAACATAGACATATATAGGTACATTTGTATTCCCTATACTAGTATCAATATAAGCTAGACATATATATATAGGTAAATTTGTATTCCCTATACTAGTATCAATATAACATAGACATATATAGGTACATTTGTATTCCCTATACTAGTATCGATATAACATAGACATATATAGGTACATTTGTATTCCCTATACAAGTATCAATATAACATAGACATATATATAGGTACATTTGTATTCCCTATACTAGTATCAATATAAGATAGACATATATATATGTACATTTGTATTCCCTATACTAGTATCAATATAAGATAGACAAATATATAGGTACATTTGTATTCCCTATACTAGTATCAATATAAGATAGACATATATATAGGTACATTTGTATTCCCTATACTAGTATCAATATAAGATAGACATATATATAGGTACATATGTATTCCCTATACTAGTATCAATATAACATAGACATATATATAAAGTGTTTGTTTATTATAGTGTCACCCCTATTTAAAGGGCCAGTCATTTCTGACTTATGAGACACCACTTTTTATGAACATCAGTACTTCCCGAATCCTATGCTTGTATGCAAGGCGCCAGGCTGGTAGGCAATCGGTAACCATTATTTAACTAGATGGCGGCTCACCAACCGGCCATATCAGAACGAACCCCTGACGAGATTCGAACCTTCGACCTCCCGCTATATGTACATTTGTATTCCCTATACTAGTATCAATATAAGCTAGACATATATATATAGGTAAATTTGTATTCCCTATACTAGTATCAATATAACATAGACATATATATATATGTACATTTGTATTCCATATACTAGTATCGATATAACATAGACATATATAGGTACATTTGTATTCCCTATACTAGTATCAATATACCATAGACATATATATAGGTACATTTGTATTCCCTATACTAGTATCAATATACCATAGACATATATATATATATATAGGTACATTTGTATTCCCTATACTAGTATCAATATAACATAGACATATATAGGTACATTTGTATTCCCTATACTAGTATCAATATAAGATAGACATATATATATATGTACATTTGTATTCCTTACTAGTATCAATATAACATAGATATATATAGGTACATTTGTATTCCCTATACTAGTATCAATATAAGAACATATAATATGTACATTTGTATTCCCTATACTAGAATCACTATATCATATACATATATATATGTACATTTGTATTCCCTATACTAGTATCAATATAACATAGACATATATATAGGTACATTTGTATTCCCTATACTAGTATCAATATAACATAGACATATATATATATGTACATTTGTATTCCCTATACTAGTATCAATATAACATAGACATATATATATATGTACATTTGTATTCCCTATACTAGTATCAATATAACACAGACATATATATATGTACATTTGTATTCCCTATACTAATATCAATATAACATAGACACAAAATATATATATATATATAGGTACATTTGTATTCCCTATACTAGTATCAATATAACATAGACATATATATAGGTACATTTGTATTCCCTATACTAGTATCAATATAACATAGACATATATATAGGTACATTTGTATTCCCTATACTAGTATCAATATAACATAGACATATATAGGTACATTTGTATTCCCTATACTAGTATCGATATAACATAGACATATATATGTACATTTGTATTCCCTATACTAGTATCACTATAACATAGACATATATAGGTACATTTGTATTCCCTATACTAGTATCAATATAACATAGACATATATATAAAGTGTTTGTTTATTATAGTGTCACCCCTATTTAAAGGGCCAGTCATTTCTGACTTATGAGACACCACTATATATGAACATCAGTACTTCCCAATCCTATACTAGTATCCATACAACACTAGACAATAGGTAACCATTATTTAACCATATACGTATCACCAACCAGACATATCATAACGAACCCCTTACTAGAATCAAAACATAGACATCCCATATATGTACATTTGTATTCCCTATACTAGTATCAATATAAGATAGACAAATATATATAGGTAAATTTGTATTCCCTATACAAGTATCAATATAACATAGACATATATATATATGTACATTTGTATTCCATATACTAGTAACAATATAACATAGACATATATAGGTACATTTGTATTCCCTATACTAGTATCAATATACCATAGACATATATATATACATTTGTATTCCCTATACTAGTATCAATATACCAAACATATACATATATATATATAGGTACATTTGTATTCCCTATACTAGTATCAATATAACATAGACATATATAGGTACATTTATATTCCCTATACTAGTATCAATATAAGATAGACATATATATATATGTACATTTGTATTCCTTATACTAGTATCAATATAAGATAGACATATATATAGGTACATTTGTATTCCCTATACTAGTATCACTATAACATAGACATATATATAGGTACATTTGTATTCCC
>CM026390.1:74710332-74744331 GCA_014843695.1 Archivesica marissinica | reverse complement strand
TAGTGTGTGATGGGGAGATATGTACTGGGAGCTCACGGGCAACTCGCCTAGTGTGTGATGGGGAGATATGTACTGGGAGCTCACGGGCAACTCGCCTAGTGTGTGATGGGGAGATATGTACTGGGAGCTCACGGACAACTCGCCTAGTGTGTGATGGGGAGATATGTACTGGGAGCTCACGGACAACTCGCCTAGTGTGTGATGTGGAGATATGTACTGGGAGCTCACGGGCAACTCGCCTAGTGTGTGATGGGGAGATATGTACTGGGAGCTCACGGGCAACTCGCCTAGTATGTAATGGGGAGATATGTACTGGGAGCTCACGGGCAACTCGCCTAGTGTGTGATGGGGAGATATGTTCTGGGAGCTCACGGGCAACTCGCCTAGTATGTGATGGGGAGATATGTACTGGGAGCTCACGGGCAACTCGCCTAGTGTGTGATGGGGAGATATGTACTGAGAGCTCACGGGCAACACGCCTATTATGTGACGGGGAGACATGTACTGTGAGCTCACGGGCAACTCGTCTAGTGTGTGATGGGGATATATGTACTGGGAGCTCACGGGCAACTCGCCTAGTGTGTGATTGGGAGATATGTACTGGGAGCTCATGGGCAACTCGCCTAGTATGTGATGGGGAGATATGTACTGGGAGCTCACGGGCAACTCGCCTAGTGTGTGATGGGGAGATATGTACTGGGAGCTCACGGGCAACACGCCTAGTGTGTGACGGGGAGACATGTACTGGGAGCTCACGGGAACTCGCCTAGTGTGTGTGGAGATATGTATGGAGCTCCGGGCAACTCAACTCGCCTAGTGTGGATGGGGAGATATGTACTTGAGCTCACGGGCAACTCGCCTAGTTGTGTGATGGGCAGTATTGGTACTGACTCACGGCAACTCCCTTGTGTGTGAAGGGAAGATATATACTGGGAGCTCACGGGTAACTCGCCTAGTGTGTGATGGGGAGATATGTATGAGAGCTCACGGGCAACTCGCCTAGTGTGTGATGGGGGATATGTACTGGGAGCTCACTGGCAACTTGACTCCAGATATGGAAACCCCGACCGCAGAAGCGGGACCACTGTAAATTTCCACCTTCATGGCCCCTTCTCCATACATATACTGACCAGTATGCATATCTATACAAATACAAAGGAGGAGATAGCAGAAGTAGGACACCCAAAACGTCCCCCGCGCAACCAAAAATCCACCCCGCAATCGACCACCATACAAGTAACCAACCCCACTGACCTACAACAACGTCAGGCCTGTCCATGTTTATACACACATATATACACAGTGATAGTATATATACAAACATATATAATGTCTGCTCCACACCACGAGGTTTTGAAACATTTTACCTGGTCATACACGTCAAAAGCCTTTGACATGGGAGCGTTCAAGCTGCCAGCTAGGTATCATAATATTTGTCCCCATTACAACACCACATTGTTCATGTTGATACAATATTATAATGTTGTGTGTATACGCTTCCACATCAATTAATCCATTTTATTGATGGTACTATAGTTACTATTACATACATAGGACCGTTTAATTAGTAGCCTGGTAGTGTCCGCATACAACTTAATGTAACGTGTCAGAGAAAGACAAAATGAAACTGCATAACATAAGAACCACTCGAGATCTAAAAAACAACCACGGTATAAAAACCCATGTACATCACATGGAGCGCAATGGGTCAGATACATGACGTAATCTCTCACCACCAGCAGCTTGCGAACAAGATATCTCATGGTATCACAGCCGGTCTATTTCATGCCATTATGTAATGGTCTTTATATATAAATTGTATACTTTATCTAAAGTCGTTAATAAAACTACTATATGTATTGCATATAACAATACTCTCAAATGTTTAAATAGATCTAAGTGACATTTTAAATTTAATATTATAACAACCGCCGCCAATTATGTACTAATATACGCAATGCAGTACTCGTATATAATCCCAATCCCCGAGGGGGGGAAATGATAATAAAATACAATTAACCCCGATTCAAAGATGCCCAAATATTATCTCAACATAGTGTCTAATAAAATAGTGTAACTATATATATATGGTGTTCCGTCAGGGTCACCACACCACATCGTGCCGACACCACGACAATGACAGCATAACAATGACAACACGTGACCACAACAGCATGACGCCCCACCGCACAAACCGCTACCGCACCTCATCGCACCATCGCCACCGCACCATCTGCCTCACGCAGTATCGCCTGCTGAGGTTACACTAAGAGAGGCTGACAGCACGATTACGACAGCCCGAGACCACGACAACGTCAGTATGAGACAACGATAGTACGACACCACTTCACCACGACAACGACAGATATATACAATCCTACACGAACGCGTCGCGGCATCAGTGCTAATGCACCATACCGACTCCGCACAACCAATATCGAAGCCCGACCCGACAACGGCACTACGGTGACAACGGAGCACCACAAATATAATTAGTAAACATGCTTTACGGATAATGCTAGTCAGTTGTGTAAATCAATTATAGTTTCATGAACAACTCGAGAAATATAAAATGTCTGAGGCCAAACCAACGGAGGTTATGGTTCTGGTAGTGTGCATTATACATACGGGTATTGCGATACATGTACTAACCCTTTTCCAAAGGTCATCGCAAAATCACTATACATCTCTCTCGATAGCAATACAGTAGATTCGCGATGAATGACAACTCAATTCAACAAATTAATTTTAGTTAAGTAAACTGTTCCTGAAATAATATACATTTGTATCACTATATAACATTTTTTAATTCATATAAACACAGATTACAGTACAATACCCTTTGACCCTATTATTTCAAAACAGCATATGTTTTATAATTTCTATAATTGTATTGTGTGTCTGGATATTTAAACCAACATTGTTATCTACACAAAGAAGTGTTCAATCTCAAGGAATAAACAGATTTAGTGTACTACTGGCTTGAACTTCCGACATTTGTTCCCACCTTGGGTAGTGTTGTAACAGCTTTTCTCTCTCTAAGAGGTGTATTCATGTTTGGTTCTGGCCAAGGCAGGTCTACACAAGTGTGATAGTCATCATACCATACGCGATGGATTGAACCAGTATTGTTTTTGTAGAACAGCCGTCCCTCTATGGCCCATGCAGCGTATACTTCATCGGGTAGTTTTTTCTCATGCATGCGAGGACATACCGATTTCATTTAGTCAAATCTTCATTTATATATATTCCTGTGTTTTTTAACAGTTTCGTTTACCTCATGATGAATGATTTGGTTGACCTGGATACCACATGCACAATGATTTGCCTTTGTTTTCCGTTGGATTTTTGTTTTCCGAGCCTATGTGCTATTTCTATATCGTTGAGTTTTCATTAATTTCGGTAAATGTTTGTTTAGTTCGTTTACCACTTTTTGTTCTGTTTGGGCTGATGTTTCGTTTTTGGATTCTATAATCCCATCTATCCTTATGTTTTTATTCCTAGTGTACTTTTGTACTTTTCTAGATAAGTTTATTTTCCCATTTTCCCTCCATTCACTATTCTCAATTTCTCGTTTCAGCATGTCTTTTTCGTTTTCTTGTTTTTCTAGTAACGCTGTCACCTTGCTGTCACCAATTTTTCATTTTCATGTTGTTTCTCAAAGATATTTCCCTCGAGAATATCGAGTCTGTGCATTACAGAGTCGAGCAACTGCTCCTTCATTTCCTTAATTGTCTCTCTTATAACACTGCATAGGGTTCCATCGCCTTTAGTTATCACATTGGACAGTTTTTGTTAATATCCAATAGTTGTATATTGATTTTCGACATTTCCTGTGACTCGACACCTTCTTCTAATTCGTGTTCGTTCTTTTTCTTCTTTTTATGTTTTTGCTTGATTTCTAGTGAACTTAATTTACTTGTATCGTGACTCGTATCTAGAGCACTACTCAAACTACTGACGGTGTCTCTCTTCCTCTTTTTGTCTGCATCCTCATTTTCAGATGCAATGTTTGTCTTTTTTATTTCAGCCATTTTTGGTTGTCACTTTTACCCAGTAGTTGAGATTAAGTGATTTTGTTAGCTGGTTCTCGTATCGATGATTAGTGTCCACCACTTGAGCAATGGTTTTTGTATGGTGCAATAATGCCCTATAGCATTAAAAACATTTAGTTACTTATCTCACTTTACTATCTACCTTTTGACCTTCTGTGAAAAATCAATAACACATCCTTTTATTTTGCAGAAATATTACTTTTTAACTTTATAAATTTGAAATGTTTGAACAGCAAAGCCTTTACCTTGCATGTATCCATATATTTATCCAAAAATCCATTGTGAAAGTTTTCATTAAATCACTATATATCCAGATTTTATTGTAACTCAAAGTTTGATGGCCTTGTACCTGCTGGTACCCATAACCCGCCATTTATATTTATATATATGTGTAAATACATGTAATATGTATCTGGTATGTGTCTTATAATTAAAGCAAAACAGTTCTTTATTTCTAACACGGAGAAGGTCAAAAGACGCAACAAAACACAAAACCAAACATACAACATTGAAGTTGTTCCAAAGTTGTATAACATTGCCGATCGGTAAACCCTTCGTAACCATATTCATTGCTAACCACGTCCGGGCAAAACAGTAAACTCGGCTCCGGGAACTCTATGTCCGGGCAAAACAGTAAACTCGGCTCCGGGAACTCTATGTCCGGGCAAAACAGTAAAAAACCGGCTCCGGGAACTCTATGTCGGGCACAAACAGTAAACTCGGCTCCGGGAACTCTATGTCCGGGCAAAACAGTAAACTCGGCTCCGGGATCTATGTCCGGGCAAAACAATAAACTCGGCTCCGGGAAACTCTAGTCAGGGCCAAAAAGAAACTCGGCCCGGGAACTCTATGTCCGGCCAAAACAGTAAACTCGGCTCCGGGAACTCTATGTCCGGGCAAAACAGTAAACTCGGCTCCGGGAACTCTATGTCCGGGCAAAACAGTAAACTCGGCTCCGGGAACTCTATGTCCGGGCAAAACAGTAAACTCGGCTCCGGGAACTCTATGTCCGGGCAAAACAGTAAACTCGGCTCCGGGAACTCTATGTCCGGGCAAAACAGTAAACTCGGCTCCGGGAACTCTATGTCCGGGCAAAACAGTAAACTCGGCTCCGGGAACTCTATGTCCGGGCAAAACAGCAAATACGTTCCGGGTAATGTCCTTCCGGTAACGATCCAATCTCATTCCACGCCGGGAATATACGTCCGGTGGATGAAGCTTCAATATATATAACATATGGAAAATACTAGGTAAATTCCTATAATGTAACGTGCTACAAATGCACCCATAGTATACTGGCTATACTATTTTCAGTCATGATACGTCACACTTCTACTTCCATTACAACGATGCTTGATATCGTTCGTTTATGATGATCAATCATAGTAAATGATATAAATATGTAACTGCAGCCAATTACATTAACCATTAACAATGTCACGTACAAAATAAGAACAATAACTAAAGTCATATCGTACGTACCACGTGCTACGGACCACGTGCGACTGACCACGTGTTACTATTTCAATGAATAAACTGTCATATATAACAACTGAAATAATTAAAATACAATCTTCTGCCGGTAATACTTAATTATGGAGCCTTGAGTATAGAACCACATAAACCTCATGTATCTACGGCGTTCCATAGTTAATGTTTTAGCACAAAATCTTCTAACAAAATAGTTACGGACAGAAAGACTCAGCATGACGTAATTCTATACGGCATAATTTAGACATAAATTATGACGCTATAACTAAACAGAATTGACGTTAAAATACAACATACAATTTTAACATAAATTTCCACATACCTCGTCTTCCGAGCAAAAATAAAAAATGTCCTGGACTAATTCACTAATCCAGTACGTCGTAACAGTCAAATGTGTGTGTGCAAATATCATGAAAACCCGCGGCTTTTATAACCACAGTGGTCTGCCTAGACATGAAATGTGCACGAGATAAGTGCCCATTCCGTGAATTTGATATCACGCTATGCGGCTGAATATTTATCAATGGAGGCCTGACATGGGGGTTTATAACTTTTTAGCAATAAGTCAAAAGTTCTAAAAATGATAACTTTGTCATTTCTGAAACGAATTTGATAAAATGTACATGGATATTCACGAATTCTAATGCCGAAATGAATGCACTAAGTTTTAAACGAAAACTTTAAAGATTTATACATGAACGCAAAAATGTACAAAAAACTGGTGCAATCTTAGCATACAAATATGGCAAAATGGAGGCCCGTATCTCAACTTTGTGACAATTACTATAAAACAATGCTCTACTAGAATTATTCAATCTTGCAGTCCAGTTCTGTATAAATTGGTCATTTAATCTTTGTTTTACACTAGTAAGGAACATATCCACATTTCCAACGCCTTGGTATAACCAAGCATCCACAAAACCAAGTGAACATAGTAAATCTTTCAAAAGGGTACACCAATTACTTTTATTCGGATATGACTCCATATCATTTCTCAGTAATTGATATACTATAAATACATATGTATTGTCCCTTAGTTGCAAAATTCGTAACCAATATTTTATCATTTGAAACGTGTGTATAGTTTTGTATGATATACGTCCTAGTACACCATATACAAAATCATTGTGCATAGTCTTTTTAACTTTGAAATAAATTGTTAGAAACTACAATGAAATCCCTACTCAAAAGTGCTTTGAATTTTTGCATTTGTAAATTGTGTCGTTCATAAGAGCTAGCCGAATTTAGAAAGTCGGTACTTGTCCATTTGTATATAGTGGTTTCATGTGGCGCTGTGGACGAACGTCAGGGGAGTTAACTAGAGTAACATAGTGGTGCTAACATAAACGAACGTATCACAACTTGACGTTTCATGCCTTGCAAATAATATATACAACGCTGGTGGGATCAACATAAGTATACCTTTTGTTATCATGATCAGCTTTACAGCCACGTTTTTGTAACACATTATTCTTAAATTGAAACGAACTGTTGTAACTGTGGTTGTACATGTGAGTGACACTTCATTAACAACTGTGTTCCCGTAAAGAAATATGTGTAATTACATTAGATAACAGTAACAAATATATGATGATAATTTAGGAATACAAGCTTAGATCTAATATGTGTCTCTTATAGATTATCCACAGCCTCCGACAAGCGTACATTACATAATCGAATCAGTGACAGCAACGTTTGCTGTGATACGGTGGAACCCTGGGTTAGATGGCGGGCCTCCGCAGACATTCATTATTCAGTACAGAACACAAAGTACATCAACCTGGTCAGAAATATCTGTCAAGGATAGAAACACAAACACCTGAATGCAACACTGACGCAACTCAATCCTGGTGTACAGTATCTACTACAGATGTATTCAACTAACTCTGAAAGAAATAGTTCTACAACATATGCCATTGCATTTGTAACAACAGGTAAATGTTTTATCATTCTTATCAATGCAATCTAAATATATACACATAAATTATGAATATTCGGATTATTATATGTATTATGTCTTATACGGATTATGTAATTTACATTATTACATATATGTATATATATATTTTAACTTCACTGACCATTACACAGCTGATATATGTAATGTGTGTGCATGATATGTAATTTAAAGCAATCACATCAATTCACTGATCTGTTATTAACTTATTAGTCTTGTGATTAACTATGTAAAATACTTTGTGTCATTATAGGTATTCCTGAAGGTGAACAAACATTTTCCGCATCCATCGCAACCGTCGCTAGTTTCTCTGTTGCTCTAGTTGCGTTGGTGTGTGTTGTTCTTCTTGTGTTGGCTGTGATCATAATAAGGAGGTCACCACAAAAAGGTAATTACAAGTGTTTGCACGATAATGGACGAGAACGTATTAGCGGTGTTAAGCATATCTATATACTTTAATATCAGAAATAAACTGGGAATGGCATCATATAATGTTGTTAGAACTTGTTGCCAACCCCATTTGCTTTTGTTATGTTGTATTATTATTGTGTACCTATACAATATGGTTAAACTAAATACCATACATAGGATCATTCAGGAATGTCATCATACCAACTCCGTGGCCTAGTAGTTAAGGCGTCCGCCGACGGAGCGGGATATCCATGGTTCGAACCTCGTCAGGTTTCATTTTGATATAGCCGGTTGGTGAGCCGCCTACTAGCTAGACAAATAATGGTTACCCATTGTATTTAAGCCAGGCGCTTGACCTTCAAGAGAAGGATTTAGGAAATAATAGCATATGTCCATATGTCTCATAAGTCTGAAATGGCTGGCCCTTTCAATAGGCGTGACCCTATAACAATGTGTACGTTTTTACATATTGCTAATTAGATGACGCATAAAACAATATACAAGATCGACATTTGTTTTGCAATTAATTTCAAGCCTTATTTGTTTACCAAAGAAAGGTGGAATTTATGATAGAACAGTGTGCTGGCGCGTTCGCTTCAAGCGAGAAAGGCAAATATTATGCAAATATAAATATTATTTCGATTCTAACATATCCAACTTATCTAAATATCACAAAAATGGTTAATATTATTTTTAGAGTGCATAAATGACGTCACAAAACTGCCAAATTGCTAGTCAAATTACGTGTTTTAACCATATTGTATTGCAAATCAATAGTAGGGCCCAACATATGTCATACACATAATACATAACATAAAATACAAGTGGTTTGGGCCACACGTTTTAACAACATAGGCAAAGGCCCGCGCCAAGAACAAATACAATTACGTCGCTCCCTTAACAATGTTTTATTGCAGATTTAAACATTGTACGTTCCTTCTTTACAAAATGTCGAGCCATGAAATAAAATCTTCTGGATTTCGAAGGATGTGTTGGTGTCCATGATCATTATTATGACGGGACGTAGACATCACTGAAGATCATGGATTCATTACTTATTAATAAATAAAAAAAAAGTGTATCATAGGAGAAAATATGTGTAAATATATGTATATATATACTGATAAAGATGCTGTCGTAGTAGTTTCTTCTTTGCCAATATAATATCAAAATGACATCATAGGACCACCAACAACACAGTCAAACCCACCTCGTAGTCTGTATAGATCATATGGACTGCTGCAAAAGCAGTAACGTAGGGTTCAAACAGATTGTCAATTGTCATATTAGCTTGTGTCTAGATAAAGTATCCCAAAATATCATGTGTTATGATTTTATCCAAAATAATCCTTAGAAATGCACATGTTTTTCAACTTCCCAATAAAGTATTTCTTTGAATAAAATCATGCTTACTTATAGATTGGAAACAATTCAAACTAAAGTCGTATAATGACACATACATGTTGGTGTGTAAACTACTAAAGAAGACAAGACTTTAGAGAAACATTGCAAGTAATAATTGCTTTCGAATATAACTGTAGATATATCATAAAAATTATAAATTAGATTAACTATTTGGTATTTCAAGATGATCGTTGAAAACGTAATTGGAACATTTAATTTGTTTTGCATTATATGCAGACATTAACTATTTAGTCAATTAGAACATATCAACGAGATTACAACTCTTTTATCTTTGGCAGAAACACTGAGGACGGAACAGAACGGACGGTAAGTTAAATTTATTGATTGTTTGTTTCTATTTGGGCGACAATGTTTTAACGACAGCTAGGTCATATGGCGACAGTCCCGTGGGTATTGGTGGGAGAAGAAGATATGTGCCTGTCAGAGCTGTATATTAGGCATGCCCATGAGTCAATGTGCAACTACATACCCTACATAGCCGGATAGTTTTATTATACGACACAATTCGACATTCCAGTGGGTTTTGAGCTTTTAGCGATGAGGTGCACATTATATGAAGACATCCACCTAAGCTACTCAGCCATTGAAACCCCACATTACATTTGCTTAGTAGAGCGGTTGTTGATTATAGTAGTGTTCGATGTTACACCAAGAACAATACTGTTTTACCATTCTTCCTCGCCATGTTCATTATCCCATTTATTTAATTAAACACTTATAACTTGGACTTGTTTTGGAACTTATACGATTACGGTACACTATTCGGTTCCTATTTAAAGCATTTAGTTCACCCTTTCCTTTGTAATGTGCTTTGTCTGAAATTAATTGTCTAAAAGTGAGCCCATATACACTTACAGCCACTTGTAACCCGACACTTATATAATTCGGTATATTTGGATTATTTGTAAACGGATTTCATTAAAATTTGGACTAGGAATAATTCAACACGGTATACGTTCTTCCTAGAAATTTCTTTTCAATTGATCAACAAACAGATATAAAACTTAACAAATAAAAAACATCACTGTAAAATCCGAATTCACAAAATGACACAACTCAAAATCCGACAGTCACGTTTGCACGTGGGACAGGCACGATTTTACAATTTTGTACGAGGACATTTAGCTGAGAGAAAATATCGATTTTTACATTCTATGATTCTAGAAGGGAATTAACACGGAAAAACAAAACTTTGAGTTTAAAATTGTTATGGTTCGAATAAATAACCAAGAGCGCGGTCGCGCTATTGGCATGTTGCACGCAGGCCTTTCACTCAGACACGTATGTAAATGTATTTTATTTATATAACAATACTTTTAATTGCAAAAATATGCAATATGAACTTATTCAGTATAAATCATAACAACAAGTGAAATTATATCTCTGAAAACTAGTTTATATTGTATTTTGTTTCTTTACAGGTAGCTCGAGTCTTTGGCAGGCATGTGTCCACCATATTCAGCCTACTGCAGAAGTTCCAACGCACTGGCCGAGTTGATGACGAGCCCAGGCAGCCTCGCGGAAGGGTGACTACGCCGGTACAGGATGCGCAGATTGTTGCGGATCATCTTCAGAATCGTTTCAAGACCGCAACATGTACTGTGAGGACGACCAATGGAACGCACGGTAGGACAGTTAGTAGACAAACAGTCCTCAGGCGGCTCCACGATCAGGGAATAAGAGCTAGGCGGCCATTCCGATGCCTTATTCTGACACCACGTCACCGGCTGCAGCGGGAGCGATGGGCCCGTCGGCACCAGCCTATGACTCGGGCGGAGTGGGCAAACGTCCTGTTCACGGACGAGAGCCGGTTTAACATGTACCACAACGATGGAAGGATGCGCGTGTACAGGCGTCGAGGTGAAAGATTGAACTCCGTGGTGGTGTGGGCCGGAGATTTTGATCCCAGTTGCAATTCCGCACCTGCGAGCCGGTGGACGTGGCATGGTATTTATGTAGGACGGGGCACCAGCCCACACAGCGCGTACGACACAGACATTACTTCAGCAACAGAACGTCCGGCAGCTGCATTGGCCTTCAAAGTCACCGGATCTTAATGTTATCGAGCATCTGTGGGACGAGCTGAACAGGCGAATACGGATGCGACCAGCAGCCGCTCGCAATCTACGTGAACTGGAACAGGCCCTTGTGCAGGAATGGAGGAATATTCCCCAAGGTTTCATCCGAAACTACGTGATGTCGATGAGACAACGGTGTGTGCACGTCGTAAGAGCCATGGGAGGACACACGCGGTATTAGTTACTTGGACGTACGGATTTTATTGTGATTCAGTGACTTTTCACATTGTTCGGATTTTGCGTTGTATGGTTTTGTGAATTCGGATTTTACAGTGACGTTTTTTATTTGTTAAGTTTTATATCTTTTTGTTGATCAATTGAAAAGAAATTTCTAGGAAGAACGTATACTGTGTTGAATTATTCCTAGTCCAAATTTTAATAAAATCCGTTTACAAATAATCCAAATATACCGAATTATATAAGTGTCGGGTTACAAGTGGCTGTAAGTGTACACTTACATGCATAATTGGCACATTAAATATGTCTCCACACATGGACCCCAAACAACAACAGCAACATTTTCGACAATACTTGAATATTCGGAACAGTCTCTATCCACTACCATTTTCATATATCTCATGCCATGTATCTGCTCCACCCTGAACTATTTGCTTCCTATTTAAAACAGTTTACCCTTTCCTTTGCAATGATCTTTGTCTGAAATTAATCGTTTAAAAGTGAGCCCATAGAAACTTGCATGCATAATTGGCACATTGCATTCTTCTCCACATATGAACCTCAAACAACAACATTTACGACAACATACTTACTTACATCTGCCCGCACTCCAAGAACCCTTCAAGAATAATATCACTTTCCATTGATTGTGCTGAGTCATTTCAGTTTTTGAAACATGTGTTCATCTTGGGTTCACCATTTTAAGATTTAAGATTATATGTGTGTTTATAACAGTTACATCACATACAACAGACACCGCAAGTAGACAATGATTATATCAACCAACCTGATTGGTATGCTCTCTCTTCCCTTCCCGTTTTGTTCATACCTCCTTGCAACATTTTCGCTACAACTCTCCAATCTGCTATTCTACCTTGGTTTACCGGCCTTGTTTCCAGGAATTCCTACATGCCTCATTACAGAACAACCACCACCTGTCATCACATGTAAAGCACCGATACAAGACCTCGCTTAAAGTCCCATCTGAAAGACTGTTATTCTTATTAAGGTCAGATAGGGGATCAAACATGCGAGCTCTGTATTACCAGTCCAGCGAGTTAACCACTGGACTACAGATCAGTCAAATTTTGGATAAGATTGAATATTATAAATTGAACATAAATTTTATTAGTGTCTTGTTGATGTTTTGTATACAAATGGGGGATGTATCATATGCATGCAATAATTGGTTAGTACAAGAGCACGTGATTACAAATACATGTCAGCTATATTAACTATTGGTTCAATGGAATAATTGCATTGTACTACATATGCTACGTAACAACACTAACCGAAGGCTTAAATAGGGTAGCAATGACAAGCGAATATATATGTGTTCAGAGAGTTTTATATTTAAGATATAATAGGTATCAACCGTTGTATATCGCAGAATAAACCGAGTTTGAAGTTCGTATGAGTAGAAATATATCACTAAGGCATTCGGCTACTCATAAGAACTCCAAACTCGGGTTATTCTGCGATATACCACGGTTGCTACTTATTATTTCGATTCTAACACGACTTACTTCTAATAATTTTAAAGGAGTATTTTCTTCAAACACCGCTGCATTTGACTTTCGAAATTTCCTCCCGCGTAAGGGGTGATGACGTTATTTTTTATGGAAAATATCAATATAGTGTATAAATGAACAAAAGTTGTAACTGATCAATAATGTTATTTATTTTGTCTTATAAAACTGTACAGAATAGTAACTGAAACGTTACTTAACAGAAAAACAAGACGGACAAGAGATTATCTGATTCAAAAAATAGCTCACGTCCGTGAATTCCCACTGTATTTTTACAAACATCACGTGACTTTCATTCATAAACCTGTACACGCATTGTATAAATGGAATAGCCAACATACGGTGCGCGCGCATCATAGTTCAAGATAGGTATATCGCAGAATAACCCGAGGTAGATTTTACTCTACAAGTATGTATGTTATTAGCTGGGTCGTGTTAGAATTATTAATAACAATTACACCCTATGACATGCGCATCTTTTCCCGCCATTTATCCTAAACAGTTTTAACCTGAGCAAACGTCCAACAACGACGACGATGGCTGTACGATTAGAGCAGTGGTTAGCGTGCCGCTCCTCACCAATACAACCCGGGATCGATCCACGGACCGGGAAGTATGTGAGATGGTACGGTGGTCGCCAGATCGGACAAGTGGGTTTTCTCTGGGTACACCGGTTTCCTCCCACACGAATGACCACATTTACGCTTTTTCATCCGCGCCAACGAGAGTGATTAATATTAGTTGTTAAAACTTGCTTCGTAGTCGTTGTAAAATAGATACCGTCTAAAAACTTAAAACGACGACAACTGGACAGTAACTCGACTAAATCATGCTCCACTGGTCTGTGAACGAACGCTGAATGGAAAATAATAAAGTTTTATATATAGGTTGTAATCAATTAATATGTGTGCTTACAGCCCAGAATACAGCAATGTACAGCTACCGGCTGGATCGGAATCTCGAAATGAATATGAACATGTCCAAGGTATTTAATTGTATGAATATTTTAAATCTTATTATTAATTAAGTTAAACGAAGTCTATAATTATTCTTTAAAACAATAGGAGATAGTGCTTGCAGTCGTGATTGAATGGTGTGGTGTTACGTTTTGATTACAATGCCGACGGATTAGAAACTCAAAATCCAGACATTGTTCGCTTGTGTTAATAGGAATTATTAATTGCAATTGTAGAGAGTTTACTTTATATATTGCAGGAGATCATTTACAAAATAGGTAAGTAGGCACTATATAATTATACGCACTATTATTCGTTTTCGACACTCATTTGATTCATTCCTGCACATTTACAAATCTATGCGAAGTTGTGTGCTCAACCACAATTTTATTTCCGATTAGTTTGACGTAACACAAGGTCAAGGAGGCAAAGGTTCACCAATACTTTATCTGTTATTCATAAATGGTCTAATTCGCAAACTTGAGAACAGTGATTTTGGTATTTCTACTTATAATATCAATATAAACAGCCCAATAGTTGCAGACGACATGTTCTTAGTGTCATTTTCCAACACGGACTGGTAACTATGCTATCAATATGTTTTGATTATTCGAGGAAATAGCGTATCTGGTGTGATGTGGTACATTAATGAACATGATATATGCTAATTCATCGGTGTCTGAACGTGAGATGTGCTATATTAAGCTACGAATTAACATCATTTGTGATATATGAACTACATGATAGTTGGTATAAGATTTTAGGCAAGAAGTACAAGATGATATATGAACCCTCAAGAGATAGGTCCAATGGTATGCGAGTTTACATGATATACGTATGGTATATGAACTGTTCTTGTGCATATATGTTATGTTGTTTTTCGTGTTTTCTTTGATTGTGCAATTACATGTATATAGCTTAATTAGGTGGTATAAAATATTGTAATAACAGTTGTAATAGTATGTAATGTATCTGTTTCATATATGTACTGGAGGATAATCTGGTTGAGGGCCGTTGTTTCTGGTGCGGGCCATTATTAAAAGGTGTGGCCCTAACCATTTGTATGTTCATGCTATATGTTGTATCTTTATGTGTAAGACATATTTACCATGGATTTACAATAAAATATGATTAAACTAAAATATATAGAATATATCCATCAAACTTAACGTATACGTAATAGTGCTGTGGTAGCACGTTCGCTTCGTGTGCGAAGTGTCCGGAGTTCGCACACTGCTGGAGCCGTTACGGTTGTACCCTAAGGCAAGGTATTTAAATTCCACATTAACTCTTCTCTATCCCTCGTTGCGATGGATTCAATCAGGAATAAGGTCTCGAGAGTGATTAATAAAACGTTTTAAGAACTTGTTACGCAATGGAGCTAAACTAAATTTGAATAAACTAATTTAAGGCAGTACAACAATTCAAAATAGCTGGCAGTCTACATCCTACCATCACTTTCATCTCCCATATACAAATACGTACACACCATGACACACATGTGCACGCACGCATACAAGTACACGCACGCACGCGCACACACGCACATACACACACACCATATAACGCAACAACACATACACACACGCACACACCATATAACGCAACAACACACACACGCACACACCATATAGCGCAACAACACATACACACGCACACACCATATAGCGCAACAACACATACACACACACCATATAACGCAACAACACATACACACGCACACACCATATAACGCAACAACACATACTCACAACACCATATAGCGCAACAACACATACACACCATACAGCCCATATAACGGAACCACATACACACACCATACACACGCACACCTATAACGCCACACACACACACACGCACACACCATATAACGCAACAACACATACACACACACGCACACACCATATAACGCAACAACACATACACATGCACACACACCATATAACGCACAACACACACAGGCACCACCTATAGCGCAACAACACTACACACGCACACACATATAACGCAACAACACATACACACAAACACCATATAACGCAACAACACATACACACACACCATACACCACACGCCATATAACGGAACAACACACACGCACACCATATAACGCAACAACACATACAACACGCACACACCATAACGCAACAACACATACACACGCACACACCATATAACGCAACAACACATACACACACACCATATAACGCAACAACACATACACACACACGCCATATAACGGAACACACATACACACACACATATACACACACCATATAACGCAACAACCCACACACCCATATAACGCAACAACACATACACACACACACACACGTACACACACGCACACGCACACACACACACCATATACGCAACAACACATACACACACACCATATAACGCAACAACAAACACACACACACCATATAACGCAACAACACATACACACACACACGCACACACCATATAACGCAACAACACATACACACACACGCACACACCATATAACACAACAACACCACACACACCATATAGCGCAACAACACATACACACACGCAAACATCATCAGTTTATTTATTCTGAAATAATCTGCATCCATGTATTTATATACGTCATATTCTATATCGTGTGTCATAACTGTTATTGTAACCAATGATTGACACATCTCAAACGTGGTCCCTGGTCCGTCTTTATACAAGGTCAGTTTATATAAAAAGCCTCTCAACCACTGCATTATATCATGGTCAAAAACCGAAACCATATATATATCCCTACCTGAACAATTATTTAGACATTATTGTTTTAAACTGAATTAAAACTCAAGAAACACAGCTCACAAAATAGTTTTTGGTCTAAGCAGTAGGAATATACGAGGCGAAGCTAAACCCGATAAGCTCTCTTCGATGAGGAAACTATTCATCGTGTACATTTTAACATTGGCAATGTACATGCCAATTTTATATCAGATATCCTCCCTTTGATATGTTTAAACCTAATGTTTGTTTGCATCTCCATGACAATGTGACATCAAATATTGACCCACTCGTCTTTACGCACACATATACACAGATACTTGTACATGGAAATACGGGTGCTTTCGCCTTGCAGTAACTTAAATAATTCAATAATTCAAAGTTACTGCAACCTGATCACCCTGCTATAATTTAATTAAACACAACATTAATCTGTTGATGAGTCTCCGTATAGAACACGTATCTCAATCAATAGATAACTTGCGTATTAAACACATTGATTAAACAGGTTAAATATTGCTGGATATCAAGTCATATTTGATATTACTGATCAAATCACTTAACATAGAATGCATATGCCACTTCTATGATCTCAGACACTGATGCTAGACAATCGTTTCTTGCTTACTTTATTTCAATATGGCAAATCGCGTACAACAATACACAAACTTCACATAATTAAACACAGCGAAGGAGGCCCCTGAATCACTAATGAGTGGGTTTTCCGGGCTTATGTTACTGACTATATGCACAATAGCTACGGGTACCTCCATGATCGAGTGGCTAACATGACTCACACTTCAGGTTCGAATCACACTGTTGGAGTGGAATCATTTCATGTGAGGAAGCTATAAGATAACTCGACATTGTTTCTGGTAATCCACCTAGTCACGTGTGTGCATAAGCTATTAAATGATTGTCCATACAACAGTATTGTGATTGTTATGATAGTTTCCATAGCCTTGGGAGTAGCGTAAATATCCCAAGAGTACCATATATCCCAAGAGAACCATAAACTGTCCATACATGTGATTGTTATGATAGTTTCCATAGCGTAGATATCCCAAGAGTAGCATATATCCCAAGAGTAGCGTAGATATCCCAAGAGTAGCGCATATATCCCAAGAGTAGCGTAGATATCCCAAGAGTAGCGTATATATCCCAAGAGTAGCGTAGATATCCCAAGAGTACCGTATATATCCCAAGAGAACAATAGACTATCCATACATCAGTATTGTGATTGTTATGATGGTTTCCATAGCGTAGATATCCCAAGAGAACCGTCGATATCACAAGAGTAGCGTAGATATCCCAAGAGTAGCGTATATATCCCAATAATAGCGTAGATATCCAAGGAGGATTAGTTCAAAACTAATTAGGTCACCCTCTATAAATAAAGAAATATATCTATCTATGAGTAGCGTAGATATCACAAGAGAATCATATATATCCCAAGAGTACGGTATGTGGAAACGTTATTATAAGCTGATGATACCATTAATCAGAGGGGTCTGGTAATCCAGGGATCGCAGGTTCGATCCCCCGTCTGGCCCTAGTCAAATTAACAATATGCAAGGTTCTGTGCTTTAAACCATGCACGTAAAAGAACCAGAGGCGACTCTGGAATGGGTCGCTGTCTGTATCATTGCATTATCCTCCAAACATCTTAAATGACTAATCTCTTTAGGGGGCGTGGCTCATATGGGCAACCGGTAGCGACGATCAGTAAACGTAAATCACACAATCAGAATCAGTCCGTGTATTATTACGCGTGTGTACATGCAAGACAATATGTGATGGCTATATTATGCTGAATACATGCAAAGGTGATATAACGCAATTGTATATGTATTTTGAATCGTGAACAATAAGTCCCATAGTTGTTATATATATATACCCGAATGTCTTTTAGTTCGACATATGAAAGCCTCCAGCAGGGAAATGATGCACCGTCAACATATTGCTCACTTACATCGGTAGCAGGTAAGTAGTGGGATAATTTTACCCTGAAGTGTCTGCTGTTGTTAACGGGCACACCGATACATAGCATTGCATATATAGCAGGATATATGTCAAGTGCAAAATATACATGTAACCTTTATATGTAAATAATTAACCAGAAATAAGTCGCATACCTGTGATAAAATTACCCCCAGCGTAGGATGCAAAGAGAAAGTTAGCGAAGTATACAAATAATTACATCTAATTACAAATAACTAATCTATAAAATAACATAAACAGGGTAACTGGGGTGTTTAATGTAGCCGATTTCTATTTTATCTTGCTATATACCACCTGAGCTGCATACTATTTGTCGAAAGGGTCACTCAAGAATAGTTTGTTTTTCTTGAAGAACCTTCCTCGCATACTGATATATAATGTATTAATACGTACTCCAGAAACTTAACTTTAAAGAATCGGATATTGATTACACCCAGGGGAGTTATCTGTCAGTTGTAGAACTCGTTGACAAATAATTGTCTTGTTCTAAGAAATAGTGTTTAAGCTTTTCCCGTACTGGTGCCCCATTATTGATTTGTTTCCAAGTGGATAATAACGCTAATTATAATTGATAGGTTTAGTGATGTTTGCTTTAATACACCCCAATCTATAAACGTTATGGGCGAGTTTGTAAATATATATATTAAATAGTCATAAAGTGAGGCAATGGACAGATACTAATTTCTATTCATGTGCCTATTGTTGTAAGGAGATACTTCAAAGGCACCAGAAGAGTACACTAATTATGAAATAGTTTGACAGTTTATTTTATTAAATTCCAATAGGCTGTCAAGCCCATGAGGACATATATACATATTATATACAGTTAGCGAACAGTGCAAACATAAAGCATACATTTTATACAAATGAGCTCCCACAGCCATTTATATTTATATCTATGTGTAAATACATGTAATATTTATCTGATATGTGTCTTATAATTAAAGCAAAATAGTTCTTTATTTCTAACAAGGAGAAGGTCAAAAGACGCAACAAAACACAAAACCAAACATACAAAATTGAAGTTGTTGCAAAGTTATATAACATGGCCGAGTAGTAAACCCTTCGTAACCATATTCATTGCTAAATGTTAAATATTATAAATTTTAATTTTACATGTGGTCTTATATTTGTAAATCAGAACGCATCCATTTATTTAATTCAGAGCGGCTTTGTAGATTAATAGTACATGACATATACATAGATTCATTAATTAAATTCCATTCTACTTTCCAATCACATGAGAACACACATAATATAACATAAATAGTATGTAAGCTAGCACAAACATATAGAAAACATACGCATTTATAACTGTGCTTAATTGCTATTTTCTCCCAATCATAGAGAAAATAATTCTCCATGTTTATCTTAATAGTAATGATAAATGCCATCTCAAGATCAAAATTTTGCACTCCATATGCACATTCTGAATACTATGCAACGCTACAACGCTGTTCCACCATCAGTCTATCTTGTTGGAAAGCGAAGATAACAAGATTCGGCCAGTGGATAACAAGTATACACATACAGCATTATTATATGTATTACATACCTCAGCTATATAACAAATTATTAAATACATTTTTCAATAGTATATAGCATCACAAGTATACCTGTACAACATTATCATATATAGTATACACCTATATAACGTTTTAAATATGTATAATGTATAGCATCATTTGAACTCAAAGCAAAAGCAGAATTGTAATTCAACTAACTTCTACACATGACTGCATTTCTAATTATGAATGCATTATAAATATACAGACCTAAATTTCGTATTTCCTGCTTATTTACTGAGTTCAAGAGTTCAGAAAATGTTAACATATTCGGTCTAATCCAGTATTTTCTAGATATATACACGTTTCTAATATTAGCATACATATTACACTCAATGATAAAATGGTACTCATCTTCAATTATATTACAGGTTAAACATTTTCTTTCGGACACCGGTGTCCGTACAGGCCTAGAACACCTGCCGGCCTCTATGTTCTAGAAGTGGAAACACCTGTTGACAATAAGACATACGAGAATTTACAGCTTCGAAACATGCACCAGTAAGCCAGTTCATGGATCCTCAGAAGATTTTCAAATACAGTACTGTTTTGTGTATTGGTAGCAGTACATGATATAATTGAAATAGTTATTATTATAATAGCATTCTCTAACGATACGCTGTCACAGTATATAGTGTGCTCAGTGTACCTAACCAAACATCTTAGCTATAACATTTAATATGTATGCATATATAATATTATGTGAAGTGTTGCAATGATGAAAACAATAACGATATATGTGTCTATGCGTGTTGTGAAATAATACTTGCAGTGGGTCCTAGAGAAGAACAAAGGACTGTGCGTGATGTATGTCATGGCAATAACACACCTGCCGCAATTGGATTGGTTCATAGTGAAAATAACGCACCGTGGTTGGTGTAGGTTATAGTATTAATTTGACACCCAAACAACCATTATTGACGTGAGTCCTAGTCACAACCGCAACAGTCGATGCCAGTCTTAGTGACAATCCTCGGACTAGGAAGTATGTGAGATGGTACGGTAGTCACCATATCGGACAGGTGGGTTTTCTCCGGGTACTTCGGTTTCCTCCCACACGAATAACCACATTTACGCTTACATCCGCGCCAATGAGAGTGATTAATATAAATTGTTAAAACTTGCTTCGCATTCGTTGTAAAATAAATAAGGTTTAAACTAGTTACAATCATACTGCCATAGTTGGAGTGAGTCCTAGTGACTACCAACCCACCAAAGTTGATGCCAATCCTAGTGATAATCATAATGCCATAGTTGGAGTGTGTCCTCGTGACTACCAACCCGCCACAGTTGATGCCAGCCATAGTGACAATCATACTGCCATGATTAGAGTGAGTCCTAGTGACAACCAACACGCCAAAGTTGATGCCAGCCCTAGTGACAATCATAATGCCATAGTTGGAGTGTGTTCTAGTGACTACCAACCCGCCACAGTTGATGCCAGTCCTAGTGACAATCATACCGCCACAGTTCATGCCAATCCTAGTGACTACCAACCCGCCACAGTTCATGCCAGTCCTAGTGACTACCAACCCGCCATAGATATAGTGTGTCCTAGTGACTACCAACCCGCCATAGTTATAGTGTGTCCTAGTGACTACCAACCCGCCATAGTTATAGTGTGTCCTAGTGACTACCAATCCGCTATAGTTGGAGTGGGTCCTAGTGACTACCAACACGCCAAAGTTGATGCCAGTCCTAGTGACAATCATAATGCCATAGTTGGAGTGAGTCCTAGTGACTACCAACCCGCCACAGTTGATGCCAGCCCTAGTGACAATCATAATGCCATAGTTGGAGTGTGTCCTAGTGACTACCAACCCGCCACAGTTGATGCCAGCCCTAGTGACAATCATAATGCCATAGTTGGAGTGAGTCCTAGTGACTACCAACTCGCCAAAGTGGATGCCTGTCCTAGTGACTACCAACCCGCCAAAATTGATGCCAGTCCTAGTGACAATCATACTGCCATATTTGGAGTGTGTCCTAGTGACTACCAACCTGCCACAGTTGATGCCAGCCCTAGTGACTACCAACCCGCCACAGTTGATGCCAGCCCTAGTGACAATCATACTGCCATAGTTGGAGTGGGTCCTAGTGACTACCAACCCACCACAGTTGATGCCAGCCCTAGTGACAATCATACTGCCATAGTTGGAGTGAGTCCTAGTGACTATCAACCCGCAACAGTTGATGCCAGCCATAGTGACAATCATAATGCCATAGTTGGAGTGAGTCCTAGTGACTACCAACCCACCACAGTTGATGCCAGCCCTAGTGACAATCATACTGCCATAGTTGGAGTGAGTCCTTGTGACTACCAACCCGCCACAGTTGATGCCAGTCCTAGTGACAATGACAATATCGGATAGGTGCGCCAATATCCACGAATGGCCCACTGCAGCTGTTTAATAACTTCTTTATTGCATACCTTAACGGCCCCAGGCGGCCATGTTTACACAATGTAGTTACTATGTTGTTGCTACCTGTGACACGTGCTCGTGATTCGTTCTTGGCTATATTCTTCCGATATTGGCGCGGCAGAGCCGAAAATCGAAATATATTGCACGCGTCGACCAGATATTTTGCTTTTCTACCATTAAATGTGTTACTATTTATAGTAACGTATACAATAAAGGCTATTATTACTTAGATATGACTTTGTGCCGTTATGTACCGACACAAATACTGTCTACTATTACTGTTCATATACTGTGTTTTCCAGTCTAATATTACATTCGCTGGTTTGATACTGTCACGAGCCAGTAGCAAACCAGGAAAAGTCGTATCATAGCTAGTTCCTGGGAAATAACGCATGCACACTCGTTGTTAGCTTGCTTACTTCATGTACCAGTGTGTCAAATTTGATTGATAACTAGTGTGTGTAGTTTCGTGGTAATATATCAATTGTTTTCGTGTATTTGATTCAGTAATTTTGATTTATTCCTGATAAATGGATAACGGGGAACAGGCTTTCGATTATTAAATGTTCAAATTCATATAACGGTAATAAGACGTTATTATGTGGTTAGTTTCAGCCTAGGTATCGACAATAAGTAACTAGATATCAGCCTGAGACCTACAGCGACGTAATAACCTCTACGTATAACATATTGAGATTGAATATGTCTGACTGATAGTGGAGTCAGGCGGTTTGAAACATGATACAATGATATAACTCAATGCACCGTAACAATGTTCAATATCATTTCAGTGTAACCATATGTTATTGGCCTGTATAAACATATGTATCACATAGCGTTACTTGTTTAGATTTCGGCTTACATAGAGTTACATAGAAGTCATACATATCATGGAATTTAGAACAGCATTGATACGACTGAGAGTGTCGTCGCGCATATTATCAATATAAATCGGGCGATGGCATTAACCTAATATAATGTCCAGACATTAAAGAACGTGTATCACAACATGCAACACACTAGAAGATGAATTCCATTCTATATTGGGATGCCAATTATATAGCGATATTAGAAGTACTTAAATTACAACATATTACTGGAAACATCCAAATATCCTCACATTTATAGAATTGTTATCATCTGAAAACTCCGGTATTTTGAGGAAAAAAGATCGGTCTTTGTCTATAAAGCATTCGAGTTTAGAAACTGAAATTATTTTTAGTTTCATCGTTTTCTCCTCAAGGCTTTTTCTTAAATGTACAATATTTTCTGTTGAATACTGATTACCGTAACTAAAAATACACACACTATGCTAAACTATGCAACAATATTGCCGGATGAATGACCAAATATTATATCAGATAAAACTGTTATCTCTATATAAAACTTAGTTAGGGTGTATACCACGTATACATATAAATGTATGTCTAGCCGGTGTATTATATTTATGATTGCCCGACATACGAATAATTGTTTAATATAAAAATATGCACATACCGGGTATTTACCAATCAAACATGTATACGTTGTGGAACCACCGTAGACGTATATTTTCAACAACCATTGACTATTATTATATAAAATTGTATTTGTACCATGCAAACACATGGTTGTAACATTTTGTTGAGTAAACTATATATCTAATATATATCTATATATCACTTGTATCTAGTGTAATACAGTCATGTCATAATTTCATATATGTACACACGTGTAATAACATCTGGAAGGATTCTGATTGGTTGAGAGTATAATCTATTTGAATTGGTACATAGCGTTACTTGTAACAAAAGCTACCATTTAAAAGAAGTATTGGCGCAATTATAACGCTGTTTAAAACATAAATATAACGCTGTGTATATAGTGACATCCTGAAAAGGTAATGACGTCATGACAATTTGAGCTGACATTTGGCGTCACAATGAAAGTAGTAATGTTATTTTGTGCACAAATATAATTAAACCCAAATATGGTTATGTGATTCAAAGCAGCTTACACTCGTGGTGATTTCATACCATATTTTATTCACCTCAACTTGGTCGTACCACATATGACTCGTTCCAAATGGCTCGCCTAATTTATAATTATATATTGTAACTTTGATTTCAGGTTTTGTTTGTTTGCGTTTGTGTTTGTGGTTTAATGTCGCAACAACAGCTTAGTATGTCATATGGCGACTATTCAGCTATTACTGGTGGAGGAAGTATCCAGATGCCTCATCCAAGCAGTATTGAATTCACATGTAAACGGCTGCATAGCTTCCTAACTTGAACTAATTTGACACCCCCATGGTAATCGAACCTGCAGCGGTGAAAGGCTGGTGATTTTAGGTCAACTACCGTAACCACTCGGCCATGGAGGCCCCCACAATCACATTACCATAATGCTACGTTACTAGTCTGTATCTATAAATACATACTAGTTGTCATTGAAACACAACATCTAGTATATATATATGCAAATCGTCTCCACTATCTAACCATCAATGACAACATACCACAATCATGATAAGCTAAGTTACCACACATTACATACCTCACTAGTAATTAATGGAGCACTTATAGTGAGATTAGGTATAGTCTTTACATGTAAATGGCTATCCACGTAAGTCTAGTAACCATGAAATGGTCATCAAGCTATGCTACATATTTGAAAAAAGGAAAATAAAAAGGCAATATAGTTCATCAAAATGCATACTATTATGCACTCACTGCCGTCTATATAGCTCCATATTCATGTTATATGCATGCAAGATACTTCTTCTCAAATTAATAGAGAGAACATATTATATAAATAGTTAAATACCAATCACATGTATTAAACAGATACTTACTTGGACTTTCAGTTGTAGGAATACATCGTCTTGGCTTCCTCTGTTCCTATTTGGTATTGAGAGAAACACATTTTGAATTGACAGATAAGGAAAAAGGCTGTCCATTTTAAAAAGGGAATGTCCATTCATTCCCAATTAAAATGCCTATATTGGGCATTTGAGCATCTAAAATGCACTGTTATTTTCCATATATATTTTCAAAAAACCAAAAAAACACAGGTGAAAGATAATTAGCATAACATAGTACTATATCAGATCAAATTAAAGCATAATTTATATCTATATGAAATAGTAATAATTAATTTTCAAAACCTTTTGTCCAAATGTTCTGGCATGCATGTTACAGCAAGTATTGCAACCCTCTCACATATACATGTTTTCCCGCCAATACACCGTGTCCCCCATACAATAAAGCCTGGATCTAACTCATATACATGTATACAATATTAATATATTTCAACCACCTGCTCCCCATAAGCACACCTCCGTGTATGACACAGAGCCTTTCGGAATAAAAAAACATATTTTAAAACACTTCATGCGGCCCGCAGCAGCGGGTGGTCCTTTCTGCGGGAACTGGTACAACGGAACACGAAAGTTGATTAAAACAATTGAAGGAGAGATGTAATTGTTCTTGTTGGATTTCGTGCGTTGTTATACATATCAGCATTCGCGCGGTGAATGTGGTGTGTTGTATTGTGCGGCATGGTTACACACATATACATGTAATATATGTGTAAATGTAGCATTTGATATGTTTTGAGTAATAAATGTAATTAATATGTTCTGTTCAGTTGGCGTTGAA
The DNA here is from genome assembly GCA_014843695.1 of Archivesica marissinica. Taxonomy (NCBI): domain Eukaryota; kingdom Metazoa; phylum Mollusca; class Bivalvia; order Venerida; family Vesicomyidae; genus Archivesica; species Archivesica marissinica. The sequence goes on along the minus strand of CM026390.1, from coordinate 74,717,871 downwards.
TTGTTTGTACGAATATACATGTAACTAGCTTTCTATTATTTCTTTAATAGTTGCTTATGACGTATTTTACAATACATGTCTTCTAAATCATTTACCAACATTATATTGAAATAAGTCCATGTTTATCTAGAAACAGTCAATGATTAAACTGTTCAAGATCGTAAGAACTTGACTCAAGTGAATCATAAGAGCGTAACCTGTGATATCCTGATAGCTGCTTCAGTTACCTATATTCGGACATCTACGTCATTGAGATCTAGCTCTTCCGTATGATCTGTGCCTGGTATGGCTATTAAGGTGTGTTGCTTCCTGCTGTATTTGGGGTGATAAAGTAGAGGCACAAGGATATCTTGAATATAGCATTTGTGTTGCTGGAATAACAGCTCCTGTACTCGGTCGAGCACCTTCTGTCTTGAGATAAAGATGATGTAGTCTGGTTTCCAGAGTTCATCCAACCAATCAACTCCTTCCATCCAATATAAAGCGGGATAACTTTACCCAGTAGTCGATCTCAATATCATCGTTGTAGTCAACCGTCCGACACAACTGGTCATTCGGCATCTCACCAGCAATTGGTCATGATTGACCTTAATCGCTACAGCAAATAACTTGGACACTTCTGTGTACGAACCATTCTAGAAATAGTTCTAGAATATGGCTAGGTACGGTACAGATCCCTTCCCAGATAATAGTTCTAGGGACATATTCCTGACCGATTCTCCGTCGTAGTATGTAATTATATGACCAAGCGGACATTTTATAGGTGCTCCTACTAAGTTATAATTTAACCGTGTGTCTTTCACAAAATAATCAAGCTCTCCGTCGTTGTTCACTAACGGTCTGGTTAGTTATTTCCCAAATTACCCGGTGAAAGTGCCTAGCTACCTTGTGTAAACTTACCAATAACACGGCAACCCTGACTGTGATCTTCAGGAAGCCAAACCTCGGTCTGTGTTCGGAAAGCAACGATGACTTCAGGAAGCCAAACCTCGGTCTGTGTTCGGAAAGCAACGATGACTTCAGGAAGCCAAACCTCGGTCTGTGATCAGAAAGCAACGATGACATCAGGAAGCCAAACCTCGGTCTGTGTTTGGAAAGCAACGATGACTTCAGGAAGCCAAACCTCGGTGTGTATTCGGAAAGCAATGATGACTTCAGGAAGCCAAACCTCGGCTGTATTCGAAACACGATGCTTCAGGAAGCCAACTCGGTCTGTGTTCGGAAAGCAACGATGACTTCAGGAAGCCAAAACTCGGTCTGTGTTCGAAAGCAACGAGCACTCAGGAAGCCAAACCTCGGTCTGTGTTCGGAAAACAACGATGACTTAAGAAGCCAAATCTCGGTCGTGTTCGGAAAGCAACGATGATCAGGAAGCAAACACGGTCTGTGTGGAAAGCAACGATGACTTAGGAAGCCAAACCTCGGTCTGGTTCGGAAAGCAACGACTTCAGGAAGCCAAACTCGGTCTGTGTTCGGAAAGCAACGATGAACGGAAGCCAACCTCGGTCTTGTCGGAAAGTAACGATGATTTCAGGAAGCAAACCTCGGTCTGTGTTCGGAAAGCAACGATGACTTTCAGGAGACAAACCTCGTCTGTGTCGAAAGCAACGATGATTTCAGGAAGCCAAACCTCGGTCTGTGTTCGGAAAGCAATGATGACTTCAGGAAGCCAAACCTCGGTCTGTGTTCGGAAAGCAACGATGACTTCATGAAGCCAAACCTCGGTCTGTGTTCGGAAAGCAACGATGACTTCAGGAAGCCAAACCTCGGTCTGTGTTCGGAAAGCAACGATGACTTCAGGAAGCCAAACCTCGGTCTGTGTTCGGAAAGCAACGATGACTTAACGGACTTTAAGTGTGATTAACACATCAGATTCTACCAGATATAATGTCTTCCAAACCACACTGTGGTGACAGGGTGAATATTATTCGCGAATGTCCATTCCTAAAATATTGTGAAAAGATAGCAATTCGAATTACAAGGATCTGTTCTGCATAAATATGCTTACTGTGGGTTGTATGTATTAATACGATTATTTAAATATTAAAATGTATTAATGTCCACTCCTTCTGATTAATGCATAATATATAACCTTAGAATATTAAGAATACAACGTTTTGACTGTTCCCACATGATATGTTCAAACTTATTAATGTTGGGCCAATGGTTATAATACGGTTTAAGATACTTGGTACGTAATTCCCTATATTTTGGGCATACTAACAGGAACATATCAATGCCGGTTGGTTTAGCAACTATATTTTGATTTAAACAATAGTTTTGAATTTCTATAATTGGAATCAAATTCATTCAAATTAACTCGAAGGTTCTTTCATTACTTTTTTATGATTTGTTCATAACCATTTGCAGCTAATTGCATCTTCTGTATGACGTGACGCATTGCGCACGGTATTCATAGACTAGGGTTCGGATTTAGTCCCCATACGACATACTCTACATGAAACCGAGGGAGGACCTAAATTATGTATTCTAGCTCCGTGAACACCGCAATATTCGGTCCTACTTTCAACCATGCGCATGTATTACCGTACCTCATTTTTATGATATATAATAATATTAGTATTTAGGATTAAAGTAAAATTTAGCTCCTAGATTCTTACATCCCCGTTTATAGATAGCTTTCATCAACCTTCGAATATAACTTACATCTGTTCCGGACGTGTGCTTCATTTTTACATACACGTTAATGCGGTCAAAGTTGGGCCTTCTGGATTGTTGGGACGGTGGCCGATCTCCGAGGAGCCTCCATGGCGTGGAGTGTTTGGGGTAGGAGGACAATTGATCGAAATAGCTGTGGGAGCCTTCCCAAGCTCGAACATATTCAGATTCTCGAATAATAGGTCAGTGATGCATTCGTCCTCCCTGTTGCTCGCATTAATGCTGGTGATTAATGTGATCAGTGTATTTATGTTGTATAATATTGGAAGCGTAAATAAATAATCATGAATATCCGCATTCATATACCACTCTATTATTGCCATATATTCATATCGCCCAGTTTCATTGTGTAGAGGAATAACACAACGAGGAAACTTACTAAATGCAGAACGATGGCTAAATAGCATAATCATCTTACAATACTTTTCAACATTGAAATCTAGTTTGAAAAGTTGGTTGGTTCATAGTTTGTTACGACCGTTTCCAGACAGGCTATCTAGTATAAGTATGTACTGACTCAAGCCAATCAATAATGAATAAATCCATATATTGTGTTTCAATAAATGATAGACATGGTTTGCTAATGCTATCACTAATGTCGGAATAATAGCATAGACCAAACTCAACCATATGCTTTTCTACAGCAAGGAACCAATTGGTGCATGTTCTACTTGACTTTGCATGTGCCCAGAGTGCAAGACGCTTATTCAATCGGGTGTGATTTAGACAAGAAATACGGCACCAGAAATTCGCAATGCTTATCCACTGTTGGACAAAAGCTGATTGTCATGCCATTGCACCTATTACTTCCAAGTTTGGAGTATATTTTCCAAACCCAAGACCAAATCTCATTGGACGGTTGGGGATAGCATTAATGCATGCATATGATGGAATTCCCTATACATAGGCTCCACCAATTAACTAACATCTAGCATTGTGAAGGCCTAGGGCACGGTTTGCACTTCTGGCTACATGTTTAACAGTAACATTGGAGTGTAGATGGACATTTAGTAGATATCCAATGTAAGCATAAGCATTTACATAATCAATAATATTTTCACAACACTAAAATATTAATCTAGATCTTGTCACAGATTTAGAACAAACATGTCTTGCATAACTTTACTTTTGTATTGATATGCATATCATTAACAGAATACAAGTCGCTCAGAGCATATAGCAATATCTGCAAATATTGTTCAGTTTAGCTAATAAGACGGTGTCATCAGCATATAAAAGAATAGATATACGCCCATTGTCCAACATTACACCTATATCTAGGGACATTAGATACACTGTCAGGTCATTGATATAGAAATTATATAGTATAGGAGACAAATTACAACCATGTCTCCCACACTTAACATCAAACCATTCAGTATTGAATGAGTTAATCCTTACGCATGATAACACAGATGAGTACAACCATTTAATAGCAAGACATATTTTATCTGAAAATATTGGATCAATATTCCAAATGTATCTCTATTAATAAAATCGTATGCATTGCTGAAATGAATAGAAGCGGTAAAGGTAGAGTTCTTAAATTTCTTCCTGGGTTCAATAATACTTTGTCTAATGTACTTCCTGTCTTTCTAATACCGTGCTGCTTATCTGCAACAGTATTGTCCTCAGCCCATGTACTACGGCGGCAATTATGACCTAAAACTACACATACAATCATGTTGCAATACCTCACTGTGAATGCCATCATGCCACATGCATTTCCCTTCTTCCAAGCATCTTCTGCTCTTTATGCTTCATAAATAGTTATATGTTTGCTAAAAAGCGAATTACAATAACTACTATAACCATCAACAGCATGTGCGTGTGTGCGTGCGTGCGTGCGTGGAGGTAGAACCATTTGATAAATTACTTCCATCGGAATGTGCGTGTGTGCGTGTATGCGTGTGTGCGTGCGTGCGTGGAGGTAGAACCATTTGCTAAATTACTTCCATCGGAATTTGCTTACTTTTACGTCCATGCACGTGCCATTAATTAATTAGTTCCATTGGAATTTGCTTACCTTTACAGAAACCAATTCATATTTTCCCAAAACAATTCCTATACGACTAAGTGTCAATACTTTTAATTTAAACTTTATTTATTTTACAACGATCGCGAAACAAGTTTTAGCAACTTATATTAATCACTCTCGTTGGCGCAGATAAAAGTGAATGTGGTAATTCGTGTCATTGTTTCTGTAACCAGGTGGAAATTGTTGATGCTTAGGTTTACGTTTATTTAGCCCCTGTCATATAGCAGTTTGGTAAGAGTTGTTTGTTGTCTCCCCTTGACCAGAGTACAGTTTATAAATCATGTTCATTCAGCCGTGGTTGGTTTCCCGCGCTATAGTTTTATGATCAGCTGATTTCACTGCCTTCCATATATCTGAAGTGGTCAGATGTCAATATTTAGAGTCATATTTATTTTAGTTAATTTCAATCATGGAATAACAGGTTGGTTCATTTGGTTAGCTGTCATTGTTGTTTGTTTTATAGTACTAAAGAAATCATGAATGAGCTATGTGTAATTGTTGATATTCTAGAGATATACATTTCAAGACATGTACCAGGTACATGCATAACTTAAAATGGCGGTGTAGCGTGAGCCCCGTAAGTCCGTGAGGATTGAAAGTTCGCTAGTTGTGACTTACCGTGTGACCCCACTGGGGAATTGGTTCCGGGTCGTTGTACCCTAGAAAGTAGTTTTTACAATCAAGCAGACCATAATTTGATGATGTTTTACTGTAGAACCAGAGACTGTTTGCATTTCTTACTGTGATTGTGGTGCATCTGTGGCATTTGAGCTCATCTAAAGAAGACTTTTTGTGCATTTATTTCAGTACTACTTGCTCCAGCGCATTGATGAGTAAACAGCCCTACATGACAGCTAGGATTCCTACGCGCTCCATTTTTAACCGGTGTTTGTTTACATTTGAAAATTGTGAAAAACTTTGATGGTGATGCCATGACTTACTTGTGTCTAACAGCAAGCAGCAGCCCTGGAGTTTACAGAACTGCATGTGGTAAATGTCGATTCTTGTTTGGAACTGAGCATTTGACTGTGAAAGTTGATCGATTTACTATAGCGCGAAGAAGGAGAAAATACAGTGGTGTGCATCCTATAAGTAACAGGCAGAATTGTTGTTATATTTGAATAAATCAGGAAGTGTTGGACCCACAGACATGAAACTTCACACACAAGTAGCTGGTTGGTGTAGAAATCAGAATTGAAGAGGATGTTATCATGGTGAGTAAAATTTAAATTTTATTTGAAATTTGAAATTAAAATGTTAATTTTACATATTTGAAGAGGATAGGAGTTGTTTCCCTTGGACCAGATGCTATGAATATCATTTAGTGTCGTCTGCAATTCGGCACAGACAATATCTAGCAACAATGATGCAAGTTTGACAATTTCAACATTAATTTTATATTTAATTTAATTTTTTTTAAAAATTAAAAAAATTTCTTTTTATTTTAGACCCATTATATAGTCGTTGTTTACTGTGTTTCTTAGGTATGGAGGCTTTTTCCATGAGTGACACATGAATGAACCATGTTTATGATCAACATATTGCCCCATAATGGTCAATGCAGTGTGGGGGGGATGGAATCATGTGAACACTAATTGCAGCTATCTTTTATTTCTCAATTTTAGGCTCCTCCTTTTCGGTTGGCTCCAGCCCATTAAAGCATTATCAGACATTCTGCCATTCTGCCACTGGAGCTGTTTAAGGATTTCTAATAAACTGTTTTTCAATAGTGTTGCTTTATTCTGCCTGCCATGGCAGTATATATGTGGGTTAAAATCCAAGATCCAAGATCATCAAGTTAACCCAACTTATATTCGTTCGCAAGCCGAGGACAGGAATTCCGAAAGCGATGGTATTATCTCGCATTTGCGCTCTATTTGTGTGACACCATGTATTGTAGTATTGTCTTTTATCTGTTGTTTATGCTTTTCCCGGTTCTAGGTTTCTAGGTTGTCAAGATGTACCTGGAGGATTTCGGTTACAACGTGTGTGTGTGTCCAATGATTTCCGAGATGTCTTTCAATGAATTGTTCATGTGATTTTTTTCCAAATCCAGCACTCGTGCAAAGTTCTCTGGGCGATTGCTTTCTTTCGGCATTGTTGACAAGAGTTGCCTGACTGAATGTTTTACTACATGCATGTATGTGTTGAATTCTTGCTTGCAACACTCCCTCAATCTAAATTTCATAATGGTTTTAAGCCGTATCATGTCATTGTCCGTCAATTTCAGCTGCTGTATACCATGTGTGGGAAGACAATGTAGCACCAGCCGCCTACTCCACCTGTTCCAGAGTAGTCAAATCATCCATGTGGACAGTAGCTACAGTTCCCCCAAAGCACTGACCCTGTAGCTGCACTGTTGGAAGGTAAAAGGTAAGTGTAACACTGATGTGATATCAAAAGCTCCTATTTTGCATAGAAAAGTGTCTTTCTCTCAATATAATAACCCAAAGGCCAAGCAAATCTTCATAATTAGATTCCTGTCCTCTTTAATGAAAAGGTACACTACCTGGCTGTCATTATGCACCAGAATTCATGAAAATCTATGAAGTACTTTTGAAATGGTAGCACCTTCTGTAAAGCCAGTGAATTGCTCGATATGTACATTTCCGAGCTACGAAGACTGGACAATTTGTCTTTTTTTTAATGAATCCTATATCATAGTGAATCGACCGAAATATCTTCTTGTAGTGTTTTGTTTCTAGTAATATACGTAAAAGCTTGAATAACTAGCAAATTGAAGGTTTGCAAAACTGTTAGTGCATATATACGTGTGACCCCACTGGGGAATTGGTTCCGGGTCGTTGTACCCTAGAAATTAG
>CM026390.1:74659766-74709332 GCA_014843695.1 Archivesica marissinica | reverse complement strand
ATATACCGTATTTATAACGAAACATTTATACAATATACCGTATTTACAATGAACAATTTAAACAATACACCGTATTTACAATGAAACATTTATACAACACACCGTATTTACAATGAAACATTCATACAATATACAGTTGTACGTCTGGCCATTACAGTGACATTATCAGCATTTCTTAAATTATAACAGTCGGGAAGAAAATCGTTATAATTTAAGAAATGCTGATAATGTTACTGTAATGGCCAGACGTACAGCTTTATTTTCAAACCCTTTTGTACCATCTAGTGTTGATATATGGAATGCACTACCCGAACACTTAAAACACGCTCCAACCTTAACTTGTTTTAAGAACAGACTCAAGTCTTCACTGTTCAAACAAAAAGATGTACCCATGTTTTATCATAAAGGTTCGCGTAGCTTAACTGTTTACCATGCTCGTATAAGAAATGGCTGCAGCAACTTGAACGCAGACTTATATAATAACCATTTAAGGGAAAATGCGACTTGCGATTGTCAAACTGGGATTGAAAACGCTGAACATAACTTTTTTCATTGTCCTTTGTTTCAAAATCAAAGAATAACACTATTCAGAGAAACACGACAATACCATCCTTTAAATGCGAAAACACTGCTATTAGGTAAAGCAAATCTGATTGAAAGTGATAACTTAATTTTTTTCACCTCAGTACAGAAATTTATAAAGAATACCAAAAGATTTCAAACCGGCCATTAGTATTAATCAAACAACAAAACAAGAGTACTCTTTGAATTTATTGAAATACTATATAGAATGTCTATGTTTACAAATTAACACTTAGTCTGCAAATAGAAAGAGAGATTCTGGTCGTTCACTAGACACGAGCACCACAGGCACACTTGCATGAGTACGTTGTATAAATGATGATATTGTATTTTTATGTATCTTTGTGTAATTTGCATTTATTCATTTAAATGCTTTGTATAAACTAATTGTAGCCATAAAATGAATTTTCGGTAAATATCATGTATTGGGGAGGGCCGTTTCATAATGTGGAAAGCACTTGTGGCTCAAACCAAATTGCTATGTACATTTTGGCTATAAATTATGTTTAAACCACATACAATATACCGTATTTACAATGAAACATTTATACAATATACCGTATTTACAATGAAACATTTATACAACACAGCCTTTACAACGAAACATTAATACAACCTTTCTAAACATGGACATCAGTTTAGTTTATACAAATTTATCTTAGCTCGATTGCGAAACAAGTTCTTACAACTTATGTTAATCACTCTGGAGACATCATTTCTGATGGAATGCATCGCCAATAGGGAGAGAGAATAGGTAATGTGGCATTTAAATGCCTTACCTGACACAATCGTAATGGCTCCAGCGGGACTCGAACTCCGGGCCGTTCGCACTTGAAGCGAACGCTCTATCACTGCGCTATCACGACTTCCACGAATGCATATCCATGAATAACACTGTAATTAATATGCAGTGCGCTACATGCAATGCATGTAATACATGCTATAAATCCATAAAAAAACTCCTATACTAGTATCAATATACCATATACATATATATAGGTACATTTGTATTCCCTATACTAGTATCAATATACCATAGACATATATATATATGTACATTTGTATTCCCTATACTAGCATCAATATACCATAGACATATATATAGGTACATTTGTATTCCCTATACTAGTATCAATATACCATAGACATATATATAGGTACATTTGTATTCCCTATACTAGTATCAATATAAGATAGACATATATATATGTACATTTGTATTCCCTATACTAGTATCAATATACTATAGACATATATATAGGTACATTTGTATTCCCTATACAAGTATCAATATAACATAGACATATATAGGTACCTTTGTATTCCCTATACTAGTATCAATATAACATAGACATATATAGGTACATTTTTATACCCTATACTAGTATCAATATAACATAGGTACACTTGTATTGCTTATACTAGTATCAATTAATTAACCTTAATAGTTACTGTTCTAGTGATTCTTCATTAACTGTAACCAGTGTGGTCAGCATGACTTATTTCTAGTTGTTCATCATTAAATATAGCCACAGTGTGGTCCGTATGACTTAGTCTAGTTGTTCATCATTAACTATAACCACAGTGTGATCCGTATGACTTACTTCTAGTTGTTCATCATTAACTATAGCCACAGTGTGATCCGTATGACTTACTTCTAGTGAGTCATCATTAACTATAACCATAGTGTGTTCGGTTCCGTATGACTTACTTCTAGTGATTCATCATTAACTATAACCACAGTGTGGTCCGTATGACTTACGTCTAGTTGTTCATCATTAACTATAGCCATAGTGTGGTCCGTATGACTTACTTCTAGTGATTCATCATTAACTATAGCCATAGTGTGGTCCGTATGACTTACTTCTAGTGAGTCATCATTAACTATAGCCACAGTGTGGTCCGTATGACTTACTTCTAGTTGTTCATCATTAACTATAGCCATAGTGTGGTCCGTATGACTTACTTCTAGTGAGTCATCATTAACTATAGCCACAGTGTGGTCCGTATGACTTACTTCTAGTTGTTCATCATTAACTATAACCATAGTGTGTTCGGTTCCGTATGACTTACTTCTAGTTGTTCATCATTAACTATAACCATAGTGTGTTCGGTTCCGTATGACTTACTTCTAGTGATTCATCATTAAGTATAGCCACAGTGTGGTCCGTATGACTTATTTATAGCTGTTCATCATTAACTATAACCATAGTGTGTTCGGTTCCGTATGACTTACTTCTAGTGATTCATCATTAACTATAGCCATAGTGTGGTCCGTATGACTTACGTCTAGTTGTTCATCATTAACTATAACCATAGTGTGTTCGGTTCCGTATGACTTACTTCTAGTTGTTCATTATTAACTATAGCCACAGTGTGGTCCGTATGACTTACTTCTAGTGAGTCATCATTAACTATAGCCACAGTGTGGTCCGTATGACTTACTTCTAGTTGTTCATCATTAACTATAACCACAGTGTGGTCCGTATGACTTACGTCTAGTGATTCATCATTAACTATAGCCACAGTGTGGTCCGTATGACTTACTTCTAGTGATTCATCATTAACTATAGCCACAGTGTGGTCCGTATGACTTACTTCTAGTGATTCATCATTAACTATAGCCACAGTGTGATCCGTATGACTTACTTCTAGTGATTCATCATTAACTATAGCCACAGTGTGATCCGTATGACTTACTTCTAGTTGTTCATCATTAACTATAATCATAGTGTGTTCGGTTCCGTATGACTTACTTCTAGTGATTCATCATTAACTATAGCCACAGTGTGGTCCGTATGACTTACTTCTAGTGAGTCATCATTAACTATAGCCACAGTGTGGTCCGTATGACTTACTTCTAGTTGTTCATCATTAACTATAATCATAGTGTGTTCGGTTCCGTATGACTTACTTCTAGTGATTCATCATTAAGTATAGCCACAGTGTGGTCCGTATGACTTATTTATAGTTGTTCATCATTAACTATAACCATAGTGTGTTCGGTTCCGTATGACTTACTTCTAGTTGTTCATCATTAACTATAACCATAGTGTGTTCGGTTCCGTATGACTTACTTCTAGTGATTCATCATTAACTATAGCCACAGTGTTGTCCGTATGACTTACTTCTAGTGATTCACCATTAACTATAGCCACAGTGTGGTCCGTATGACTTACTTCTAGTGATTCACCATTAACTATAGCCACAGTGTGGTCCGTATGACTTACTTCTAGTGATTCATGATTAACTATAGCCATAGTGTGGTCCGTATGACTTACGTCTAGTTGTTCATCATTAACTATAACCATAGTGTGTTCGGTTCCGTATGACTTACTTCTAGTTGTTCATTATTAACTATAGCCACAGTGTGGTCCGTATGACTTACTTCTAGTGAGTCATCATTAACTATAGCCACAGTGTGGTCCGTATGACTTACGTCTAGTTGTTCATCATTAACTATAACCACAGTGTGATCCGTATGACTTACTTCTAGTGATTCATCATTAACTATAGCCACAGTGTGATCCGTATGACTTACTTCTAGTTGTTCATCATTAACTATAATCATAGTGTGTTCGGTTCCGTATGACTTACTTCTAGTGATTCATCATTAACTATAGCCACAGTGTGGTCCGTATGACTTACTTCTAGTGAGTCATCATTAACTATAGCCACAGTGTGGTCCGTATGACTTACTTCTAGTTGTTCATCATTAACTATAATCATAGTGTGTTCGGTTCCGTATGACTTACTTCTAGTGATTCATCATTAAGTATAGCCACAGTGTGGTCCGTATGACTTATTTATAGTTGTTCATCATTAACTATAACCATAGTGTGTTCGGTTCCGTATGACTTACTTCTAGTTGTTCATCATTAACTATAACCATAGTGTGTTCGGTTCCGTATGACTTACTTCTAGTGATTCATCATTAACTATAGCCACAGTGTTGTCCGTATGACTTACTTCTAGTGATTCACCATTAACTATAGCCACAGTGTGGTCCGTATGACTTACTTCTAGTGATTCACCATTAACTATAGCCACAGTGTGGTCCGTATGACTTACTTCTAGTGATTCATGATTAACTATAGCCACAGTGTGGTCCGTATGACTTACTTCTAGTGATTCACCATTAACTATAGCCACAGTGTGGTCCGTATGACTTACTTCTAGTGATTCACCATTAACTATAGCCACAGTGTGGTCCGTATGACTTACTTCTAGTGATTCACGATTAACTATAGCCACAGTGTGGTCCGTATGACTTACTTCTAGTGATTCACCATTAACTGTAACCATAGTGTGGTCCGTATGACTTACTTCTAGTGATTCACGATTAACTATAGCCACAGTGTGGTCCGTATGACTTACTTCTAGTGATTCACCATTAACTATAGCCACAGTGTGGTCCGTATGACTTACTTCTAGTGATTCACGATTAACTATAGCCACAGTGTGGTCCGTATGACTTACTTCTAGTGATTCACCATTAACTGTAACCATAGTGTGGTCCGTATGACTTACTTCTAGTGATTCACGATTAACTATAGCCACAGTGTGGTCCGTATGACTTACTTCTAGTGATTCACCATTAACTATAGCCACAGTGTGGTCCGTATGACTTACTTCTAGTGATTCACGATTAACTATAGCCACAGTGTGGTCCGTATGACTTACTTCTAGTGATTCACCATTAACTGTAACCATAGTGTGGTCCGTATGACTTACTTCTAGTGATTCACCATTAACTGTAATCATAGTGTGGTCCGTATGACTTAGTTCTAGTTGTTCATCATTAACTATAACCATAGGGTGTTCCACGTGACTTACTCGTAGTGGTTCATCATTAACTATAACCACGGTGTGGTCTGTATGACTTACATATAGTGATGTATCATTAACTATAGTACAGCCATAGTGTGGTCCGTATCAATTATTATTGAAATGTATATTAAGCTCGACCTCTGAAAACAATTTCCCCAGTGAGCGACTATTGGTCATTTAATTAGATCCGCTTTTGTTAATCGTGTGTGTTTTACGTTTATTTATCATCGCTACCGGTTGCCCATATGAGCGACGCCTCCTGAAGAGATTAGTCATTTTAGATTTGTTTGGAGGATAGTGCAATGATACAGACAGAGACCAATTCCAGAGTATCCCCTGGTTCTTTTATGTGCACGGTGTAAAGCACCGACACTAGACCTCGGTTTAAAGTCCCATTTGAAAGACTGTTAATTTTATTTGGGTCAGACGGGGGATCGAATCTGCGATCAATCTTTGAATGCATTGGCTTAAATAAGAGCAAGTAATAAACGTAAAACATCTCCATAGTAACCTGTATAACGGCTATATATGTGTTTATATTTAGCATGTACTTCCTAAGCCCCACGCTGTGGCTCTAGTTACCTCCCCTGACATTTCGTCCACATTTATTTATAAGGAATGTTAATGACGTGATAATAACGTTCACGTGTTGGACAGGTTCTCAACTACAGATGAGAAGATTAACTCTCCAAAAACTACTCCAACAGTTCTCATCTGGTGAATACAAAAATATTTTAGTAATATTTATTTATTCATATGTCATTGTGGTTTAGCTAGTAAATACATATTAGGCAATACGTTTTACGTTACAGCAGTTATGTTTAGATTTAGTGATCATGTTAGTGAAAATACGGCGCTCATTTGCTTTGATATTTATGTTATTCATTTGCTTTGATATTTATTTTATTTATTTGTACAACGCCATTGAATAAGTTTTTTTATGTAAAAATAGGCGTTTTATCAAATTTAAAAGTTTCAAGTTTTGATAATTAAATTAAAATGATCCTCTTCCCCTTCCATATAATCGAAATAATAAGTATCAACCGTGGTATATCGCAGAATAACCCGAGTTTGAAGTTCTTATGCGTAGAAATATATCACGAAGGCCGAACGTATAAGAACTTCAAACTCGGGTTATTCTGCGATATACCACGGTTGATACTTATTATTTCTTAAAAAGTATTAAGCTGTCCAACAATCCAACACTGGTAGAGTAACTACACCGTTTAATATATAATGTGTTCTTTTATCATACATGCGTTTAATTTTTATGACCACTTACAACAAATTATGTTTTACAAAATTTCTAATGTCGCTCGTAACGTATGTTAATCTAGTTGTTTGAACTTCAGCGAAGTAGGAAACATATATATATGGTCATTTGTATTTAAGCTTCAAAATGATGATTATATTGCTTTGTGACATTTTATGAATATAAATATGTTTACACATTAGCTGCTATACACCAGCGAAATAAAATAGAAATTACAGAGGGTTGAGACACATCAATAATTATATAGATTAAATCTTGCGCCCAAGGTGGAGTGGCAGGTGCCGTGTACCGGAAAATCATTGTCCCTGTGGGCTGTAACTATACATATAGATTCGAATCTACTTATGTTTACGCGATGAAGCAATTAATAATTACAGTAAGCACATTCAATGTGAATTTAAAGTTTAGTCTGATAAGTTGGGTCCAAATCCATTGAATGTGTAAGGAATGTTAAGCCTGAGACGAATCAGTGGCGTGATGAGTAAAATTAAAACACAACAATATTTAAAGTGCCTATTCTTCGTCAAAAGTCATGCAATCGGAAACATCCGTAACTAACCTTCAAAGTGATGGTGGTGTTCTGCATATTTGGTGCCGGTGTTTTTAAACTTTATTTATTTTACAGCGATTGCGAAACAAGCATAAACAACTTATATTAATCACTCTCATTGGCGCACATGAAAGCGTAACTGTGGTCATTCGTGTGGGAGGAAACCGGGGTTCCCGGAAAAAAAACACCTTTCTGATCTAGCGACCACCGTACCATGCCAGTGCATAGTGATCTGCAAGCAAAACTCAGTGATTCTAAACGTAGTGGTTATATTACAGTAGATGTTAAAATATACTGCTTTAACTCTCCCCTCCCCCATACCATATGTCTCCTCACATAGTCCTATATCTATACGTACAGTACATCTTAAAGTATACTTCTTTAACTCTCACCTCCCCCCCTACCATATGTCTCCTCACATAGTCCTATTTCTATACGCACATTACATCTTAAAGTATGATGCTTTAACTCTCAATTCCCCCATACTATATGTCTCCTCTCTTAGTCTTATATCTATAGATACAGTACATCTTAAAGTATACTTCTTTAACTCTCACCTCCCCCTACCATATGTCTCCTCACATAGTCCTATTTCTATACATACAGTACATCATAAAGTATATTTCTTTAACTCTCACCTCTCCCCATACTATATGTCTCCTCACATAGTCCTATATCTATAGATACAGTACATCATAAAGTATATTTCTTTAACTCTCACCTCTCCCCATACTATATGTCTCCTCACATAGTCCTATATCTATAGATACAGTACATCTTAAAGTATATTTCTTTAACTCTCACCTCTCCCCATACTATATGTCTCCTCACATAGTCCTATATCTATAGATACAGTACATCATAAAGTATATTTCTTTAACTCTCACCTCTCCCCATACTATATGTCTCCTCACATAGTCCTATATCTATAGATACAGTACATCTTAAAGTATATTTCTTTAACTCTCACCTCTCCCCATACTATATGTCTCCTCACATAGTCCTATATCTATAGATACAGTACATCATAAAGTATATTTCTTTAACTCTCACCTCTCCCCATACTATATGTCTCCTCACATAGTCCTATATCTATAGATACAGTACATCTTAAAGTATATTTCTTTAACTCTCACCTCTCCCCATACTATATGTCTCCTCACATAGTCCTATATCTATAGATACAGTACATCATAAAGTATATTTCTTTAACTCTCACCTCTCCCCATACTATATGTCTCCTCACATAGTCTTATATCTATAGATACAGTACATCTTAAAGTATGATGCTTTAACTCTCAACTCCCCCATACTATATGTCTCCTCTCTTAGTCTTATATCTATGCATACAGTACATCTTAAAGTATACTGCTTTAACTCTCACCTCTCCCCATACCATATGTCTCCTCACATAGTCCTATATCTATACATACAGTACATCATACAGTATACTTCTTTAACTCTCACCTCGCCCCATACCATATGTCTCCTCACATAGTCCTATATCTATACATACAGTACATCATACAGTATACTTCTTTAACTCTCACCTCGCCCCATACCATATGTCTCCGCACATAGTATATACATACAGTATGCTTCTTTAACTCTCAACTATCCCCCATAATATATGTCTCCTCACTTAACTACTATCTACTTACATCTTCACTCATTATAACTATAATACCTTCAATCATATTATAATGCTTTTTTTTATATTTATTTTTTTAACTTTATTTATTTTACAACGATTGCGAAGCAATTTTTAACAACTTATATTAATCACTCTCGTTGGCGCGGATGAAAGCGTAAATGTGGTCATTCATGTGGGAGGAAACCGGAGTACCCGGAGAAAACCCACCTGTCCGATCTGGCGACCACCGTACCATCTCATATACTTCCCGGTCCGAGGATCGAACCCGGGTTGGATGTGTGAGAAGCGAGCGCGCTAAACATGTGCGCTAATCGGACAGCCTAAGATGCTTTTAACTGGTACATGAACAGTCTAATCATATGTTAGTGCTCTTTGACATATATTTACACAAATATAAATTATGACAATGGAATATATGATTATCAAAAAGCAAAATGGTTGGACACACGTTCTTGCAACATTATATATACACTGATACATACCTGATCAGACGGCCACACAGACGACCCCGACAGTTTCAATCGTCACGAGGTGCAATCGACCTAGTAACGTCAGTACCCTTTAGTGTGTACTGACTGACGGATGAACGGAAAACACCTAAGCATATCCTTCCACGAGAGACACTAATACAAGATCATACTATTAAATGTAGTTAATTATCAAGAAATAGTGAATTCAATATACAAGGTATATATCTGTCATACGACCATATTAACATACAATACAACAGTAACAGATATGCATTTTGAGTTTAACTAATTTAAATCAGAAGTATGCGTGTTTATATAGACCGTATTTCAATCAGAAGTATGCGTGTTTATATAGACCGTATTTCAATCAGGAGTATGCGTGTTTATATAGTCCGTATTTCAATCAGGAGTATGCGTGTTTATATAGTCCGTATTTCAATCAGAAGTATGCGTGTTTATATAGACCGTATTTCAATCAGGAGTATGCGTGTTTATATAGTCCGTATTTCAATCAGAAGTATGCGTGTTTATATAGACCGTATTTCAATCAGAAGTATGCGTGTTTATATAGTCCGTATTTCAATCAGAAGTATGCGTGTTTATATAGTCCGTATTTCATGAATTACTATTGCTCGTCGACTTCTCTGGTGCGGACCGTCTTATCATACCGCGTTGGTAAATCTTGTTGCGCATTTGTATAATCATATTATATGCCATGTATTTATGCTATGCTATGTAATTTTGATATACCAAGAGGCCCTCGCAAATTTGAACATGAAATAGCATAATGAAACATAGGTAAACTAGAGAATAGCACGTGGAGAGATGCAAACCACGCGCTGGGCTGACCGCCATGACAACATGCCATAAACTAGAGAATAGCACCTGGAGGGATGCAAACCACGCGCTGGGCTGACCGCCATGATTGACAACATGCCATAAACTAGAGAATAGCACCTGGAGAGATGCAAACCACGCGCTGGGCTGACCGCCATGACAACATGCCATAACCGATTGATCCCAAAATCTAATAGTTTCACCCTGGACTAACACTGCACTCAACAAAGTTCCCAATCCGTCACCTGGTGTTTTATAATATTACGAGTCAACTAATAATCATACAATATAAATAGTTTCATATTGTCATTTAGTGTGTTATACTCCAGATGAGTATACAGCAATTCATGCATAAAGATCTGTAAAAATGTATTAAATATAGGGATGGCAACGAATAGCGATTTTGGTATTCGAATATTCGGTCGGGAAGGTATTCGAATATTTGATAGAATTCTATCAAAAACTCAAAATCACTCAAACTCTTATAAAAATTGCGTAAACGTCATCTTCCTGTAAGGCCATGCAAATATGACGACGACTCATTCAGTTATTGTTATCGGGCACTGTACATTGGTTTACATATAACTTAACAGCAGTATACTGAAAGGGACTAGAACGAAAGAAAAAACATGCATAGTTCTTGTCCCTATCAATTGAGTGATATACAAAAGGCAGGAGAATAATATATATAACAATGAATATACGTGAAATCTATTCTGGGTATATGCTAAAGAATTTCAGAAGTTATTGTAATAGTGAGTCAATATAGTTTTGGATGTTAAAAGGAAAATGGTTAATATTTAAAGGAATATTTAAAGAAAGCTCAAAAACGTGAAGTATAAAATTGGAGCACGAGAAGAAGATATTAGTATAAAGAAAAGTGGTTGAATAGGATATACATTCATTTAGAATGTAAATAAGCATTAACTAATGTGGGATTCTATAATGTGATATGTTTTGTTGCAATATGTCTCTTATAATTCTATTCAGAATGGCTATGTACTTTTAATATGAATGTTTACATTTGTGTTTGCATTACATGTATGTACATAGATGAGACTTTAATAAAGATTAAAACTTAAAACTCCATGGGTACAGGTACGTGTGGGTGTATGTTGTTGCAAAGTCTGTAATATGTCATTCTCTGTCTAAACAGTTTTGACATCATAATGCAAACCTACCTTAACGCCTACTCTACATATCCGATTACATAATATAATTTATTCCCACCTCTTTCTTTTGTATTGGAAGGTGTTATGAGGTCTCTATTTCTTGTTATATAATTGTAAACGGTATAGACTAAAATTAAAGGGTGTGTTCCCACTTTCCCAACCTTTTATTAGTCCTATAGAAATTGAGGTAGGTGTTGGGGGAATGTATTGTTCGGTGTAACAATAGAGTTGAAAGGTGATAATTGGCGAAAATTGCTATACTGTACTGAAAATTTGTGTTTCTAAATTTGGGAAAGTTGTTCATAAATATAAGTTTCATATAGATAGATATTCTTTATTTTGAGTTATAAGCATTAAATCGAAAACAGATATTTACATGGATAAGACAAACACATGAACATGTACATAGCACATAATAGATATAAATCTTGAAATATTTTTATTGTACATATTCACTTTAATTTGATTAAGTGATAAGCAGCATCAACATACGTCATGATGTCCATGTCGCCAGTTCGCAGTTGGTGCTTCAGTCTGATGAGCATTTGCTCACGCTCACGGTATACCCGCTTCCTTGGTCGCTGCTTTCCACCGTTGGCGTGCTGAAACAGCTTCGCCTCGTTAGCAGCCTGCTCTTTCTGGACCAGGTCTATCAATGTATAAATATTAGGATGGCAGTGTCGTAGTTGGTTGTTTATTTTATGGTGCCAACGCTCAACATGATTGGTAGTGCGTGGACCATCATTCTCGTAATGATTCCAGGAGCGGCGGTCTCCCTCTACCCACTGCTCAGTCACATAGTCCTTAAACTTAAACACCGGCACTGAGTCATTGTCACATTCTTCCAGAGTTTGGAACCACACATCTTCGACAGAGGCTAGGGGGACACGTGGCAGTACCGAAGCACGTAGCACAAGTTTCTTCACTTCTTCATTGTCCTTGAAGTCAGCTACAAGACCACAATATTGTACTTTTCTCCACATACACTGTGTGAAGTGAAAGAAACAACCACGGACTTGAACACCAACAAACACGATACTGACAGCACGCCACGCTGCTGTTTCGAAGTCCATCATTATCGTTTCTGGGGACAGAGGAATGTTATGTTCACGGGCGAAATTCTGGATGAGTGTGAAGAATCTGGTGTAAATTGTCTGTTGTTTATTTGGGAGTAGTCCATACACTAGGGGACACATATATCCGTCGATCATGGCGTGGATGGTGTATAGCTGGTAGAAATATGACGGCGAAGCGTAGAAGGTACCGTCCATATACCAGGTCTCGGCTGTAGACAGCTGGGCCAGGTTGTCAACGGTGGCGAATATGAGCATTCGCGCCACATCACCGTCATTGGCGATTAGGAATGGCTCCCCTGCAAGCGACTATATCCACTTCCCTTCCAAGTTGACATCCGCCCTTGTCTTTGGCAGAACTGGTCTAGTCTTAGACCGCTGTCTATATAAACTGGATTTGGCTTCGTAGAAAGTGGGTAGATTAGCCACAACCTCTTGGGTGGAATTGTCCCATTCGATCGATCTTGTGTCTGCCAGCATATCGTTATAGATGGAGGGCACCGGCTGTGTTGACCCTCGGACCTGCTTTCGGACACCACTCATGATGTCCGCAGCAACAATTCTGCTGCCATCTCTTGGGTGATTGTGTTCATCAGCGAGTTTGGTAGGAAGCTCATTCTTAGTGTTAATTTTAGCATTGCATGCTTTGTTGACACAGTTCCAGTAGCGACACTCCCGTTTTCTGGTTTTCAGGCTGTACATGTAACCATTTAGAACTAGAGTCTGACTTCCTCTGCTATTCTCTATGAACCGTATATTGACTAGCGCATTTGCCATTTTAGAGATTCATGATTACAGAACGAACGATGTAGTTTTGTTTAAAGTCGCCACCGCATAAATGCATTTGGGCGACTGTACTTTCTAAGTTGTTTATGTTGATTTCTCTCTCTAAGTTGTTTATGTTGACGAAGCTGTGAAGGCATCCTCGTTCTTCAGGGTGACAAGTCCTGGTTTCTCTTTCTAATGGGTCCTCTGTAGGGCCACCCTCCTCACTGTTGGTCACCCCGCAGCAGCATTTATACGGATCTGACAGTTAGACATCTGGTCGTCGATTGTCACTCAAGGGAACGTGGAAGCCATGACCATTTCCGCTCCCTCAGATCCGCCGTCTCGTCTATCCGCCGGAGAAGTAGACGAAATATCGAAAGCTCGAAAACGCCAGCGAAGAAAGAGCCAGGCAACAGTGAAAAAACTCTAGAAGAGGCGGTGGATCTGTCCTGATGTGCCATAGCCATGGCCACACGTTAGAATTCGCAAGATCGACGACCAGAAGATCCCAGAATCCTACGCTGCTGCTGCGGGATGTGCACCGGTCACGACGTGCACGTCGTGAGGAGATCGACCGGCATGATTACAGAACGAACGAACGATGTAATTTTGTTTATAGTCGCCACCGCATAAATGCATTTGGGCGACTGTATTTTCTAAGATGGTTATGTCCTAAGGTGATTCTTCTTGTCCTAAGGTGATTCTTCTTGTCCTAAGGTGATTCTTCTGTGGTGGTTATTCGATGATGATTATACGTGTTCTGTGATGATTATTCCTATGCTTCTATGATGATTATTCCTGTTCTTCTACGTTGATTAGTTCGGTATTCTCTGAAGGTTCTGTATTCTGTGTGGCTTATGAATACGTCATCAGGTGGTTACTTCTTTCTGTGCCGGCCAGGTTGACAAGGCCTGGTCTGTACGTGGTCCTTTGTAGGGCCACCCTCCTCACTGTTGGTCACCCCGCAGCAGCATTAATACGGATCTGACAGTTAGACATCTGGTCGTCGATTGTCGCAACGAGTCTACTAAACTCCGGTGTAGCTCGGGGGAGCGTGGATCCACGACTGTTGCCGCTCCCTCAGGTCCGCCGTCTCGTCTATCCGCCGGAGAAGTAGAAGAAGGAAGAGAAAGTGTCGAAAAAAGCCGGCGAAGATATAGTGCGTCAATTTCACTAGAGTGTCCACTATCTAGAAGAGCTGGTGGATCTGTCCTGATGTGCCGTAGCCATGGATCCACATGCTGGCGAGCCTCCCCTTCACAAGATCGACGACCAGAAGATCCCAGAATCCTACGCTGCTGCTGCGGGATGTGCCTCGGTCACGACGTGCACGTCGTGAGGAGATCGACCGGGATGATTACAGAGGAAACTGACCTTCATTTTATACTATGTTAAAGAATGACTTACAGTTAGTGACCTGTTTTTCTTAGTTTTCAACAGTTAGTTATAAGTAAATTGTTAATTTCATTAATCATTATTGTTGTTCTCAGACTAATTTGCAATCAGTTCATAATTGCTAATTAAAAATAGTGTTGATATATAATTATGTAATTACCTAGTATAACTGTTATAATCATAAATAAATAATAGATACATATTGTTAATTGTTTGTATCTTTATAGTTCACATTTCAAAATTAAAATATGTCTGTTATTTATTATTATGAACCTTTATCTGAATTATTAATGTTAAACGTACATACTGACAATTTTAATTTATACACAATTAAAGGGGAACACTTTTCTCCTTAAAGATATGCATATGCACTGGAAACAAAAATAACAAAAAAATAGTTTATTCTAGAATAAGTAAGTATTTTCAACAGATGGAACAAGATAAATAACATTGAAATAGTACACTGCAAGTACAAGTTTATGTGTGCCTTTCATTTATTTTTTGAACATTATAGAAAATACAGGTAAGTTTGAGGGGCGAAGAGATAATTGGGGATAATTAGTATGTGTGAAAATAAAAGGTTGGGAAAGTGGGAACAAACCAATTAAAGATACTTTGTCAACTTTTTGATGCTTTTGTTGGATCAATATTA
This sequence comes from Archivesica marissinica, assembly GCA_014843695.1. Classification (NCBI taxonomy): domain Eukaryota; kingdom Metazoa; phylum Mollusca; class Bivalvia; order Venerida; family Vesicomyidae; genus Archivesica; species Archivesica marissinica. The sequence continues at coordinate 74,694,076 of CM026390.1, read as the reverse complement.
AATTATTCATCTGAAATTTGGGGATACACTACGTCCAAAGAAATTGAAAGAATCCATTTAAAGTTTTGTAAACAAATTTTATATGTTAGATCTTCCACATGCACTGCAACTGTATACGGAGAACTGGGTAGATATCCCATGTATATATCTCGTTACATACGTATGATTAAGTACTGGTTTATTGTTATACTCGGATAATATAATACTTAAGCGCGTATATGCACAATCTTTGATTGACTGTAATAAGGGTATCAAAAATTGGCTTTATAAGGTTAAAGAATTATTGTGTGAAAATGGATTTGAAGATATCTGGAGTAATCCTCATGTTGTAAATAGAAACAGCTTTTTATGTATATTGAAACAACGTCTGATTGATTGTTTCATACAGGGTTGGTTTACTAGTAAGGCGTCTAGTAGTGTACTTGAACTGTATAATGATTGTAAATATGATTTTGGATATGAAACCTACTTGGACATTTTACCATATACATTGCGACTATATATAACCAGAATAAGAATATCTGCACATTCGCTTAGAATACAAACTGGTCGATATGCATCAAATAGAATACAGAGAAACGAAAGATACTGTCAATGCTGTAATACTCTGGATGTGGAAGATGAGTTTCATTTTATCTTAACATGTTCATGCTATATAGATTTGAGGAAACGTTACATTACTAAAAGATTTTATACAAGACCAAGTATGTATACATTTTTGAAATTGTTAAGCTCTGATAACAGAAGTGACTTGTATAATTTGGCTCTTTACATTAAACATGCTTTAAACAAACGAAATAACATATTAAATACCTTGACTTCTTAGATTTAAATATGATATTAGAGTTTATCCTCCGTGCTACATGACAGAATTCGTAGCACTTGTATACAATGGCTATTACATATATATATATATATATCCACACATAAAAACATAATTACATATCACAATCAATCAATGTATATTTGTAGCCATTGTATATATATATATAATTATGTATATATATCTATTTGCATGTATGTATATTTCTATTAATGACTATGTACTTATGTATACGTCAAAATAAACATATGTTCTGTTCTGTTCATATTATTACCGTCGTACAAACACATTTAAGATGGAACAACTCATAAATACTACGAACAGATCAGAATTTCTGAAACTGTGCACATTCATGAAAACAATTTTGCTTGGGATATGATATTGGGATAATTCCTTTGTACTTATATATGTGCATTACATGTAATATGCTACTGTAATTCAGTGTGTTTTATATATTGTTTGTAATGTCGTTCAAAGAGCCTCTTGTAACATATTTACATGTATAACCTCATGTGTTCATGCTAACATGAATTGAGAGAAATAAAGGATTTTGACTTGACTTGACTTGTAGTTACGGGCTCTATGACAGCGATAGTAGATATCCAGATCGATTGATAGGTGACGTTAAATTCGTGCCATTTCCAAAACCTAAGACAAATCTTGAAAACTGTCTAAGGTGGATCAAGTTGTGTGGACGACCAAACGACCAGCTGAATACATCCAAAATTAATGCAAACAGATATATTTGTACAAAAGTAAGTTGAAATTAATTTATTTATACATAATAAAATATTTCCAAAAAATATATTCTGCATTTATAGATCTACTGTTCACAAGAGATATGTGAGTATAATGGTGATTAAAATTATACATGTGGTTCATACATATTGTCGTGGAGTGTGGACTAGGGACCAGATAGTAGTAATAGTACCATGCATGTGCAGAGCTGTGGGATTCCCATATTAGCTCAGTGAACGTACTGGTGTTCAGTTTATGGGCCTAATGTTGACACGATGTGGTTGTTCACTCTTCCGTTGACTGCGAAAGCATTTTTCACGTACACTTAGCACGGCCTCATCCATTAAATATATCTGTACTTTAGGGAAATAACCTTCACTGAAGAACCTAAACCCTTGCTGTCTTGCTTTCAACGAGATATTCTTATCTGGGTGAAATAAAACCGAGAAATTCGACGGAATTTTATCTAGATCAACTCGATGCAGGTCTGCGTTAGACGCCATTTTGTTAGATAGCTTGTCTCGCGTGATGATTGCGTTTATTTACCCTCGCCGCCGGTAAACCATATGGGCGAGCAAACGTGCTTTCGCACCGTCGATTATTCGATGAAGTGTTGAGTCGTCGGTGTCTTGTAGAGTGGTGTAGATTGAGGATTGTAGTTGTAGATTCCCGTGAAGATTTCGGTCCAAGATGATTAGTTTACTCGATAATTATTCCTTGTTGGTTGAGTCTATGTTGCTTAAGTCCAAGATGATTATGTTCTAGAAGAGTATGGTACTGGTAGTCTCCCTCCGCCATCATGTCCAAGGTGGCTATTTTCTCGGTGGTATCTTAATCTTTCTCGGTGCTTTTTAGGGCCACATCCTCCACGATTAGTCGGCTCACAGCAGCAAGATGGTTCGGTTGTTCCGTCGTTGTCCACCCCGTTGACGCATCCGGGGTCGAGGTCGCATCCCTCCGTCTCCAACCGCTCGCACATCATTGGAGACAGATAAAAGAGTTCGAGGCGACGGGTGCGCCATCCACGCGAAACGACTGCCGTCTTCTCCTACCCGGTCACTCGTCGCCTCTTCAGCGCCCCAGTACTAGCTGTCGCTGATCTAGGTAAGTGTTGACACTCCGAAGAGTCGATGCGGGTCCTCGTCTGTATGCGTCAGCGGCGTGGATTGGTCACTTCGGAACGGTGCCCCAATTTCCTGCTGTGAGCTGTGCCTTGTTCCCGACGTGCACGGTGTGGAGGCACGAACAAGGTTGTCTCGCGTGGTTACAGGCTACAGCGACCACCTGTAACTATGGGGGGCGTGGCTAAGTAGCGTCTGCAGAAAGGTCAATTTTGAACTGTGGAGCAGTTTGAATTCTAGGATGTATATCAGAAGTAAAAGTGAAGGACGGTTTTTAAGTATTCTAATCGAATATTCGGTGGTTCGAGCTAATATTCGATTACTGTTTTGGCGGAAGTATCCGAATATTCGAATATTTTAGTATTTGTTGCCATCCCTAATATATACGGTGTCTTGTTAGTTGATTCTCCATGACTCATAATTTAATCGACATTGATTTGCGTAAATCACGTTTAGTATTATTAACATTGTGCTTGCATAAAAACGAGATTTGGAAATGAATGTAATGCTCATGCATCTATAGCTGTAGTTTATTCTACTCCTACATATGTATAGGATCCGTTTGATACTTATATCTTACTTAAAACACACACTTATACAACAATATCCTACTAATTAAAATTGTTATTTTGTACATGTTCACATAGGATTTAATACACTAGAGGACATAGAAAACGCACACGTCGGATAAGTGTGTTTTACATGAAAAACAATAACTATATAAATACATAGTTTTAAACATTTTGGAATATTTTGAGTTGTTCAGTTTGTGTTGTGTACATACTAAAGATGTGGTATATCTTTGATGGAATCCTTCGTATATCGTTTTCATGTAATAATAATCATATAATGAAGGTGTCTGTTTTCTATGTCCTCTAGTATATAAAACTCCGTCCTGTTGACAGCAGTCCAATATTAATAATAATGGACTGCAAGTACAAGGGTATGACGTCACAACAGTGTTTTAAAGAGTAAGTAATGTATGCAATTTACGCACTACCACTGGGCCATACTATTGTCAACATAGTCATTATTAAATGAAATTATATATGATTATCACTAGGCTGACACCCCGACCTTAAATGTTTGATCTAACAATAACACATAGCAGTTCAAATAAACGCATTCAATGGTATGCTCTTACTGCTTGGTTTATGTAAAGCTATATTTGTGATGTAAATGTTACACCCCGGTGTGTGCTTTTTTGCAGTATTTCAACCGAGAAATAGGTATTTAATTGCAGGTATTACACATGTATTCAATTATATATCAACCAGTTTCCAGATAAGTGTCTTAATATATTTAGCATCAATAGTAATAAATCCCATCGGCTACCAAGTGTGTAGCCGGTAAAGAAACAACTACGAAACATTGTGTTGAATTGTGCTCTTGGTTGTCTAAATATACAAGTGTCGTATATATTACAGTTGTCGTCGTATACAAGTGTCGTATATATTACAGTTGTCTTCGTATGCACGTGTCGTACATATTACAGTTGTCTTCGTATACAAGTGTCGTATATATTACAGTTGTCGTCGTATACAAGTGTCGTACATATTACAGTTGTCGTCGTATACAAGTGTCGTACATATTACAGTTGTCTTCGTATGCACGTGTCGTACATATTACAGTTGTCTTCGTATACACGTGACGTACATAGTACAGTTGTCTTCGTATACAAGTGTCGTATATATTACAGTTGTCGTCGTATACAAGTGTCGTATATATTACAGTTGTCTTCGTATGCACGTGTCGTACATATTACAGTTGTCTTCGTATACAAGTGTCGTATATATTACAGTTGTCGTCGTATACAAGTGTCGTACATATTACAGTTGTCGTCGTATACAAGTGTCGTACATATTACAGTTGTCAGCATACACACTGTCCTCACGGGAAAAGGTCGCAACAATACAAGTGCATGATGTTCTACATAGACCAACTATCCAGCTGGCTTATTGAAGGTCGTTATTTCTATCCGGGTACCAATCCGTGCCGGAAACAATGCTCGTAGTGGCATCCGGGTATTCTCCACCAGATGTCGTCATATGACCTAAGCTATTGGTGTAACTTTAAACCCAGAATCAAATCAAATGAAAAGAACCAGCAAGAATCGAACATTAAGTGATGTTCTACATACACCAACATTAGTTAGATATGTACAACTAGCAAGCATCACACATTAAGTGATATTCTACATACACCAACAGTAGTTAGATATGTACAACTAGCAAGCATCACACATTAAGTGATGTTCTACATACACCAACAGTAGTTAGATATGTACAACTAGCAAGCATCAAACATTAAGTGATGTTCTACATACACCAACAGTAGTTAGACATGTACAACTAGCAAGCATCAAACATTAAGTGGTGTTCTACATACACCAACCTTACACCAACCTTACACCAACCTTACACCAACCTTACACCAACCTTACACCAGCCTTACACCAACCTTACACCAACCTTACACCAACCTTACACCAACCTGTCACCAACCTTTTACCAACCTTTCACCAACCGTTCACCAACCTTACACCAGCCTTACACCAACCTTACACCAACCTTACACCAACCTTACACGAACCTTACACCAGCCTTACACCAACCTTACACGAACCTTACACCAGCCTTACACCAACCTTACACCAACCTTACACCAACCTTTCACCAACCTTTCACCAACTTCACCAACCTTACACCAACCTTACACCAACCTTTCACAAACCTTACACCAACCTTACACCAACCTTACACCAACCTTACACCAACCTTACACCAACCTTACACCAACTTTTCACCAACCGTACACCAACCTTACACCAACCTTTCACCAACCTTTCACCAACCTTACACCAACCTTACACCAACCTTACACCAACCTTACACCAACCTTACACCAACCGTACACCAACCTTACACCAACCGTACACCAACCGTTCACCAACCTTACACCAACCTTTCACCAACCTTACACGAACCTTACACCAACCTTACACCAACCTTACACCAACCTTACACCAACCTTACACCAACCTTACACCAACCTTACACCAACCTTTCACCAACCGTACACCAACCTTACACCAACCTTACACCAACCTTACACCAACCTTACACCAACCTTACACCAACCTTTCTCCAACCGTACACCAACCTTACACCAACCTTACACCAACCTTTCACCAACCTTACACCAACCTTTCACCAACCTTACACCAACCTTACACCAACCTTTCACCAACCTTACACCAACCTTACACCAACCTTTCACCAACCTTACACCAACCTTTCACCAACCTTACACCAACCTTACACCAACCTTTCACCAACCTTTCACCAACCTTACACCAACCTTACACCAACCTTACACCAACCTTTCTCCAACCTTACACCAACCTTACACCAACCTTACACCAACCTTACACCAACCTTTCTCCAACCGTACACCAACCTTACACCAACCTTACCCAACCTTTCACCAACCTTACACCAACCTTTCACCAACCTTACACCAACCTTACACCAACCTTTCACCAACCTTACACAACCTTACACCAACCTTACACCAACCTTACACCACTTACAACCTTACACCAACCTTTCTCCACCGTACACCAACCTTACACCAACCTTACACCAACCTTTCACCAACCTTACACCAACCTTTCACCAACCTTACACCAACCTTACACCAACCTTTCACCAACCTTACACCAACCTTACACCAACCTTACACCAACCTTACACCAACCTTTCACCAACCTTACACCAACCTTTCACCAACCTTTCACCAACCTTTCACCAACCTTTCACCAACCTTTCACCAACCTTACACCAACCTTACACCAACCTTTCACCAACCTTACACCAACCTTTCACCAACCTTACACCAACCTTACACCAACCTTTCACCAACCTTACACCAACCTTTCACCAACCTTTCACCAACCTTACACCAATCTTACACCAACCTTTCACCAACCTTACACCAACCTTTCACCAACCTTTCACCAACCTTACACCAACCTTTCACCAACCTTCACCACCTTACACCAACCTTTCACCAATCTTACACACCTTTCACCAACCTTTCACCAATCTTACACCAATCTTCACCAACCTTTCACCAACCTTCACCAACCTTACACCAACCTTTCACCAACCTTACACCAACCTTTCACCAACCGTTCACCAATCTTACACCAACCTTTCACCAACCTTACACCAACCTTTCACCAACCTTTCACCAACCTTTCACCAACCTTTCACCAATCTTTCACCAACCTTTCACCAACCTTTCACCAACCTTTCACCAACCTTTCACCAACCTTTCACCAACCTTTCACCAACCTTTCACCAACCTTTCACCAATCTTTCACCAACCTTTCACCAACCTTTCACCAACCTTTCACCAACCGTTCACCAATCTTACACCAACAGGACATCAGTCCTTCTTCCCGAGAACCATACACGACTGGAACAAGCTGCCAACAAGCATCACTGACACATCGGACAGCATCATCTTCAAGGCTGCCCTCCACGCACAGGTAGCAGCCCCTCCTCTGTCCTCAGCGTAGAAAGCTAGTTGATGTACATAGTTTTAAATGTATAATATATACGGAACGTTTTAGCTGTACAGCATTAGGAGGTGTGACCGTCTTGCCCAAACCTACACAGGACAAAGTACATTCCAGTCATGGATTACTGTCCTTAAACGGGAAGAAGAGTAAGTGCATCAGAGTGTGTCAGGTCCAGTGATTGCGTCTATCCCTACCTACGCCCCCGCTACACTTGTGACACCCTCCTCAGAGTAAGCACGGTGTTGCATCATACATTCGGATACCACATTCCCATCTCCTCCTCAGAATAAGCACGGTGTTGCATCATACATTCGCATACCACATTCCCAGCTCCTCCTCAGAATAAGCACGGTGTTGCATCATACATTCGGATACCACATTCCCAGCTTCTCCTCAGAATAAGCACGGTGTTGCATCATACATTCGGATACCACATTCCCATCTCCTCCTCAGAATAAGCACGGTGTTGCATCATACATTCGGATACCACATTCCCATCTCCTCCTCAGAATAAGTACGGTGTTGCATCATACATTCGGATACCACATGCTTAGCTCCACCTCAGAATGTTTCCGATAAATCGGAGAGTTTTGGGATAATTCCTGACGTTGTTACCCAAACGTTCTGGTGTGCACGAGATACCAGTATTCTGTAGTTGGTTATTCTCGGCTTCCATTGTACTGCATACTGTATTTTACCCGTCCGACTTAGTTCGACTTACCTTAGTCCGACTTAGTCCAGTGTTTGTAATATTTAGAGGTTATTAAACCGCGGAGGTGGGCCATTTGTGGATATTGGGCACCCTATAGAGATATTGACCCGAAGGCCGTTAGGCCAATATCTGATAGGTGCGCCAATATCCACAAATGGCCCACCGCAGCCGTTTAATAACTTCTTTATTGCATACATAGCCGTATGTTTCTTCTGCTGTTATTTGCTTATTTCGCTCAGCAATTTTACCGTCAAGAGACAACAATCTGTCAGACAACGACTTTAGTCTTGCTTCGGCGGCCATGTTTACACAATGTAGTTACTATGTTGTTGCTACCTGTGACACGTGCTTGTGATTCGTTCTCGGCGCGTGCCGGGCCAATATCGAATATCCGATATTGGCCCGGCAGAGCCGAAAATTGAAATAAATTGCCCGCGTCGACCAGATATTTTGCTTTTCTACCATTAAATTGGTTACTATTTATAGTAACGTATGCAATAAATACATATACGGACACTTTAGTACATGTATACGTTGCATACCTTGCAAACAAAAATATGACAGAAATTTAAATAGAATATACACTCAACAAAATTCCTAATCGGTCACGTGGTGTTTAATGGTGGTATAATATTTGGAATAAGTGTAAGTATAAATGTTTTCATATTGCCATAACTTTTACCCATTCAACACCAAGTAACTCACATGGACTGGTCCATGATAATCATAAACCAATAAATGAATCAGAAAATCACATTTGGACAAGTTCATTTATCAAAATGGGTAATGATGTCTAAAAATAGTCATATCACTGGCAAAAAGTGCAGATCCTGATGAGACGGCTCGTCACGAGCCGGCTCATCTGGATCTACACTTTTTGTAAGCCTATTTAGAGGTATGTGGTGTTGAAAGGGCTTCAGGTGAATATACAGCAATTCATTGCATACAGATCTGTAATAAAATATATTAAATAAGATGATATGAATATTTATATATGGTTACTGGTTTGCCCCCAAATATGGAAAAACACCAGGTGACCGATAAGGACTTTTGTTGCGTTTATTGTAGGCTGGTTGGATTAATGAGTCCTTGACCGCCTCTGTGGTTCGAGTCCCGCTCATGTCTCATTTATATGAAAAAGTTGGCAGTTTCTTACGGAGGTTGGTGCACCAAGTACAGGTTAATCGCTGGAGCCTGCCAAGGAAAGGTGTTGTTAGGTAAACTGCCCGTCGCTCAAATGGGAAGCAGGTAGCGACGTTAAATAAACTTAAATAAAAAAATGAGTTTAAGTTTAAGTTTAGATTAAAGTTAACCCACTCTGATATAGCATTCTTTATCGCTATTTAAGTTGTTTTTGTTGCTTGCATCTGCCTTTCTTACCTCGTGAAACTGTTGTTTTTATATTCTATACATGTATATAATTATCTATACGTCTGAGGTTCTCAAGGTAGATTAGTCTTATGACTAATTGGATCACCCCCTGTAAATAAAGTATGACATTCAAGCATTCATGGCAACTTATACTTATATAACAGGCTTACTATCGCACCCTGGGTTGGATTATGCCATACCAAGCATTTCTATGCTACAATGTGGTGGGTGGATTTTATAAATAATCGAAATCAAGCAATATAGAATACGCCTCCTGAAGAGATTAGTCATTTTATATTTTGGAGGATAGTGCAATGATACAGAGTTTGATCCAGAAGTTCGTATTGTTCTTTCTACGTGCACGGTGTAAAGCACCGACACGAAACGTCTGTTTATTTTTATAAAATAAAGTCCCATCTGAAAGACTCGTGGTCCATTGGTTCTATATTAGGGACCCCCGTAGTCCATTGGTTCTATATTAGGGACCCCCGTAGTCCATTGGTTCGATATTAGGGACCCCGTAGTCCATTGGTTCTATATTAGGGACCCCCGTAGTCCATTGGTTCTATATTAGGGACCCCCTTAGTCCATTGATTCGAAATTAGGGACCCCGTAGTCCATTGGTTCGATATTAGGGACCCCCGTAGCCCATTGATTCGAAATTAGGGACCCCGTAGTTCATTGGTTCTATATTAGGGACCCCCGTAGTCCATTGGTTCTATATTAGGGACCCCCGCAGTCCATTGGTTCTATATTAGGGACCCCCGTAGTTCATTGGTTCTATATTAGGGTCCCCCGTAGTTCATTGCTTCTATATTAGGGACCTTCTTAGTTCATTGCTTCTATATTAGGGACCCCCGTAGTCCATTGGTTCGATAGTAGGGACCTCCGTAGTCCAATGGTTCTATATTAGGGACCCCCGTAGTCCATTGGTTCGAAATTAGGGACCCCCGTAGTCAATTGGTTCGAAATTAGGGACCCCTGTAGTTCATTGGTTCGAAATTAGGGACCCCCGTAGTTCATTGGTTCTATATTAGGGACCCCTCGTAGTTCATTGGTTTTATATTAGGGACCCCCGTAGTCCATTGGTTCTATATTAGGGACCCCCGTAGTCCATTGCTTCTATAGTAGAGACCCCAGTAGTCCATTGCTTCTATATTATGGACCTTCTTAGTCCAGTGCTTCTATATTAGGGACCCCCGTAGTCCATTGCTTCTATATTAGGGACCATCTTAGTCCATTGCTTCTATATAAGGGGCGAAATGCAACATATACATCCAAGATAATATTTTTTATATACATGTAATTCAATAATGGTTTATCGAATCAAACACATTATTTTCATCGTCAACTTTGCATACCCTTAATACCCAGTGAACGTGTATTATTTACCAGTACAATATAATATATTGAATAAATAGACAGACATAACCGGTTTGAGATAGTTTACAATGAATGAATTCGCAAGAGGCAATCCGTCGATTTGACACGGGTATATATAACACCGACTGTGTAGTGAGCGGTTTACAAAGGCGTGGCGGACGCTAAGAGATAGGAAGCCAGGAGTATTTTCGACGGACGATAGTGAACACTATTGGATATTTGTACAACTTGAACCATATATACGGTAAACAACATTATTGTGTATTTTAATGAGTTATTTACATTTTAGAAACATATTATAATCAGTGTCAGCAATTTATTAATTTTAGATTAGATGTTGAAGTGATGTTTGAAGAACGTTCAGTTGTTCAGCATTTCAACGGGTATGTCTGCTATGTGAACACGAAGTTTGGGGACTAGAGTACGCTGGCTATATGCACATGCATATAAAAGCAATATTCTATAAAAGTATTTCCAGAGATATATGTGAATACTATTATGTATATCTATTATGTTTTAACATCATTGAAACTCGAATCGGTATTCAGAGTATATGTATGGTTGGTCGATATACCCTGGCATCTGGGGTGCGGGCATCAGTATTCAGAGTATATGTATGGTTGGTCGATTTACCCTGGCATCTGGGGTGCAGGCATCAGTATTCAGAGTATATGTATGGTTGGTCGATTTACCCTGGCATCTGGGGTGCAGGCATCAGTATTCAGAGTATATGTATGGTTGGTCGATTTACCCTGGCATCTGGGGTGCAGGCATCAGTATTCAGAGTATATGTATGGTTGGTCGATTTACCCTGGCATCTGGGGTGCAGGCATCAGTATTCAGAGTATATGTATGGTTGGTCGATATACCCTGGCATCTGGGGTGCGGGCATCAGTATTCAGAGTATATGTATGGTTGGTCGATTTACCCTGGCATCTGGGGGGTATTCCTCAGTATAACACGTGCTGATAATGAACCTGCAAATGGTGTTTACTACACCATGTTTGATATGATGTAAAGTTTGACTGAACATTGGTAAACATAACTGTTTGCTTTGCGAGGTAATAGAACCCGCCTGCATATACTGGTAAACATAACTGTTTGCTTTGCGAGGTAATAGAACCCGCCTGCATATACTGGTAAACATAACTGTTTGCTTTGCGAGGTAATAGAACCCGCCTGCATATACTGGTAAACATAACTGTTTGCTTTGCGAGGTAATAGAACCCGCCTGCATATACTGGTAAACATAACTGTTTGCTCTGCGAGGTATTAGAACCCGCCTGTATATACTGGTAAACATAACTGTTTGCTTTGCGAGGTATTAGAACCCGCCTGTATATACTGGTAAACATAACTGTTTGCTTTGCGAGGTAATAGAACCCGCCTGTATATACTGGTAAACATAACTGTTTGCTTTGCGAGGTAATAGAACCCGCCTGTATATACTGGTAAACATAACTGTTTGCTTTGCGAGGTAATAGAACCCGCCTGTATATACTGGTAAACATAACTGTTTGCTTTGCGAGGTATTAGCGTTCAAATGTCAACAATTTGAAATGCACGTTTACTACACCAAACGAAAGAATCGTATGTATTGTCTTTCAAAAAATACATCGAATAATCTCATGGCAATGAGACATCGGTCAGTTATTGCCCCTGAATAGTACAGAAATGCAGAGGCATATAACAATACATGTTATACAAAAACAAGTGCTACATGACGTTTATTTATTACAGACATATGTCTAATTAAATATATTTACAGTGCATTAATTAATTGTAAGCAGCTCAAAAATAGTAGATATTAAGAATTGATACTTCACACAAATGTTTATCCTCTGATTTTATAGTCGGGTGTTTTATGGTCCATGTCATATTTAGAGTTGTATATTATATAAGATGCTGCGTTACGCGCTATAACTCGGTTTAGTTATTAGCATAATTCATTTGCCCAGCGTCGGAATAATTAATTTGCCCGGAGTCGGATCGTGCATGTGTGTATCTGTGCGTCATGTTGATCAGTCTGTTTCCAAATGTCTTCAACGGATATTTCCTGAACTCGCTAGATCAATGTTGATGACATTGTGTGTAGTAACGTGGAGACTAGTAGACTAAAGACAGCTAAGAACGTACAGATACAAACTATTGACGGAACTCGCACTTTCTCAACTTCTCATCGCGAACCGCTTGATAAAATATGAAACTTGATCTTGTGCATTAATAATAGATACAAGATAAAATCATAGCTATCCCTAGGCATAATGATGCCATTAGTTGACCTCTAAATACACTTGTACATCTATCACGATTTATAATAAGTATACCGATTATTTTGTATTCGAGGCGTGGGACGAACCGAACGCGCTGATAAATAAAAAGGAAGGTTTACAATTACAACGCAGAGCTTGGTTAGGTGAAAATTGAATGCTAAAAGGCCCTAAGGTCATATAATGCCTGATTCTTATCCGCTGATCAATGAAAATTGCTTTAAAACATGCCAGAGCCAGGCTGTAGGTTGTAAAGCATTTTTGACGTGCAGTGTATACTAATATCTACATTGTGTGATTTAACTAGAACGTAAGTGATATGGTGTTATCATGTGTGGGAGGCCCAGAGTTCGCGCCCTGCTGTAGCCGTTATGACCAGTCCCTTAGGCAACACACTTAAATTCCACGTTGTCTTTCTCTTTCAGGGCGGGTTGCATACATATATTATATGAAATGTGAAAAAAGTAGAAACAGAACGGACAAAACAGACTGCAATACTCTATATCGAAAATTGTTTTAAAATTTCAATTTGCTATGCAGGGTAGCTAAGCTTGGTTGATTTTAATTTAATCGTGTTTTAGTGTATGTGTATACATAAACACAATCGTACAAGTCATGCATGCATACATACTTACATACACACATGTGTTAGACCACAAGTTATAACATTAGATTCGGTCCTCCTCCCCAGCTTGGTTGATAAAGGCGGTCAGTCACCAAGAAACGGGAGAGTTGTTTCAAACATCTACATGTAATAACATAATTGCTGATTGGAGCCTACAGCTGTAGGCCTGTGTCGTATTGTCGGGTAACTGTGAGAGTGGCATAACAGCTAAAGTCATGTAGTCTATGTGAAGTAAGATCAATATACACGATTACCTGTGTCGCTGTTAAGAGCTCCTTCCAGCCGCACCAATCAAATACGTCTAGACTAAACGCTGTTAAGAGCTCCTTCCAGCCGCACCAATCAAATATGTCTAGACTAAACGCTGTTAAGAGCTCCTTCCAGCCGCACCAATCAAATACGTCTAGACTAAACGCTGTTAAGAGCTCCTTCCAGCCGCACCAATCAAATATGTATAGACTAAACGCTGTTAAGAGCTCCTTCCAGCCGCACCAATCAAATATGTATAGACTAAACGCTGTTAAGAGCTCCTTCCAGCCGCACCAATCAAATATGTATAGACTAAACGCTGTTAAGAGCTCCTTCCAGCCGCACCAATCAAATACGTCTAGACTAAACGCTGTTAAGAGCTCCTTCCAGCCGCACCAATCAAATATGTATAGACTAAACGCTGTTAAGAGCTCCTTCCAGCCGCACCAATCAAATATGTATAGACTAAACGCTGTTAAGAACTCCTTCCAGTCGCACCAATCAAATATGCCTAGACTAAACGCTGTTGAGAGCTCCTTCCAGCCGCACCAATCAAATACGCCTCGACTAAAAGAGCTCCTTCCTGCATTGGTACAAGTTCTTTCATATAGACTAAACGCTGTTAAGAGCTCCTTCCAGCCGCACCAATCAAATACGTCTAGACTAAACGCTGTTAAGAGCTCCTTCCAGCCGCACCAATCAAATACATCTAGACTAAACGCTGTTAAGAGCTCCTTCCAGCCGCACCAATCGAATACGTCTAGACTAAACGCTGTTAAGAGCTCCTTCCAGCCGCACCAATCACATATGTCTAGACTAAACGCTGTTGAGAGCTCCTTCCGGCCGCACCAATCATATATGTCTAGACTAAAAGAGCTCCTTCCTGCCTTGGTACGAGTTCTTTCATATAGACTAAACGCTGTTTTGAACCTCTTCCTGTCGCACCAATTTATATATGTTGAGGGCCTCATGGTAGATTAACTGTTGTTAAATGAGTTCTCTCGTAAAATATAGACTTTATTATTATTATTGTTCTTACATATATACTTTAAACGCTGTTGAAGGTTCCGTCCTGTCCACCAATGTCCTACACATAGACTAAACGTGGTTGAGAGTGCCTTCCTATCGCACCAAGTTCCTATATACACATGCATACTAAACGCTGTTGAGAGCTCCTTCCCGGCTAACACGATGCTTACATATCTATTCTAAACGCGGTTAGAGCTCCTTCCCGGCTAACACGATGCTTACATATCTATTCTAAACGTGGTTAGAGCTCCTTCCCGGCTAACACGATGCTTACATATCTATTCTAAACGCGGTTAGAGCTCCTAACCGGCTAACACGATGCTTACATATCTATTCTAAACGCGGTTAGAACTCCTTCCCGGCTAACACGATGCTTACATATCTATTCTAAACGCGGTTAGAGCTCCTTCCCGGCTAACACAATGCTTACATATCTATTCTAAACGCGGTTAGAGCTCCTTCCTGGCTAACACGATGCTTACATATCTATTCTAAATGCTGTTGAGAGCTTCTTCCCGGCTAACACAAGTCTTACATCTAGACTAAAAACTATATTGAGACTTCTTTTTGAATTCCTGTTTGAGTGAGAGAGTATGTTTTATGGAAGTGAGAGAGTATGTTTTATGGAAGTGAGAGAGTATGTTTTATGGAAGTGAGAGAGTATGTTTTATGGAAGTATCTTGCATAAGGTCACCATCACTGTGGTTTTGACGGGGCTCACAACTTGCAGGACTGATAAGTATCCATTGCACCTCGGTCATTAACAAGTATCCATTGCACCTCGGTCATTAACAAGTATCTTGTTCAAATGGTACACAATCATGTCAGTGTTCAAAGGCAGGCACGATTAGTTGCTCGATGTTTTTTTTACGTTTATTTATCGTCGCTACCGGTTGCCCATATGAGCGACGCCTCCTGAAGAGATTAGTCATTTTAGATTTTGGAGGATAGTGCAATGATACAGACAAAGACCCATTCTAGAGTCTCCTCTGGTTCTTTTACGTGCACGGTGTAAAGCAGCGACACGAGACCTCGGTTTAACGTCCCATCTGAAAGACTGTTAATTTTATTAGGGTCAGACGGGGGTCGAACCTGCGATCCCTGGATTACCAATCCAGCGTGTTATCACTGGACTACATATCCGTCTGTGGTTGCTCGATGTCACATTCATCTGATCTTTATAGTTGAATATACATGTACATATCTAAAACAGTATTTGACCAACTGGGCACTTAATGACTGACATTGCAAATTGAGTTCATGGTACATTTAGCGTGACTGCTTGATATATCATGCATGGTACATCTAGTCCTGCATTATATGGGGTAATTTTGAGGTACACAGTTGGTGAACCAAACAGAAATTGGCTTTATTGCTAATGTTTCCATGGTGACTTTGTATGTCGTAAGCAATATCTTCAGGCTGTTCGATTAGCGCAGTTGTTAGCACGCTCGCTTCTCATCAATGCAACATTGGTTCGATCCTCGGACCGGGAAGTATGTGAGATGGTACGGTGGTCGCCAGATCGGACAGGTGGGTTTTCTCCGGGTACGCTTACATCTGCACCAACGAAAGTGATTAATATAAGTTGTTATAACTTGCTTCGCAATCATTGTAAAATAAATAAAGTTTAACGTTTTAATTTCTTCAATACATACATATGGTGCAGGTTGTGTGTAGTACAGACACGTGCAAATAGCTACACACATCTAGTGAGTGATCTTCACATACCTAACACAAATATTAAATGCATAGCTATTAAATGATTTACAAGGTCCTGCGCCGTTTCTGTATATGAAAACGATGGCAATTTCTTAGGGAGGGAGGTTGGTACACCAAGTACTGACTAACCGCCGAGTCTGCACAGGAAATGTGTTAGGGAAACTGCCCGGTCCGGCGATAGACCTCAAATTGGTGCTGATGAAAGTGTAAAACCCGAACAAGGTCATGCATCAGACGTATTTGACATGTATTACAGTTGTGGACAGGTAGTCGGACTAACTCGCATGTGATTACGATTGCATCCGTGCCATGGCTTCATATAATATTATATTGAATAACGAGCACTCTCATTTGAAAAGTTCAACAATTATTAAGTAATAAAATTAAAGCACAATACAAAACTATCGCCATTCCGTGCATTCTCGGACTGCAACGCCACTATGTTTGTATAGCATTCAACGTTAAAGTACATGTTAGATCTTGTCTGGCTATAATGTACATCGTCATTGACTTTCCGACTTTGGCGACATGCTGAATTATATTTTACATTTGTTAAGATATTTTCACGATACATTAAATGCGCGTGAAATAATTGGTTGGGTAATAAATAGGACATACTTATTCAGAGTTGAGGAGTTGGAACGACTTTCCTTCAGAAAATACATATAATTGTGATATACTGCGTGATCAAATCATCAACTTTCCACATAATTAAGCAAACTAGTATAGGAGGAAAGGAATTTGTTTTCTAATACTGGCTATAACTTGTCGCCCGGCCATTTTGCTATGTTATACAAATGTATGCGTCTTATAATTTAGCGAATTTCTCATCCGAGGCCTGCATGTATGTTGCACCGACATGTAAACTTACCCGGTAGACGTACACCATAGTTATCGACACAAAATAAACGTGGATGTTTCTAACGTTCTTCTGTGAACACTATTGCCCCCAGCTATCGTGCAGCTTTAAAATAAGCCGACGTTATTATTTTCGCGTTTTTTGAATATAATCGCCTGTAGTCCAACACGTGAACGTTATTATCACGTCATTAAAATTCCTTATAATGTGAAAGAAATGTCAGGTGAGGTAACTAGAGCCATAGAGTGGGTCTAAATCGCCCTCGGTATATTTGTGTTGAGGGCGGAATATATATGCCAATTTTTGTCGGATAGTGCAATATACAGATGGGTCAGTAGTCCAGTGGTTAACACCTTGGACTGCGAATCCAGGAATCGCAGGTTCGATCCCCACCAAAATTAATAAGTCTTTCAGGTGGGACTTTAAACCGAGCTTATGCTTTACACCATACACGTTAAAAGAACAAGAATAGAATCTGGAATGGGTCACTGTATGTGCAGTATCCTCCAAAATCTAAAATGACTAATCTCTTCAGGAGGCAGGCGTCTCTCAAATATACAACCAGTAGCGATGTTAAATAAACGCATAACGCACATTGTGCAAGATGCAGAATATGCCCCAATTCATGAAATATATTTAACATGCCCTGTTATGCCAATTGCACCAGGAATTGGACCTCTGTCTTGTAGTCCGGACCAAACGATTTACTAGCGTGATGGTGGAACGAGGTTTCAATACATGAGAAACCTGGATTTGCAGTTCAACGCGCTAACCACGAGGTGGAGTTATCAATACAAAATAAGCATAAACATTAGCAAATATGCCTGCCGGTGAAACTCTGGACACATATTTATATTGTTCGGTTTTGGATATTCTTCTTCTTCTTGGTGATTTCGGCACTCCCTCAATATTGAGGATTATGTGACGTCGCTGGTGAATTTTGAGATGATGATATTTACAATGATTAATTAACAAATAAGTGAATGTCCAAAGACAGATATACTACAGTGCTTGTTTAGGATTACAGAACTTCAATCGCTGTAGGTTCAAATTAAGGATGGACAATTATTTCACCCTGGCTTGCGGAAGGTCGTTCGTTCTACCCGATATATGATGCCCGACCCATTGACCATGTATATCGATGACCTCTAGCATGTTGCTGGGGTGTGCATCACCTTCACTGACAGCTCTTGTTATGTACTACATGTACGGCTGTCCAATTAGCGCAGTGGCTAGCACGCTCGTTTCTCAACAATGCAACCCGGGTTCGATCCTCGGACCGGGAGGTATGCGAGATGGTATTGTGGTCGCCAGATCGGACAGGTGACCACATATACGCTTTCATCCGTGCCAGCGAGAGTGATCGCAATCATTGTAAAATAAATAACGATTAAACTTTTGTTGTTGACTACAAGTAGTATGTATGTATAAACAGCTTTTTGAGGAATTGTTTATGGACTATTTATGCTGAGCAGACACAATCTACATTTCTGATCTGTGCGTTTGCGTTTATTCAGTATTATCGCTTCAGTTTGCCAATATGAGCGACGCCTCCGGAAGAGATGTCATTTTATATTTTGAAGGATAATGCATATGTCGCATATGGTTCTTTTACGTGCACTATTATCCTAAAAAACAGGCGTGGTATGTTTTGTATTTATTATATACCGAGTCAAAAAAGAAACGATACCTGGTGTTTATGTGTCTATAATTTCAACATTTATTAAGAACATTCTTTGAAAATTCATAAGATGATAGTCCAACATGTTTGAAAGAGGAGCACATAAAGCATAATGAGCCTCCGACACTGTCTGCTGCGTGATGTACGTACGTAATTCATCGGACAGGGATCTAATGGAGTTTTCACACAGACGTCAATACCGAGTATGGGCACCATTTGCGTCTCTCACTGCAATGCACCGCCGTCGCATCGAACGGACGAGTGTCTGAATCTCTTGCTGGTCAATATTTGTCCACTCCTGACGCAAAACATCCCTCAGTTGGTTTAACGTTACCGGCTGACGTCGTCTGACGCGGCGGTCTAACGTATCCCACAAATGTTCTATGGGTGACAAGTCTGGTGACAAAGCAGGCCACGGCAGGGTTTCAATATTGTTCTGCTCCAATAATGTGGTGGAAATCCGAGCAGTATGACACCTGGCGTTGTCCTGTTGGAACAGTGTGACGTTTCTGTTGGCGTTAAAGAACGGCACAACAACTGGCGCAAGGATCTCATCACAGTACCGCTGGGCGTTTAGGTTCCCGTCCACTACTAACAGTTCAGTGCGACTGCCGAAGGTGATGCCGCCCCACGCCATAACGCTTCCGCCCCCGAACAGATCGACCTGACGTACACATGCGTCGGCGTAACGTTCACCGCGTCTGCGATATACCCGCTCTCTGCCATTCGCTCGACGCAAACAGAACCGAATGTCTTGTTCGTACCTCCACACCGTGCACGTCGGGAACAAGGCACAGCTCACAGCAGGAAATTGGATCACCTGTTCCGAAGTGACCAATCCACGCCGCTGACGCATACAGACGAGGACCCGCATCGACTCTTTGAGTGTCTTACATTTACCTAGATCAACGACAGCTAACACTGGGGCGTTGAAGAGGCGACGAGTGACTGGGTAGGAGAGGATGGCAGTCGTTTCGCGTGGATGGCGCACTCGTCGCCTCGAACTCTTTATCTGTCTCCAATCTCGGGCGAGCTGTTGGGAGACGGAGGGATGCGACCTCAACCCCGGATGCATCAACGGGGTGGACAACGACGGAACAACAGAACCATTTTGCTGCTGTGAGCCGACTAATCGTGGAGGATGTGGCCCTAAAAAGGATCGCACACAGACCAGGACTTGTCACCCTGGCACAGAAAGAAGGAAGGAGCCATCTGAGGTGGTCACCATAAGCATCACAGAGAATAATCATCTTAGAACGCTCGCCCATATGGTTTACCGGTGGCGAGGATAAATAAACGTACATCATCATCAACCGCGATTCATAGCTAAACATCACCGAATTCCACTGTAACCCGAGTCCAGCGAGCACGTTCCGTCGTCCATTCCCGCCGTACGTCACGGTGACGTCGTGTCAGGATGGGTCCAACGTATGGCCGATAGGCACGAATGCCACGTTCACCGAGCCGGTTCCTGACTGTTTGTGCACTGATGCGATTGTTGGTCATCCCAGGAGTAACGGCAGCTGTGTGCGTAGCAGGTAGGAACCGGTCACGTAAATGTGACGTCCGAATGTGACGGTCCTGTTCACGCGTCGTCACACGTGGTCGACCAGATCTTGGACGGTCGTCCACCGATCCATGTGTTCGATAACGTCGAAGTAGACGTGTTATCGTGATCCGCGTAACCCCGAGTCGATTTGCGACGTCACGCTGACGTAAACCACCGTCAATCATGCCAATGACACGCATTCTCTGATTGTGGTTTAGCCTAGGCATTTTGTTAGAGGTAACAATGGGTATGTAAGGTGTTTTTCCTCGATGATAATGCAGTACCAGTACAATAAACCGGTTTTCCGATTTGTACATGTGTAGGAAGTTGTCTTTGTTGTGGAGCACGTGCAAATCGGAGATTCGGCGTTCCAGGATTATCGGGTGTTTATTTACCTGTGTTTATGGTTGGCTGACGTTGCAATAAGATACCCGGTACTGATACGTAATAATATATTAAACCTGTCTATGGTTTTATCCGTTTTACGTCATTTTTAGTTTGGTATCGTTTCTTTTTTGACTCAGTATATTTAGTTTAACACCCTAGCTGTTAATTAAGCCGTATTTTAAGCCATACTTTCAAATAATAATCTTTTGCCAAAAGTAAAAAAAGAAAGAAAGCATGTTTTGCCAAAAGTAAAAAAATGAAAAAGCGACAGACTGGAACCAAGTATAATGCAGTTTGTAAAGCACTGACACGAGACCTCGATTTAATGTTTAATGTTTAAATGCAAATTCAGAGTGTTAGTTTATAAACATTTATTTTAACTAGATTGAATTTCTTACAACGTTAGATTAATCTTTCCAGAGACCTCTTTCACGATGAAATCCATCGTCATGATGAGATAGAAGAGCCCATGTGGAATTTAAATACCGTGTCTAAGGCACTATTCTAAAGGCTTACAGCTGTGCGCGAACTCCGACCCTTTCGCACATGAAGCAAACGGGCCACATCTACGCTACCATTAATCCGCTACATTGCTCTGACTTATACACGTACATTTCAATTAGTTATATCGCAAGTCTTGCCCATTGCGTACTAGTCTACACTAGTCACTTGGCCGCCTCCGGTCATACCTGGGTATCTCGGGTCATCGTTAAAGTTCGGACGTTCTGACATAATGTACAGCGACAGTCAGTCAAAGTGGACAATACGGTTGCATAGAGCTGTGTTACGCTTTCTTGATCAAGCTGTATTCAAAATAGTTTCCCACAGGTTTAAAAAGCAAACAATCGCATTAATCTATAACGATTAAATTGTACGGTATTGCACTGGAGTCTAGAAAGACAACATCTGTATATAGGAGCGACAAGCGGCCAAGAGTTCAAAAATAGTGTGTTTTTTACAAGGGATAATTATTGGTAAATGCCCATAGTTTATGCAATTTATTTTAGCACCATTGCGAAACCAGCTCTTCCCTACTTTAGCTAGTCCCATTCGAAAACTTCACTCCTGTCCGCCTCCGTTGTCGAGTGGTTAAGATCGCCGACTTGTATACATCACTGATGGTCACTGAGTTCGAGCCCCGCTCAGGCCGTGTCTCATTTATATGAAAAAGTTTGACAATTTCTTATGGAGGGTTAAGTACTGGTTAACCGCTGGAGCCTGCCCAGGAAAGGTGTTAGGTAATCTGCACGTCGTTCAAATGGGCAACCAGTAGCGACGTTAAATAAACTTAAATATAGAACAACTTCACTTCTAAACAGTCGCCATGGTGGACATATGGAAGAGGCAATGTGGAATAAAGCGTTTTGTCCAAGGACAGCACCAAACATGTCATGGGGCTGAACTTCACAACCATTGGGTACCACACCTACCAACTATTTTACCAGGTGCTGATGTTGCTTAAAATGTGTTGGTTCTTTTACGTGCACGGTGTACAGCACCGACACGAGACCTCGGTTTAAAGTCCCATCTGAAAGACTGTTAATTTTATTAAGGTCAGACGGGGGATCGAACCTGCGATCCCTGGATTACCAGTCCAGCGTATGTGGAACACGTGGGTGTGTGTTTTACGTTTATTTATCGTCGCTACCGGTTGCCCATATGAGCGACGCCTCCTGAAGAGATTAGTCATTTTAGATTTTGGAGGATAGTGTAATGATACAGACAGAGACCCATTCCAGAGTCTCCTCTGGTTCTTTTAAGTACACGATGTAAAGCACCGACACGAGACCGCGGTTTAATGTCCCATCTGAAATCTGTTAATTTTATTAGGGTCAGACGGGGGATCGAACCTGCGATCCCTGGATTATCAGTCCAGCGTGTTACCACTGGACTACAGATCCGTCTGTAGTGTGGAACACGTATGTGCTACTACATATATATATATATATATAACGTTTACGGACGTGGATGACTAATCTCCGTTTAGTTTTCGTCGCCCCTGGATAATCGAGGCGACGCCCCTGGATAATCGCGGCGACGCCCCTGGATAATCGCGGCGACGCCCCTGGATAATCGAGGCGACGCCCCTGGATAATCGAGGCGACGCCCCTGGATAATCGAGGCGACGACTGCAGAAGTATTATTTTAGTCATACTATTTTCCGGAGGATAGTGCAAGATACAAAAGACGCTCTCAATTCTAGAAACATCCCTGGTTATTTACATACCCGGCGCAGATAAAGCGAGACTTTGGTTTATAGTCCCATCTGAAAAAACCTGTAATATTATTAACCCTTTGCACGCTAGCGGCAGATAAAATCACCTTTGCAAACAGCATAGAGCCAGATCAGACGGCACAGAACGTGCCGTCTGATCAGGCTCTATGCTGTTTGCTATTCGGATAGTGGAGCTAAAACACTTGGCTGAATAGCAAACAACATGGATCCTGATCAGACGCGGCGTTACGCCGCGGCTGATCTGGATCTATGTTTGCAAATGTGATTTTATTTACTCAGCAGGCAAAGGGTTAAGGTCAGATCCTGCAATCCCTGGATTTGGTCTTAACGTGCTGACCACTGACCCGTCTATGATTATTAATCTCTTTTGAAATCTGTTGTGTACTTATTGAAAACAAATTGCCTTGAGTAACAGTTATTGTAGGTCGTGCGAAATGTTGAAATACAAAATTGTCCGATGACTAGCGATAATGGTCTAGAAAACTGCGGATTCAAGCTGTGTTTTGTAGTAAGTTATCAACTGTTCTCTATTTGATCATGTGCTCGTTTACAACTGGTGAATGGACCACGTCCCGGTATTGTTTGTACAAGGAAACCATGTTCTAGACGTATCCCGGGGTTTCATGTTGCGAGTGTACTGTAAAGTGGGTGTAGCTTGAAAAGATTGAATTGGACAATCAGCGAGAGTATTTGACGTAAAATCACTAATATTATACATTCCAAGTATTTGAAAACTGTTTTACTGTGTATTGTACGGAGACTTGTCTCATTGGCTACATAGAATATATTGCTATACTGCTTGTAGTTCATGAATAAAAAGTGAACCGGGACCAAAAGCGGTAAATTAAATACCGAGATATACTGCTTGTAAATGCAAAACGAAATAATCAAAAAATATGAGAACATTACAAAACGTTAACATACTTGTAGTTGGTAGGTATCTTATCATGTTTGACGGCTTGGTGTGTATCGTATCGCATGTTTGACGGCTTGGTGTGCATCCTATCGCATGTTTGACGGCTTTGTGTGCATCCTATCGCATGTTTGACGGCTTTGTGTGTATCCTATCGCATGTTTGACGGCTTGGTGTGCATCCTATCGCATGTTTGACGGCTTGGTGTGCATCCTATCGCATGTTTGACGGCTTTGTGTGTATCCTATCGCATGTTTGACGGCTTGGTGTGCATCCTATCGCATGTTTGACGGCTTTGTGTGCATCAGATCGCATGTTTGACGGCTTTGTGTGCATCAGATTGCATGTTTGACGGCTTTGTGTGCATCGGATCGCATGTTTGACGTCTTTGTGTGCATCCTATCGCATGTTTGACGGCTTGGTGTACACCGGATCGCATGTTTGGCGGCTTTGTGTGCATCAGATCGCATGTTTGACGGCTTTGTGTGCATCGGATCGCATGTTTGACGGCTTTGTGTGCATCATATCGCATGTTTGACGGCTTGGTGTACATCGGATCGCATGTTTGACGGCTTTGTGTACACCGGATCGCATGTTTGACGGCTTGGTGTACATCGGATCGCATGTTTGACGGCTTTGTGTACATCGGATCGCACGTTTGACGGCTTGGTGTGCACCGGATCGCATGTTTGACGACTTTGTGTGCATCGGATCGCACGTTTGACGGCTTTGTGTGCATCGGATCGCATGTTTGACGGCTTTGTGTACATCGGATCGCACGTTTGACGGCTTGGTGTGCGTCTTGGCTCATGTTTCGTATCGCATGTTAACATACACTTTTAGTGGAAGTTCTGATTCCTCGCAAGACGACACTCCGACGAGAAGAATAGGGTCCATAACGATGCCCATTTATTTTTATAGGTCTTTAGATTGTTTGTTCCGTATCATGTAGATCTATGCCGCTATCAAGATTTGCTATGTGATATATATTTTCAGGGAAGGCAATCGCCTGCCATAATGGAGAATGCAACACCGCCTCCTGGGTGGTTCACATTCCTGCTACTTGTAGTCCTGGTGTCAACAGTACAGTCCCAAACACGTAAGTATGCTATGCATAGTCCTGGTGTCTACAGTACAGTCCCAAACACGTAAGTATGCTATGCATAGTCCTGGTGTCTACAGTACAGTCCCAAACACGTAAGTATGCTATGCATAGTCCTGGTGTCTACAGTACAGTCCCAAACACGTAAGTATGCTATGCATAGTCCTGGTGTCTACAGTACAGTCCCAAACACGTAAGTATGCTATGCATAGTCCTGGTGTCTACAGTACAGTCCCAAACACGTAAGTATGCTATGCATAGTCCTGGTGTCTACAGTACAGTCCCAAACACGTAAGTATGCTATGCATAGTCCTGGTGTCTACAGTACAGTCCCAAACACGTAAGTATGCTATGCATAGTCCTGGTGTCTACAGTACAGTCCCAAACACGTAAGTATGCTATGCATAGTCCTGGTGTCTACAGTACAGTCCCAAACACGTAAGTATGCTATGCATAGTCCTGGTGTCTACAGTACAGTCCCAAACACGTAAGTATGCTATGCATAGTCCTGGTGTCTACAGTACAGTCCCAAACACGTAAGTATGCTATGCATAGTCCTGGTGTCTACAGTACAGTCCCAAACACGTAAGTATGCTATGCATAGTCCTGGTGTCTACAGTACAGTCCCAAACACGTAAGTATGCTATGCATAGTCCTGGTGTCTACAGTACAGTCCCAAACACGTAAGTATGCTATGCATAGTCCTGGTGTCTACAGTACAGTCCCAAACACGTAAGTATGCTATGCATAGTCCTGGTGTCTACAGTACAGTCCCAAACACGTAAGTATGCTATGCATAGTCCTGGTGTCTACAGTACAGTCCCAAACACGTAAGTATGCTATGCATAGTCCTGGTGTCTACAGTACAGTCCCAAACACGTAAGTATGCTATGCATAGTCCTGGTGTCTACAGTACAGTCCCAAACACGTAAGTATGCTATGCATAGTCCTGGTGTCTACAGTACAGTCCCAAACACGTAAGTATGCTATGCATAGTCAGCATAGTCCTGGTGTCTACAGTACAGTCCCAAACACGTAAGTATGCTATGCATAGTCAGCATAGTCATGGTGTCTACAGTACAGTCCCAAACACGTAAGTATGCTATGCATAGTCAGCATAGTCATGGTGTCTACAGTACAGTCCCAAACACGTAAGTATGCTATGCATCGTCGTGTTTACAGTACAGTCCCAAATAATGATGCAAACGTTAAAAAATATACCTACTATCTAAGCGTTTACATCTTTAATGGTAAATTTAATTTGATATATGAAACTTTCATTATTTCAACGATGCTAATAGATAACGAAGTACGAGTGATTGATACAGCCTGGCTTAGTTCGTACCTCTAATGTTATAGACATGCTCCATCCCCTTGCTAAACCTGCGCGGGCTAGACCTAAGCCGTATTGACAATAGGTTATACCTGCGCGGGCTAGACCTAAGCCGTATTGACAATAGGTTATACCTGCGCGGACTAGCTTCGCCGTATTGACAATAGGTTATACCTGCGCGGACTAGCTTCGCCGTATTGACAATAGGTTATACCTGCGCGGACTAGCTTCGCCGTATTGACAATAGGTTATACCTGCGCGGACTAGACCTTCGCCGTATTGACAATAGGTTATACCAGCGCGGACTAGACCTTCGCCGTATTGACAATAGGTTATACCTGCGCGGACTAGACCTTCGCCGTATTGACAATAGGTTATACCTGCGCGGACTAGACCTTCGCCGTATTGACAATAGGTTATACCAGCGCGGACTAGACCTTCGCCGTATTGACAATAGGTTATACCAGCGCGGACTAGACCTTCGCCGTATTGACAATAGGTTATACCTGCGCGGACTAGACCTTCGCCGTATTGACTATAGGTTATACCTGCGCGGACTTTGCGTATTGACTAGCTTCGCCGTATTGACAATAGGTTATACCTGCGCGGACTAGCTTCGCCGTATTGACAATAGGTTATACCTGCGCGGACTAGCTTCGCCGTATTGACAATAGGTTATACCTGCGCGGACTAGCTTCGCCGTATTGACAATAGGTTATACCTGCGCGGACTAGACCTTCGCCGTATTGACAATAGGTTATACCAGCGCGGACTAGACCTTCGCCGTATTGACAATAGGTTATACCTGCGCGGACTAGACCTTCGCCGTATTGACAATAGGTTATACCTGCGCGGACTAGCTTCGCCGTATTGACAATAGGTTATACCTGCGCGGACTAGCTTCGCCGTATTGACAATAGGTGACATAGGTTATACCTGCGCGGACTAGCTTCGCCGTATTGACAATAGGTTATACCTGCGCGGACTAGCTTCGCCGTATTGACAATAGGTTATACCTGCGCGGACTAGACCTTCGCCGTATTGACAATAGGTTATACCAGCGCGGACTAGACCTTCGCCGTATTGACAATAGGTTATACCAGCGCGGGCCCCAGCGGCTGGGGGCAAAAGAAATTCACTGCTGCCTGGCTGGTGTGCAGGTTGGGTAAAACTCCCACGAAACCAGCCGACCGCGTTCCACCAAAAACATATTCTAAAATTTAAATTCAAATACATATCCTAAAACTAAATAAAGTCTTGAAAAATAAATATACCACAGAACTGAAATGTAAAACGCGTTAGAAAATATAAAAATATAACCATTAAAACTGAGAAATTAAATACAAAAAAAAAACTTTCTAAGTTATTAAACTTATGTTTAAAATATCGTAATACTATACTGTTAGGATTTCAAACACACGAACAATAAAACTAAACAAAAACAAATGAACAAAACAAACGAACAAAACAAACGAACAAAACAAACTAGGTTTAACAAAAATATAAATAAATGATTTTAAATAAATTAAATCTCTTTAGGTAAATATTTTTCCCTTCCCAAACCCTGCATGTATGTCTTTTCTCTCTATCCTTGCTATATCATATATTAACAATGCTCATTTGTTTACCATTTGTGCCTGTGGGTAGCGCACGGGACGAAGATTGTAACATTCATCTGTATTTAATACCATTTGTGTTGTGTACGTTTCACATTTTCTATTCTCGTATCACTATGCACAATTTATACAAAATTGGGAACAAATTTTATCCCACTGTTTGATTATTTGAAATATTTTTCACACGGAATATCCACGTAACATCTTCCAAATAGTTCAATACTCCAATGTATCATCTAACCGTACTCCAATGTATCATCTAACTAGTAGTATGTTTAGGCCTTCACCTAGCTTACGAAACATTTTGAAACAAATCGATTAACCCCTTGTCTGTAGGGATACAATATATAGATCATTTTACGTCTGTGATGGTTGGGGTGAAATCCCCTGATACAACAGACGCCACCAGTTTGCCGTAGGTGGCGACCCGTAAACCGGAAATAGGGATTCTGGTAGTTGAGGGGGCTCAGGGATCTCCAGCTCCTAACACACTACTTCGACCCTGGCTTCGGATAGACGTGGCGTCTGGGTTGGGCCCGGGCCTAGACAATCGGCTAGTCGTGCCTTGCTCTGGAATCGAAAAACTTATCTGCCTATCTTTCTTACTATATATGTATCGTCAGATACAAACCGTGTGTTGACTACCTTTTTTCCTTTCTTAAAGTAGATTCTTATGAGCGGCGGCTTAACGGGTTAATCGATGGATAAATAGGGGATCTGTGTGACTGTCCAGTTACTGGCAGGATCACAGTTTCCTCTACTATCAGTAGAGTATGACAGAAGAGTAGCATTAACGCTAGAGGTAGGAATACCACCTCTAAACTGCGTTCCCTGGTAGGACTCCGAGGCGGGTGGTGCCCTCTTCTGTTGAACATCAAAACAATAACCATGGCTTCCCAAAATTCCCTAAAACGACCACGACCATCAGACGATTCAGAAATACCACTTAAAGCGTATCCAAAATTCTTCATTATTGAATCAGAAATGCATGAAAAAAAAATTGGCTCACTATCTCCATTTGTTATCGAAAAATCATTGGAAAGTTTAATTGGATCACCAAAATCTGTAAAAAAAACTAAGAAACCAAACGTTACTTGTTGAAACTAAATCCAGATCACAAACTGAAAATATTTTAAAAATAAAACAAATATACGACATTGATGTTACTATAACGGAACACAGATCTCTAAACAGTTCCAAAGGTATAATCAAAGATCACATTTTAAAAGGAGTCTCGAACGAAGATATTGTTAAAAATTTAACTCCACAAGGCGTCACTCAAGCTAAAAGATTCATGTACAAAAAAGACGGCCAATTTTTTGAAACTAATACAATTTTATTAACCTTCAACAACACAGTTATTCCACCAAATCTGAAAATCTTTTATAGAATTATAAATGTCGAATTATATATACCAAATCCACTTCGATGTTTCAACTGCCAAAAATTTGGCCACCATGAAGACAACTGTAAAATTACAAAATACTCCATTTGTGAAAATTGTGGTATGGGTGAAAACGATCACCTTACCGCAAATTGCCCCCCAATCAATCAAAATGCGTAAACTGTAAAAAAGATCACATCTCAAAATCAAACAAATGCGAAACTTGGATAAAAGAAAAAGAAATCATGAAAATAAAGTGCTCACAAAATATCTCTTACTTCGAAGCAAGGAAAATTCAGGAAAATAAACCAGATATATCATACTCTAAAATAGTTCAATCAGCAATAAATAAGCCAATAATGAAAAATGCATACACTCAAACTGAAATTATTACTGAAATTATTACCGAAAAATCCGACGCCAAAAACAGTTCCAATGACAAAACAAAAACTCACTTATCTTCTCAATCCTCATCCCAATCAACATCTCGTAAATCCCGATCAACATCTGTTATTAAATCAAACTCATCACAGAGTAAAACGAACCAACAAAAAAAACCAAATAAACCAAATGGACCTAGCAACCTGAAACAAAACTCGGATAGACCACCGAAGGGATCAGTGGATCCCATAAAACAATCGAATAAATTCTCTTCATTAGAACATGAAGACATGGAGCTGGTACCAGATCCACCTCCAAACACTAAAATGTAATCTTTTTATGTACCATTTTTTAATCTTCTCTCCGTAAATAATGGATAAGAATAATACAATAATACAATGGAACTGTCGGGGACTAAAAGCAAACTATAATGAGATTTTAATACTTATATCTCTGCTTTCACCAAATATCCTTTGTTTGCAAGAAACTTTCCTAAAATCGACTGACAATATATATTTTAAAGATTTTATCATGTTTAATTTTATAAATAATGATTGTCAAAAGGCATCTGGTGGATCATCCATTCTCATAAACAAGACTGTTCCACATAGTAAAATAGACTTGACTACAAATTTACAGGCCATTGCTGCCAAGGTTACACTTTCAAAAACATTTACAATTTGTTCCATTTATATACCTCCAAACTCGCCATTAAAACAAAATGATTTAGAGAATCTTGTTGAACAATTACCTCACCCTTTTATGTTAGTTGGAGATTTCAATGGACATAGTAAACTATGGGATGTACAAATATCAATAATAAAGGAAAAATAATAGAAGACTTTATAACTGAAAATGATCTTTGTCTATTAAATGATAACAAATCGACATACCTTCATCCTGCCACAGGACATTTTTCTGCTTTAGATTTATGTATATGTCATCCAAACATTTTCTTAGATTTTGAATGGTCCGTACATGATGACCTACATGGAAGTGACCACTTCCCAATCGTAATCACAGAAATAAACAAATCAAAAGATGAATTTTACCCACAATGGAATCTACAAAAAGCTAATTGGGAAAAATTCCAAATTTTATGCAGAGAATATTTGATATTGGAAAAGATTGGGAACGAGGATCAAATCACCTCGTTTTCGAATTCACTTTTAAAAATTTCAACGGAATGCATTCCGAAATCCTCTACATCTTCTAAAAGAATTAGACCATGGTTTAATGACGATTGTAAAAATGTTATAAATAAACGAAAGAATGCATTGCGTAAATTTAATAAAACTCCCACAAAAGCAAATCTCTTAAACACACAAATTACACGAGCAAAAGCTCGAAGAACTATAAAAAATGCAAAACGCACTTCATGGCAAAAATATGTATCTACTATAAACTCTAATACATCAATGAAAAGGGTTTGGAATATGGTAGCAAAAATAAATGGCAAGAGGAAAAGCTCAAAAATTGTTCATCTAAATACATCTAATAATAGAACCCATTTAACCAAAAAAGACATATCCAATGTTTTAGGTGAAAACTTTCAAAATAACTTTTCAACATCAAACTATAATGAGAAGTTTCAGAAATTTAAAACTGAGAAAGAGAAAGAAAAAATTGATTTTCATTCTAGAAATGAAGAAAAATATAATCTACCATTCAATATGTCAGAACTCGAAACTGCTCTACAAAGAACAAAAGAAACGGCCACAGGTCCAGATCAAATCCATTATCAAATTATAAAACATTTACCAAATAATGCAATGATAACTCTTTTAGATATTTTTAATATGACGTGGGAAAGTGAGAACTTTCCCAAAGAATGGAGTGAAGCCATAATCATTCCTATTCCCAAACCAGGAAAAGATCATACAAATCCCACAAATTATCGTCCCATCGCACTAACTAGTTGTCTATGTAAAACCATGGAGAGAATGATTAACGATAGACTTGTTTGGTTCTTGGAATCAAACAGTTTGATTACGAGTTACCAAACGGGTTTTCGGAAAAATAAATGTACAACTGATCATCTAGTAAGACTAGAAACTTATATTCGTAATGCCTTCATCAAAAAAGAACATTTGGTAGCAGTTTTTTTCGATTTAGAAAAGGCATATGATACCACATGGAAATATGGTATTCTCAAAGATTTACACGATTTTGGTCTGAAAGGCCACTTGCCAAATTTTATTGCCAATTTTTTATCAATAGAAATTTTAAAGTAAGAATTGGCTCAACGCTCTCCGATACATACAAACAAGAGCAAGGGGTGCCTCAAGGTAGTATTTTATCCCCAACACTTTTTAATATTAAAATAAATAGCATTGTGAAATGTTTAAACGAAACAGATTGCTCCTTATATGTAGATGATTTTGTAATGTTCTACAAATCTAAAAATATGGAAACCATTGAACAAAAACTCCAACAATGTCTAAATAAACTTGAAGATTGGGCAAACAAAAATGGTTTCAAATTCTCTAAAATTAAAACTCAATGCGTACATTTCTGTCAATTGAGAGGATTACATCCAGATCCAAATTTAAAAATTTACGGTTCACAAATTCCTGTAGTAGAAGAAGTAAAATTCCTAGGACTTATATTTGACAAAAATTAACATTCATACCTCATATAAATTATCTACGGACGAAATGTCTAAAAGCTCTAAATATTTTGAAGGTGCTCTCCAATACAAATTGGGGAAGCGATTGTCCAGTTCTTATAAATCTATACAGATCACTTATCCGTTCCAAACTGGATTACGGATCCATTGTGTATGGATCGGCGAGAAAATCCTACTTGAAACAGTTAGATACAATACATCATCAAGGTCTACGACTGGCTCTAGGAGCTTTTCGCACATCTCCCGTAGAAAGCTTATATGCTGAAACAAATGAACCCTCTTTATACATACGGAGAGAGAAACTCTCGTTACAATATACAACCAAACTAGCTGCAAATCCCAAAAATCCTGCATTCAATTGCGTTTTCGAGCCTAAAAACAAAATAGTTTACGGAAACTCTCCATCCGCCATAAAACCACTAGGTCTCCGTATTAAACCATTATTAGTAGAAGCAAAAATAGATACAACAATTATACAAGAAAACAAGTTGTTAAATAAAGAACCGTGGACTTTGACTACCCCCAACATTATTTTAGATCTTCATTTGTATGAGAATAAGAAAAGTGAAACTAGTCCAGATATTTTTAAAACAAAATTTTTAGAAATAAAATCTAAATATAAAGATTATATATCCATCTACACAGATGGCTCAAAAAGACTTGAAAAGGTTGCATGTGCAGCAGTTACCCATACTAAATCAAGTACTGTAAGATACCTGATGACAGTTCAATTTTCTCTGCAGAAACACAAGCTATCGACCTAGCTCTTTCCCTTATAACTGTTAACGAAAACGACAAATTTATTATATTTTCCGACTCTTTGTCGGTTTTAACATCTCTCAAGCAACCAAACCATTCCAACCCCCTAATTCAACAAATCTTTAAAAGATACATATCTATTAGCTCCTCAAAAACTGTTGTTTTTTGTTGGATTCCCAGTCATATAAACATACGAGGAAATGATGAAGCTGATTTTCTAGCAAAGTCTGCTTTAGACTTGCCAATAACAAACTCTAAAATACCGCATACGGATTTAAAATCCAATATTAGGAAATATGTCGATAGTAAATGTCAAATAAATTGGGACAAACAAGTTGGAAATAAGTTACATGAAATTAAACCCATATTTTCAAGTACATATCGTACCAAACTAAACCGAAAAGAACAAGTTCGTTTGACTCGGTGTCGTATTGGACACACTTGGATTACACATTCTTATATTTTAAATGCAGAAGAACAACCCATATGTATTCCTTGTGATGAGATATTCACAGTGAAGCACTTTTTGCTCCACTGTGCCGACCTCATCTTTACAAGGAATGCATACTTTAATACAAATAGTATACAAGAATTATTCGATTCAGTACTGCCAAGTACAATATTAGGTTTTTTAAAAGAAACTCACCTTATAAATAGATTATAATGCAACTTATTGTGATTATCGAGTATATATATTATTTAAAATGTAACCTTTTAACATAGATCACGTTTTTTAACAATTTTTATTTTTACAAATGTTTTCGACGCCACATGACCTTATTAGGTTGAGGCGTCGGTAAATAAGATATCGTCAAGATATCCATTAAATA
Source organism: Archivesica marissinica (assembly GCA_014843695.1). NCBI lineage: Eukaryota > Metazoa > Mollusca > Bivalvia > Venerida > Vesicomyidae > Archivesica > Archivesica marissinica. Next base: position 74,659,786 of record CM026390.1, on the reverse strand, counting down.
AATAAATAAATAAATAAATA
>CM026390.1:74627007-74658766 GCA_014843695.1 Archivesica marissinica | reverse complement strand
AAACAAGTCGGTATGCTATGCATAGTCCTGGTGTCTACTGTACAGTCCCAAACACGTAAGTATGCTATGCATAGTCCTGGTGTCTACAGTACAGTCCCAAACACGTAAGTATGCTATGCATAGTCCTGGTGTCTACAGTACAGTCCCAAACAAGTCGGTATGCTATGCATAGTCCTGGTGTCTACTGTACAGTCCCAAACACGTAAGTATGCTATGCATAGTCCTGGCGTCTACAGTACAGTCCCAAACACGTAAGTATGCTATGCATAGTCAGCATAGTCATGGTGTCTACAGTACAGTCCCAAACACGCAAGTATGCTATGCATAGTCCTGGCGTCTACAGTACAGTCCCAAACACGTAAGTATGCTATGCATAGTCCTGGTGTCTACAGTACAGTCCCAAACACGTAAGTATGCTATGCATAGTCCTGGTGTCTACAGTACAGTCCCAAACACGTAAGTATGCTATGCATAGTCCTGGTGTCTACAGTACAGTCCCAAACACGTAAGTATGCTATGCATAGTCCTGGTGTCTACAGTACAGTCCCAAACACGTAAGTATGCTATGCATAGTCCTGGTGTCTACAGTACAGTCCCAAACACGTAAGTATGCTATGCATAGTCCTGGTGTCTACAGTACAGTCCCAAACACGTAAGTATGCTATGCATAGTCCTGGTGTCTACAGTACAGTCCCAAACACGTAAGTATGCTATGCATAGTCCTGGTGTCTACAGTACAGTCCCAAACACGTAAGTATGCTATGCATAGTCCTGGTGTCTACAGTACAGTCCCAAACACGTAAGTATGCTATGCATAGTCCTGGTGTCTACAGTACAGTCCCAAACACGTAAGTATGCTATGCATAGTCCTGGTGTCTACAGTACAGTCCCAAACACGTAAGTATGCTATGCATAGTCAGCATAGTCCTGGTGTCTACAGTACAGTCCCAAACACGTAAGTATGCTATGCATAGTCAGCATAGTCATGGTGTCTACAGTACAGTCCCAAACACGTAAGTATGCTATGCATAGTCAGCATAGTCATGGTGTCTACAGTACAGTCCCAAACACGTAAGTATGCTATGCATCGTCGTGTTTACAGTACAGTCCCAAATAATGATGCAAACGTTAAAAAATATACCTACTATCTAAGCGTTTACATCTTTAATGGTAAATTTAATTTGATATATGAAACTTTCATTATTTCAACGATGCTAATAGATAACGAAGTACGAGTGATTGATACAGCCTGGCTTAGTTCGTACCTCTAATGTTATAGACATGCTCCATCCCCTTGCTAAACCTGCGCGGGCTAGACCTAAGCCGTATTGACAATAGGTTATACCTGCGCGGGCTAGACCTAAGCCGTATTGACAATAGGTTATACCTGCGCGGACTAGCTTCGCCGTATTGACAATAGGTTATACCTGCGCGGACTAGCTTCGCCGTATTGACAATAGGTTATACCTGCGCGGACTAGCTTCGCCGTATTGACAATAGGTTATACCTGCGCGGACTAGACCTTCGCCGTATTGACAATAGGTTATACCAGCGCGGACTAGACCTTCGCCGTATTGACAATAGGTTATACCAGCGCGGACTAGACCTTCGCCGTATTGACAATAGGTTATACCAGCGCGGACTAGACCTTCGCCGTATTGACAATAGGTTATACCTGCGCGGACTAGACCTTCGCCGTATTGACAATAGGTTATACCTGCGCGGACTAGACCTTCGCCGTATTGACTATAGGTTATACCTGCGCGGACTAGCTTCGCCGTATTGACTATAGGTTATACCTGCGCGGACTAGCTTCGCCGTATTGACAATAGGTTATACCTGCGCGGACTAGCTTCGCCGTATTGACAATAGGTTATACCTGCGCGGACTAGCTTCGCCGTATTGACAATAGGTTATACCTGCGCGGACTAGACCTTCGCCGTATTGACAATAGGTTATACCTGCGCGGACTAGACCTTCGCCGTATTGACAATAGGTTATACCAGCGCGGACTAGACCTTCGCCGTATTGACAATAGGTTATACCAGCGCGGACTAGACCTTCGCCGTATTGACAATAGGTTATACCTGCGCGGACTAGACCTTCGCCGTATTGACTATAGGTTATACCTGCGCGGACTAGCTTCGCCGTATTGACAATAGGTTATACCTGCGCGGACTAGCTTCGCCGTATTGACAATAGGTGCCGTATTGACAATAGGTTATACCTGCGCGGACTAGCTTCGCCGTATTGACAATAGGTTATACCTGTGAGGACTAGCTTCGCCGTATTGACAATAGGTTATACCTGCGCGGACTAGACCTTCGCCGTATTGACAATAGGTTATACCTGCGCGGACTAGCTTCGCCGTATTGACAATAGGTTATACCTGCGCGGACTAGACCTTCGCTGCTTTGATAATAGGTTACACATTGTGTATATACAAGTTGCTGTCCACATTCACAGATATATTATGTACATACCGCCAATCACGACACTGTCATTCTTAACTTGCATGCTAATTACAGCAAAAATAGTTACTGACGTGTTCTGTTTTTCCTCGAACTATATTTCACCGGAACTCTCTCTCACTCTCTCTCACTCTTTCACTCTTTCACTCTTTCACTATTTCACTATCTCACTCTCAATCTCTCTCTCTCGCTCCTACTCTCTCTCTCGCTCCTACTCTCTCTCTCGCTCCTACTCTCTCTCTCGCTCCTACTCTCTCTCTCTCGCTCCTACTCTCTCTCTCGCTCCTACTCTCTCTCTACCTCTCTCCTCTCGCTCTACCTCTCTCTACCTCTCTCTACCTCTCCATACCTCTCTATCTACACCTCTCTCTATCTCTCTCCTTCTCTCTCTCCTCTCTCTACCTCTCTTCTCTCTCTCTCTCTCTACCTCTATCTCTCTCTCTACCTCTCTCTCTCTACCTCTCTCTCTCTCTACTCTCTCTCTCTCTCTCTCTCTCGCTCCTACTCTCTCTCCCCTCTCCCTCTCTCTTCCTCTCTCTCTCTCTCTCTCTCTCTTCTCTCTCTCTCTCTCTCTTCCTTACTTCTCTCTCCTCTCTCTTTTCTCTTCTTCTTCTCTCTCCTCTCCCCTCTCTCTCTCTCTCTCTCTCTTCTCTCTCTCTCCTCTCCTCTCTCTCTCTCTCTTCTCTCTTCTTCTATCTCTCCTCTCTCTCTCTCTTCTTCTCTCTCTCTCTCTCTCTCCCCGACATTGCCCTCTCTCTCCCCGACATTGCCCAAGTCCCTACCTTAGATCAATTAAATGTTGCTGTTTGCGATGTTAATCATGTTTCTCCCTAGTTCTCACTCTTGCGTAATTAATAATTTTAACCCACACTATTGAATTGTTCTCATTTTGCTTTTGACGTTTACATTTCAGTTTATACTAATTATGTTTGTTGTTTGACGCGCAAAATGGCACACCAAAGAAAGATGGGTGATGTTTGGTGTATATCCGTTTCTATAATGAATGAATATCGGGTTTTCTAAAGACCAACTATAAGTAGATATAATTATAGTGTGACTGACGAGGATTATTAAGTAGATATAATTATAGTGTGACTGACGAGGATTATTAAGTAGATATAATTATAGTGTGACTGACGAGGATTATTAAGTAGATATAATTATAGTGTGACTGACGAGGATTATTAAGTAGATATAATTATAGTGTGACTGACGAGGATTATTAAGTAGATATAATTATAGTGTGACTGACGAGGATTATTAAGTAGATATAATTATAGTGTGACTGACGAGGATTATTAAGTAGATATAATTATAGTGTGACTGACGAGGATTATTAAGTAGATATAATTATAGTGTGACTGACGAGGATTATTAAGTAGATATAATTATAGTGTGACTGACGAGGATTATTAAGTAGATATAATTATAGTGTGACTGACGAGGATTATTAAGTAGATATAATTATAGTGTGACTGACGAGGATTATTAAGTAGATATAATTATAGTGTGACTGACGAGGATTATTAAGTAGATATAATTATAGTGTGACTGACGAGGATTATTAAGTAGATATAATTATAGTGTGACTGACGAGGATAATCCGTCAAAATAAAATATATGCAAGAAATCCTAACCAGAACATCTACGGACAATTGTGAGCGTGTTCTGTAAAACCATGCCATTAACTTCTGTCAAGATTATACAAATAAAGCACATGTAATAGTTATTTTCTTTATAATTATATGCGAATACCCGCGTACATTATGATCATTGTATCTTACGCAATACGTATACTTGCAAGAAACGTAAACGTATATATAACTGGTATTGTCGTTTCCTGGAAATTATGTAATTTTCTAAACATCTGTCACCACTGGTATGATGTAATGTGCCATAATGATGCTTTTGCCGTTCATTATACGAATTAACCAAAGCTGTTGAATAAAGTTGAAGTATTGAGTAGAGTCACGTGATACTGTAGTTTCTAAAGGGACACTAAAATAATTCCAAAGCTAGATGCGCAAAATGAGGATATGCCTATAATTTTTATTTGTTTATACTCGCCAACTGTAATAATTATCTGGGTTAGTAATAAGGGGCGAGATAATCTATGCCAAACAAACAGCATCGTCATAGTTATTACAAATTTAATTTAGCTCGATTGCGAAACAAAATCTTACAACTTATATTAATCATTCTCGAGACCCCATTCCTGATGGAATCGTAGACATGTTGCGCGTCAAAAACCGCAAAGAAGTTAAAAGTATGAGTAGTTAAAAGCATAATTTAAGAAAGTAATGAAAATAAGTTATGGTAAAAGTTTAAAAGCAGCTGCGCAGAACTAGGGACTGGCATGATCAATATAAACTAAAAAGGAATAAAGGAACATAATAGAATCTAGTGTGCATTTATTTATTATAAAATTATGAGAATGTCGTAGTAAAATTAATTTAACGGATTTAAAAATGAACAATTTTACTTTGTATTCATAGTTATCTCCCCTTATTGTTATTCATGCCATTTGTATTTCTGACAATGTGTCTTTATTTTATTAGCTTGCACAAGAAACGACGTTATCGGTACCAGTCAAATCAGTGTCAGTGTGGACGAGACCGACATAAGTAAGTTGTATGCATTTATCACAGTAAAGACATTGTCATGTTGTTATATGGAGTTGCATATTTAGAGTGATTTGCTCAACTCTGCAGCCACGCTTGGCCTTGGGGTCTGGACAAATGGTTTCGGTTTCAAAACGTCTGTGGACGTATGTTCAGCTGGCAAAAGAAAATGTTTATAGAATTGATAAGCTTGGGCTGGATTTGTTTTTCAGCGCTAATTTAATGATCAAAGCACTTGTACGTCTACATGCCTTATGGGCATATAGACTTAATGATTCTCACAATTGATCATGATTGGTAATGATTGCCAGTACATGATCATGATTGGTAATGATTGCCAGTACATGATCATGATTGGTAATGATTGCCAGTACATGATCATGATTGGTAATGATTGCCAGTACATGATCATGATTGGTAATGATTGCCAGTACATGATCATGATTGGAAGGGTTGAGCAATTGATGATGCGTCTTGTGCCTGTGATTGCAGTCATGCATCTTTGCCCTATGGTCATATAGGTAGGGCCAAAAAAATTGCGTTTTGTCCCTGTGATTGGAATGGTTCACAATCTGTCGGGTGGATAGCCTGCACGTTAAATAAGGCAAAACCTGCACGTTAAATAAGGCAAAACCTGCACGTTAAATAAGGCAAAACCTGCACGTTAAATAAGGCAAAACCTGCACGTTAAATAAGGCAAAACCTGCACGTTAAATAAGGCAAATCCTGCACGTTAAATAAGGCAAAACCTGCACGTATAAATAAGGCAAAACCTGCACGTATAAATAAGGCAAAACCTGCACGTATAAATAAGGCAAACCTGCACGTATAAATAAGGCAAAATCTGCACTAATAGTTGAAGTATAACATTCCTCTACAGGCCAAATGGAAACATGTCCTCTACAGGCCAAATGGAAACATTTCCTCTACAGGCCAAATGGAAACGTTTCCTCTACAGGCCAAATGGAAACATTTCCTCTACAGGCCAAATGGAAATGTGTCCTCTACAGGCCAAATGGAAACGTGTCCTCTACAGGCCAAATGGAAACGTGTCCTCTACAGGCCAAATGGAAACGTGTCCTCTACAGGCTAAATGGAAACATGTCCTCTACAGGCCAAATGGAAACATGTCCTCTACAGGCCAAATGGAAACGTTTCCTCTACAGGCCAAATGGAAACGTTTCCTCTACAGGCCAAATGGAAAAGTGTCCTCTACAGGCCACCTCTACAGGCCAAATGGAAAAGTGTCCTCTACAGGCCAAATGGAAACATTTCCTCTGCAGGCCAAATGGAAACGTTTCCTCTACAGGCCAAATGGAAACGTTTCCTCTACAGGCCAAATGGAAAAGTGTCCTCTACAGGCCAAATGGAAACATTTCCTCTGCAGGCCAAATGGAAACGTGTCCTCTACAGGCCAAATGGAAACATTTCCTCTGCAGGCCAAATGGAAACATGTCCTCTACAGGCCAAATGGAAACATGTCCTCTACAGGCCAAATGGAAACATGTCCTCTACAGGCCAAATGGAAACATTTCCTCTACAGGCCAAATGGAAATGTTTCCTCTACAGGCCAAATGGAAACGTTTTCTCTACCGGCCAAATGGAAATGTGTCCTCTACAGGCCAAATGGAAAAGTGTCCTCTACAGGCCAAATGGAAACATTTCCTCTGCAGGCCAATTGGAAACATGTCCTCTACAGGCCAAATGGAAATGTGTCCTCTACAGGCCAAATGGAAACATTTCCTCTGCAGGCCAATTGGAAACATGTCCTCTACAGGCCAAATGGAAACATTTCCTCTACAGGCCAAATGGAAACGAGACGTAATACAAGATGTAATCTCTGGAAAGTTCTGTCATTAACATTTGCAGTCATATTTTAGTCTTTCGTCGTTAATACTAGATTTGTATTTATATGAACGACATTTTATTTTATAGATTTGTATTTATATGAACGACATTTTATTTATAAATTATAAAACTACATTGTGAATTACACCTACCTGGTATTCATATTTTATTTCTCTTTGTAGGTCCAAATTTCTTTAATGTTGACAACTACAGGGCAAAACTTCCCTTGAACGGTAACCTAGGACAAAGTGGACTGTCTGTAACACTTGGTAGAGCATCGTCAGATTTGAACCCAAACAGTTACTTCCTTGTCGAGGATGTATCTCAGTTGGGGATATATATCCGACTCTTTAATGCATTAGACAGAGATGTGAGTATTTGAAACTGCCGACCATATGTAATTTTATGAGATTTATTTTTTTGTCCATACATGTTACTAAGATGTATCCATAGTCATTCCCTATAAAATGTCTCCAGTGCTGAGCCTCGTGCCAAGCTTTAACATTGCATCACCAGTACTGGGCTCTGGCGATGACATCTGCAGTAGTTAGCTCAGACTCTGCCATGTACAGTGGCGAGCTCGGATTCTGCCATGTACAGTGGCGAGCTCGGATTCTGCCATGTACAGTGGAGACCTTGGTCTCTGCCATCCTCAGTGGCGGGCCCGAACTCTGGCGTCTACAGTGGCGAGCCCGGACTCTGGCATCTACAGTGGCGAGCCCGGACTCTGCATTACAGTGGGCCTGTCTGCATCCAGGGCGGCCCGACTGGCGTCTACAGTGGCGAGCCCGAACTCTGGCGTCTACAGTGGCGAGCCCGGACTCTGGCGTCTACAGTGGCGGGCCCGATCTGGCTCTACAGGGCGAGCCCGGACTCTGGCGTCTACAGTGGCAGGCCCGAACTCTGGCATCTACAGTGGCGAGCCCGGACTCTGGCATCTACAGTGGCGGGCCCTGATGCTGGCATCTACAGCGGCGAGCCCGGACGTTGGCGTCTACAGTGGCGAGCCCGAACTCTGGCATCTACAGTGCTGCCAATATTCATAATTTTCTTGTGATAGCTCTGGATAGCATAATTTGATGAATAAATAATTGTGATATTTGCTTAAAGGGTGGTTTGGATGGTATACCTCCAGAAAGAGACAGTGTCGCATTCAGCCTGATCTGTACATGGAATTCAGTTGCGGTGAGTATCACTTTCATTGCTTGATAATAGTATTTTATTGCCCTAAATACAGCAGTCCTCTAGCTACGCCCAATTGTAACACACCCTGCCCACTGATCTGGATGTAACACACCCTGCCCACTGATCTGGGTGTCTTATTCCCAGAAGTACATTGCCCATAAAACGGTTTTAACGTTTAGCCAGACTCAATGTGAAGGACTGTTGACATTGTTGTTGTTTGTTGCCATATATCCCTCGCTGTAACTATTTGATTATTTACCCATGTTATGGATTTTAGCGAAATGATCACCTTAGCGAATTACCACTTATTTGCACTTTGAAGGTGAATTCCTGTTTTGAATCACGCCGTATGTCTTGTATTGACTCTACACAAATGTTTGTCATCAAAATATAAATATAGAATAAGACTGAATGAAATTCAATAACTTTTGTCATACAGTTTACCTATATATATGCCGATGTTGTACTTTATAATTCGATCCCACTTCTGACCCTAATTAACAGTCAGATGGGACTTTATGCCGTGGTCTTGTGTCGGTGCTGTATACCGCGCACGTAAAAGAACCAGAGGAGACTCTGGAATGGGTCTCTGTCTGTATAATTGCACTATCCTCCAAAAATCTAAAATGACTTCATGGCGCTGTGTCAAAATAAATTTGTATCACCAAAGGAGCATGCCATTCAAATTGCGATGTATTAGAAAATATTACTGAATTTGGATTTATCAAAATAAGTATGAAAAAGGCCAAGGATAGCCCACATACCCGGGACACCACACATATCCGGGACACCCCTCATAGTCCCGAGTGTCCCAAGTCCCTTATTTATACAATGGGTTTTAAGAAATTCTTGACAAATTACATGTATATGTACAGTATAACAAAAAATTTACAAAGTTTATACTTTAGTGCAGTTGGAGTTCAAATACATCTATGTTTTAGTGCAGTTGGAGTTCAAATACATCCATGTTTTAGTGCAGTTGGAGTTCAAATACATCCATGTTTTAGTGCAGTTGGAGTTTACATACATCCATGTTTTAGTGCAGTTGGAGTTTACATACATCCATGTTTTAGTGCAGTTGGAGTTCACACACATCCATGTTTTAGTGCAGTTGGAGTTCACACACATCCATGTTTTAGTGCAGTTCGAGTTCACACACATCCATGTTTTAGTGCAGTTGGAGTTCACACACATCCATGTTTTAGTGCAGTTGGAGTTTACACACACATCCATGTTTTAGTGCAGTTGGAGTTTACACATACATCCATGTTTTAGTGCAGTTGGAGTTTACATACATCCATGTTTTAGTGCAGTTGGAGTTCACACACATCCATGTTTTAGTGCAGTTGGAGTTCACACACATCCATGTTTTAGTGCAGTTGGAGTTCACACACATCCATGTTTTAGTGCAGTTGGAGTTCACACACATCCATGTTTTAGTGCAGTTGGAGTTCACACACATCCATGTTTTAGTGCAGTTGGAGTTTACACACATCCATGTTTTAGTGCAGTTGGAGTTTACATACATCCATGTTTTATTAACATCTCCTTCATTTATCAGACCAACTACGACCTGAGGATCTCTTTGACGGATGTGAATGATAATTCTCCCTTCTTCAGAAACCTACCAACCACCCTGCAGATTAATGAGGTATGCATCATTTAAGCATATTATATTATAAAATATAAGAAAGATTATGCACCATTATAAAATATAAGAAAGATTTTGCACCATATTTGTTTCTGTGGTTTCTGGAACATCTAGGCAGTTTAGAATTAAGATTACTGCCTTGTCCTTGCATGATCTTAAAGAGGAAACTCTGAACGCTCGAGATTACAGCAGGTGTACCTGTATTATCACGAGGCAACTGATTTTGTCTCGAGACTACAGCAGGTGTACCTGTATTATCTTAAAATAAGAAACTGATTATGCCTCGAGACAACAGCAGGTGTACCTGTATTATCACAAGACAACTGATTGTCTCGAGACTACAGCAGGTGTACCTGTATTATCACGAGGCAACTGATTTTGTCTTGAGACTACAGCAGGTGTACCTGTATTATCTTAGAATAGGAAACTGATTATGTCTCGAGACTACAGCAGGTGTACCTGTATTATCTTAAAATAGGAAACTGATTATGTCTCGAGACTACAACAGGTGTACCTGTATTATCTTAAAGAGGCAACTGATTATGTCTCGAGACTACGGCAGGTGTACCTGTATTATCTTAAAATAGGCAACTTATTATGTCTGAACTCTTGACTCCAGCAGGTGAGACTAATTATTATTTTCTTGTACCTGTATTTTTAATTAAATAACATAGAGATGCAAGTTAATGTTCAGTCTTGCTTGGTGGTGTGTAACCATGACACGCGTGTTGTGTAAATCAGTTAGATAAATAAAACATTGCAATGTGTGTACAGTCAAACCTGTGTTAGCGGTCACCTCTATTAAGCAGCCAACCTCTATTAAACAGCCAGTAACCAAACTCCCACTATGGCAATTGGTTCAGCATTTAACCTCTATTAAGCAGCCACCTGTGTTAAGCAGCCAAATTTTACCACTCCCTTGGCTGGCCGCTAAAGACAGGTTTGACTGTATTTGCTTTTATTTGGCCAACGATGTAATGTTTGCAGATACCCGACTATGAACTATACCAATCACACAACTACTATTGATTGATAATCCTAGAAATAGATCTAGTATTGTACATCTATGCTTAATGAGTGCTTGACCATCACGTTACAGGCGAGGGCCTGAATAAAAAATGGAGCATAAAATTGACCTGTTTACAAGTGCATATCATTTACTGTTTAATTAATTAACATTATTTTACCAGTTGGAAGTTGTTGGTTCATCGATATTGCAAGTGACTGCGACTGACAAGGATGCAAATAACAATGGTCTGGTACAGTACTCGATCAGTAGTGTGGTAAGCAAACCTCTCTTAGGATTCATACTGCAAACAGTAAATACAAAGGAATAGTGGTACTTTCCATAATGCAGTTAAAAGGTTTATTGTGGCCCCTCCATTTATGGCTAGGGGACAAAAGATTTATTGTGACCCCTCCATTTATGGCTAGGGGATGGAAGGTTTATTGTGACCCCTCCATTTATGGCTAGGGGACAGAAGGTTTACTATGGCCCCTCCATTTATGGCTAGGGGACAACATATTTATTGTGACCCCTCCATTTATGGCTAGGGGACAAAATATTTGTGACACCTCCATTTATGGCCAGGGGACAGAAGGTTTACTATGGCCCCTCCATTTATGGCTAGGGGACAGAAGGTTTACTATGGCCCCTCCATTTATGGCTAGGGGACAAACGATTTATTGTGACCCCTCCATTTATGGCTAGGGGACAAAAGATTTATTCTGACCCCTCCATTTATGGCTAGGGGACAACAGATTTATTCTGACCCCTCCATTTATGGCTAGGGGACAAAAGATTTATTGTGACCCCTCCATTTATGGCTAGGGGACAAAAGATAACCCCCAACGGAAGATTTATTGTGACCCCTCCATTTATGGCTAGGGGACGGAAGGTTTATTGTGACCCCTCCATTTATGGCTAGGGGACGGAAGGTTTATTGTGACCCCTCCATTTATGGCCAGGGGACGGAAGGTTTATTGTGACCCCCTCCATTTATGGCCAGGGGACGGAAGGTTTACTATGGCCCCTCCATTTATGGCCAGGGGACGGAAGGTTTACTATGGCCCCTCCATTTATGGCCAGGGGACGGAAGGTTTACTATGGCCCCTCCATTTATGGCTAGGGGACGGAATGTTTAATATGGCCCCTCCATTTATGGCTAGGGGACAGAAGGTTTATTGTGACCCCTCCATTTATGGCTAGGGGACGGAAGGTTTACTATGGCCCCTCCATTTATGGCTAGGGGACGGAAGGTTTACTATGGCCCCTCCATTTATGGCCGGGGACGGAAGGTTTACTATGGCCTCTCATTTATGGCCAGGGGACGGAATGTTTACTATGGCCCCTCCATTTATGGCTAGGGGACGGAAGGTTTACTATGGCTCCTCCATTTATGGCTAGGGGACGGAAGGTTTACTATGGCCTCTCCATTCATGGCCAGGGGACGGAAGGTTTACTATGGCCCCTCCATTTATGGCTAGGGGATGGAAGGTTTACTATGGCCCCTCCATTTATGGCTAGGGTACATTATTAGTTACTCCAGTCTGTTTGTCCATCCATCCGCCTGCGATTCTATAGACAAGAGTTAATTCCTGTAATATCTTCCCGATTGTTAAAATAGTTTTGTTGTGTAGGACACAATGTCGATAACCGCATTGATAATAAGCATACTGTTCTAGTAACGAGAAAGCTAGTTCATTAGAGAGCAATGAAATGTTAGTTCATTAGAGAGCAAATGAAATGTTAGTTCATTAGAGAGCAATGAAATGTTAGTTCATTAGAGAGCAAATGAAATGTTAGTTCATTAGAGAGCAATGAAATGTTAGTTCATTAGAGAGCAAATGAAATGTTAGTTCATTAGAGAGAAAATGAAATGTTAGTTCATTAGAGAGCAAATGAAATGTTAGTTCATTAGAGAGCAATGAAATGTTAGTTCATTAGAGAGAAAATGAAATGTTAGTTCATTAGAGAGCAATGAAATGTTAGTTCATTAGAGAGAAAATGAAATGTTAGTTCATTAGAGAGCCAATGAAATGTTAGTTCATTAGAGAGCCAATGAAATGTTAGTTCATTAAAGATCAAAGTAATTACTTAGTTTTTTGTTTTTTTAATTATATTTTTATACAAATTTATGTATTTATATATGCACAATATTAAATGTTCTTTTGATAAATGTTGTTCTTTTGATAAATGTTCTTTTGATAATAAATGTTCTTTTGATAATAAATGTTCTTTTGATAATAAATGTTCTTTTGATAATAAATGTTCTTTTGATAAATGTGGGTTCTTGAACCAACACCTTTATTTAATTTCAGCAAATTGAAACAAAGTTTGTTATCAATGTGAACACTGGGGTTGTGTCTGTGAATGAGCGACTAGACTATGAAACGCAGAGCTTCTATCCTCTAACAATCCAAGCCAAGGTATGCTAATAGATTTGAACTTTTTAAATTTGACGAATTACTGCAAAACAAGTTTTTACCAACTTACAGTACGAACTCGTTGGGAGTGGATGAAGGCATGCATATATGTAGTCCTTTGTGTGGGTGGGTAATCTGAGGTCCAGAGTCTGAGCTCCGCACTGAAGTAATTGGAAAATGTTAACCTGGGACAATATCTGTCGACCATCTCGCGTGAATCCCAAGCCGATGATAGAATTTGTGTTGCATTGAGAAGCGAGCGGGCTGACCACGACACTAGTCTGGAAAGTAGAGTAATGTAACGGCACTACTTGACTCAACTACTACTTCATAATGTTGTTACATGTATATACTGAAACAAAAAAACAAAAATCTTCTGTTGTATAATTATGGCTTTATCAATTTAGTGAACTTGTTAAATTAGACAGAAATTATCAATTTACTGAACTTGTTAAATTAGACAGAAATTATCAATTTACTGAACTTGTTAAATTAGACAAATTATCAATTTACTGAACTTGATAAATTAGACAGAAATTTTATTGATTACAGGACGGGGTGGGTTTCAAAATTGGGTTATTAGTGTAATATCCGCGTGCAATGATGTGCTTGACATTGAGAGCTTGTTCATGTCAGCCTGTGGGATATTATGCTAGCAGATCATTTACTGCATCAGACAAGATTATCCTATAGATGTTTTATGGGATTCAACTCCGAGCCAATTGTCAATGAAACCAATGTTTTGGTTTTGCAGAAACTGTATGTTGTGACGGGTGGGGTCTGGCATTATCTTGTTGTAATGTGGATATTATGCCATGGGTTTGAAGCAGAGGGACAACAGGAGGATATGCATAATGGGTTCCCTATATGTATGGGCATTCAAATTTCCCTGAATAATAATTAGCGAGGTACCATTAAGCAAGAGCATCTCGCCCCAAAAATACCTCCGTTGCCCCCAATACAATCGTGCTGCAATATGCAACAGTCGGTATAAAGTTCATTCCTGCGGCAGTACAATACAATCGTGCTGCAATTTGCAACAGTCCGCATAAAGTTCATTCCTGCATCGGTACAATACAATCGTGCTGCAATTTGCAACAGTCAGCATAAAGCTCATTCCTGCGGCAGTACACTCGCACTTGGCCATCGCTCCCAAGATAACGCAAGCCTCGATTCATCAGTAAAAAGAATTGTCCGTCGATGCCGTCTTGTTCAATTTATGTGTCCCCTGACCCACTGCTCTTGTTATAGTGATGACGGCACATCAAAACTGATCTGACATACAGACGTACAGACAAATAAGACGTTATCGGCTAAATTATTCTGCACAGTCTGGGCTGATATCCGAGCATTGTGGGTCGAAGAGTAGTGTGGTTTTGTGTGCATGCGATGGCCTTTCGTGCAATCAAGGGCCATTTGTGCAGACTGTGGCATGTATAATGGATGTTTACCCGATGTTTATCTATATTAGGACACTGGATTGGTACCCAGAACCGTTGCAGCTTTCCTCAACATCACAGTGACCGATTCCAATGACAATTCGGCAGCATTTATCAATACACTATGTATTACGGACACACGAGGCTACTGTGTAGGAGCAAGATACACGTCGACCATCTACGGATCTGTCGTATGTTCTCTTCTTCTACTTACTATTAACCCTTCACTTGCCGAATAAATTGGACAGAAAGTGCAAACAACGATTCAGATCAGCCGTGGCGTAGCGCGTAGCGTCCGATTATGATCCAAGTTGTTTGCTATTCAGACGAGTGTTTTAGCTCCTCTATCCGAAAAGCAAACAGCATAGAGCCTGATCAGACGGAACGTTCCGTGCCATCTGATCTGGCTCTATGCTGTTTGCAAAAGCGACTTTTGTTGCGATTGGCGAAGGGTTAAATTAAGACTCGGAATTATATTTGTATTTTGATGAAAGTTTGCTATCAATCGATGGCTATTTGTTTCTCAGAAAATGTCACAAGGCCAAAAAGAAAGATAGCACTGTAATCACTTTATTTTTTACCCATGTTCGTTGTCCCATGTTGTGCATATTTATGTACGTTCCCGGTAATAGTGCCGATTGTTGCCCCATTATGTGCATGTTTATGTACGTTCCCGGTAATAGTGACGATTGTTGCCCCATTATGTGCATGTTTATGTACGTTCCCGGTAATAGTGACGATTGTTGCCCCACTATGTGCATGTTTATGTACGTTCCCGGTAATAGTGTCGATTGTTGCCCCATTATGTGCATGTTTATGTACGTTCCCGGTAATAGTGTCGATTGTTGCCCCATTATGTGCATGTTTATGTACGTTCCCGGTAATAGTGACGATTGTTGCCCCATTATGTGCATGTTTATGTACGTTCCCGGTAATAGTGACAATTGTTGCCCCATTATGTGCATGTTTATGTACGTTCCCAGTAATAGTGACGATTGTTGCCCCATTATGTGCATGTTTATGTACGTTCCCGGTAATAGTGACAATTGTTGCCCCACTATGTGCATGTTTATGTACGTTCCCGGTAATAGTGACGATTGTTGCCCCACTATGTGCATGTTTATGTACGTTCTTATGAATTCCCATTGTGTTGTGTAAACACCCTGCAGTATGTGCATGCACCATGGAAGTTCCACTAAGTAAAATACGGATCCCCGGTACATTCTGCATTAGATCTCAGTTTGGCACATTGTCTGTCTTGTGGACCTTCTTTGGAATGCAATGATGATTTGTGTGCATCGTTGGTTTTGCTGTCGCCTTATTGGCAGTGATTCCGGTGGTTGTCCCAGCTTGTAACATCTGTAACATCTCTCGGCATTATCGCCTTTGGTTCACTCTCCGGAACTATTGTCCTTGTCATGCTTGTATGATTACTGCGTAGCATCTCTCGGCATTATCGCCTTTGCTTCACTCTCCGGAACCATTGTCCTTGTCATGCTTGTATGATTACTGTGTAGCTAGTGATGATCTACTCGCATGTTCAGATGTTTGTTGTAATCTTGTCCGCCTCCGTGGTCGAGTTGTTACGGTCGCTGACGTATACCACTGTAACCTATCACTGATAGTCACGGGTTCGAGCCCCGATCAGGCCGTATCTCAATTATATGAAAAAGTTGGTAGTTTCTTACGTAGATTGGTGCACCCAAGTACTGGTTAACCGCTTGAGCCTGCCCAGGAAAGGTGTTAGGTAAACTGCCCACCAGTGATATAGCCCAAAATGGTGCTGATGCAGGCGTAAAACCCGTAATACAACATTGTTGTAATCTGAAATAGCATTGCAGCTTCTTTCCGCAGATAGCTTGATTCCATCTGTAATATTTTTCCTGTTTAATGTAGACCTACCTATATACAGGTATGAAGTAAATGATTGTTCTGCTGTGTTTTGTGCAACAACCTACAGGTAAACTATTCTTCTATGTTACATGTATGTAGACCTACATATCGGTAAATGTTTTTCATTCAGACTGGTCCGCTTACAGTCAGCCCATTCAACATCAGGGCCAGTGATAAGGACACTCTGAATGCACCAATCGAATTCAACATATTTCACAGTAAGTTTAATGTTTGGTGCATCATTCGGTTTAAACGTATTTTGCAGTAAGTTTGGTGTACCATTTCAATTCAACGAATTCTGCAACATGAAAATAAAAGATTTCCAAAATGTGTTATTACATTCGTCCAATTGACATGTATATTATTTGGCAAAAAATGTTTATACTGTACCATAATATTGCGCTTATATTAGACTACTTAGTACATGGACCCCCAATGTGCCTAGTTTTCATTGGGGCATGTCTTTATTAAATGTTTTATATCACATTGTTATTTCCTGTTGAAGTTGAGAGAGAGCTTGGCAAGTGAAAAGAAAATGTAGGTGTTTCTAGATTTGAAAAAAATCGTTATGATGAATAGTGTCAGTGAATTTCGTTTAATTCGAGATGACGTAGATTTATTTAATGTAGATCGTAGAATGCTCATCCGGTATCTCCCATGTCACTGGTAGTGATGAAATTACTATCTCTTCTCGACTTGCATTACTGTAAAGCTTGCTATGCGAGCGAAACCACTAGCTTAGAGATCGCTATTATTCGATCATTCACTTTAATAACACAGCCAAAATTAAGAATATTTATTTAAGTGTTTTTATAATTGTAAATGAACCGTGCGCTATATGGCGCTAGAACATGCTGGTTAGATGACCATGAATGACGTCACAGATGGCTGGACTCCGATAACGTTCACATCAAGATTTCAACATGCAGCGGCTAGGTACTACATGTGCAAAATAGTGAGAAATATGCGTTATTCCATGGCTTTCAACCAGCAAATACATTGATAAATTTCTATATTTCATTGAAAATCATAAAATCTCTTTATGTGGGCAAAAATTGGGATTCAGTTGCATGTATTTTAGATCCACGTTTTCAGAAGTGATAGTTTTCTATTTGGTTATTACAGCAAGTCCAAGTGGATATGAGGGCTTGTTTACACTCAGCTCATCACAATTCTCTGGTAGTGGAGTGTACACGACCACGATCTCGCTCAATGGGGAAATTAATAGAAATAGCCTTGCTGCAAGCGAAGGCATCATCACTGTCACTGTTGAGGTATATATATAGTAGGTCATTGCTAAGCGATGGCATTATCATCGTCACTGTTGAGGTATATATATAGTAGGTCGTTGCTAAGCGATGGCATTATCACCGTCACTGTTGATGTATATATATATAGTAGGTCGTTGCTAAGCGATGGCATCATCACCGTCACTGTTGAGGTATATATATAGTAGGTCATTGCTAAGCGATGGCATTATCGCCCGTCACTGTTGAGGTGTATATATATAGTAGGTCGTTGCTAAGCGATGGCATTATCACCGTCACTGTTGAGGTATATATATAGTAGGTCGTTGCTAAGCGATGGCATTATCGCCCGTCACTGTTGAGGTATATATGTAGTAGGTCGTTGCTAAGCGATGGCATTATCACCCGTCACTGTTGATGTATATATATAGTAGGTCGTTGCTAAGCGATGGCATCATCACCGTCACTGTTGAGGTATATATATAGTAGGTCATTGCTAAGCGATGGCATTATCGCCCGTCACTGTTGAGGTATATATATAGTAGGTCATTGCTAAGCGATGGCATCATCACCCATCACTGTTGAGGTGTATATATATAGTAGGTCGTTGCTAAGCGATGGCATTATCGCCCGTCACTGTTGAGGTATATATGTAGTAGGTCGTTGCTAAGCGATGGCATTATCACCCGTCACTGTTGATGTATATATATAGTAGGTCGTTGCTAAGCGATGGCATTATCGCCCGTCACTGTTGATGTATAGTAGATCAGTGCTAAATGATGACATTATAACAGTCACTGTTGATGTATAGTAAGTCTGTGCTAAATGATGGAATTATCACCGTCACTGTTGATGTATAGTAGGTCAGTGCTAAATGATGGAATTATCACCATCACTGTTGAGGTATAGTAAGTCTGTACTAAATGATGGAATTATCACCGTCACTGTTGAGGTATAGTAAGTCTGTGCTAAATGATGGAATTATCACCGTCACTGTTGATGTATAGTAGGTCAGTGCTAAATGATGGAATTATCACCATCACTGTTGAGGTATAGTAAGTCTGTACTAAATGATGGAATTATCACCGTCACTGTTGAGGTATAGTAAGTCTGTGCTAAATGATGGAATTATCACCGTCACTGTTGATGTATAGTAGGTCAGTGCTAAATGATGGAATTATCACCATCACTGTTGAGGTATAGTAAGTCTGTACTAAATGATGGAATTATCACCGTCACTGTTGAGGTATAGTAAGTCTGTGCTAAATGATGGAATTATCACCGTCACTGTTGATGTATAGTAAGTCTGTGCTAAATGATGGAATTATCACCGTCACTGTTGAGGTATAGTAAGTCTGTACTAAATGATGGAATTATCACCGTCACTGTTGAGGTATAGTAAGTCTGTGCTAAATGATGGAATTATCACCGTCACTGTTGATGTATAGTAAGTCTGTACTAAATGATGGAATTATCACCGTCACTGTTGAGGTATAGTAAGTCTGTGCTAAATGATAGAATTATCACCGTCACTGTTGATGTATAGTAAGTCTGTACTAAATGATGGAATTATCACCGTCACTGTTGAGATATAGTAAGTCTGTACTAAATGATGGAATTATCACCGTCGCTGTTGATGTATAGTAAGTCTGTACTAAATGATGGAATTATCACCGTCACTGTTGAGGTATAGTAAGTCTGTACTAAATGATGGAATTATCACCGTCACTGTTGAGGTATAGTAAGTCTGTACTAAATGATGGAATTATCACCGTCACTGTTGATGTATAGTAAGTCTGTACTAAATGATGGAATTATCACCGTCACTGTTGATGTATAGTAAGTCTGTACTAAATGATGGAATTATCACCATCACTGTTGATGTATAGTAAGTCTGTGCTAAATGATGGAATTATCACCGTCACTGTTGAGGTATAGTAGGTCAGTGCTAAATGATGGAATTATCACCATCACTGTTGAGGTATAGTAGGTCAGTGCTAAATGATGGAATTATCACCGTCACTGTTGAGGTATAGTAGGTCAGTGCTAAATGATGGAATTATCACCGTCATTGTTGAGGTATAGTAGGTCAGTGCTAAATGATGGAATTATCACCGTCACTGTCGAGATATACTAAGTCTGTGCTAAATGATGGAATTATCACCGTCACTGTCGAGATATACTAAGTCTGTGCTAAATGATGGAATTATCACCGTCACTGTTGAGGTATACTAAGTCTGTGCTAAATGATGGAATTATCACCGTCACTGTCGAGATATACTAAGTCTGTGCTAAATGATGGAATTATCACCGTCACTGTCGAGATATACTAAGTCTGTGCTAAATGATGGAATTATCACTGTCACTGTCGAGATATACTAAGTCTGTGCTAAATGATGGAATTATCACCGTCACTGTCGAGATATACTAAGTCTGTGCTAAATGATGGAATTATCACCGTCACTGTTATGTAATAATGGGTTAACTGTTTAGAAGAGGAGACTGTTAACTATATTGTATTCTGTGAAGGGCATTCTTGCCCCTCATCTGACTTAGTAACCCCCCGTCTCTATGACCTGCCAACTTGGGGAGACATACCGTGTTATCAGTCTTCACATGCGTCCAGTTTGTGTTTTTGATCGGGTATCTCTGAGCTGATATGCTATGTGCAATATTCCGATTCCTTAAGGTCATTTCTTAAGGCCATTCCTCAAGATCATTCCTCAAGGTCATTCCTCAATGTCATTCCTCACGGTCATTCCTCACGGTCATTCCTCAATGTCATTCCTCACGGTCATTCCTCAATGTCATTCCTCACGGTCATTCCTCACGGTCATTCCTCACGGTCATTCCTCACAGTCATTCCTCAAGGTAATTCCTCAAGGTAATTCCTCAATGTCATTCCTCAAGGTAATTCCTCAATGTCATTCCTCAAGGTCATTCCTCAATGTCATTCCTCACGGTCATTCCTCACGGTCATTCCTCACGGTCATTCCTCACGTTCATTCCTCACGGTCATTCCTCAAGGTAATTCCTCAAGGTAATTCCTCAATGTCATTCCTCAAGGTCATAGGCCACACATGTTATTGAAGGCCAATTATTGCCACAATCTATCTTTCTTAGAGGTCAACCCTACCAGGTGACTTCAATGGGGGGCTCACTTGTGTCTCTTTTCTTTTCTTTTTTTACGTTTATTTATCGTCGCTACCGGTTGCCCATATGAGCGACGCCTCCTGAAGAGATTAGTTATTTTAGATTTTTGGAGGATAGTGCATGATACAGACAGAGACCAATTCCAGAATCTCCTCTGGTTCTTTTACGTGCACGGTGTAAAGCACCGACACGAAACCTCAGTTTAACGTCCCATCTGAAAGACTGTTAATTTTATTAGTGTCAGACGGGGGATCGAACCTGCTCTCTTTTCTTAAATTGTATTTTAAGATTTAAGAATTTAAACATGCATCCTGTTCAGTGTTTGTCATTCAATATTATTTTATTTGCAGGCAGTGGAACAAAATGTGATTGCATATAGGTCTTATGCCTACCTTGATGTTTTTGTTGCTATTGCCAACCAGTTCCCTCCAACTGTGTCGACGAACACTGGCATTAATAGTGGTACCATTTCTGAAGCTGCTGATGCTGGCGACATGGTTAGGTATTCCAGTTTTGCCAGCAACAACTTCATGAAGATTGTTGTCAGTGATAGCGACTATGTAAGTTACTTTGTGTTTATTTATATTCCATATTTATGCCTTTAATTTATGTCTCTGAGAGCCACCAGTCATTTCTGAATGCAGCGTCCATCACACCTGTTTACCCTCTAGTACACCTCTCGTCTTTGCAGCGTATATCAGTGCGTACTTGCCTCTGCAGAGTCGGTCAGTCATGCCTCTTGTCTCTGCAACTTAGGTCAATCCGTCCACAATGCCTCTGCAGCCTCAGCTCAGCCATCATGCCTCTCGTCTCTGCAGCGTGCATCAGTTCGTCCTATCATGTCTCTGCAGCCTCAAGTCATTATATCTATCATGTCTCTTGCATCTGCAGCACATGTCAAATCAACTGTTACTGGGTATTGGCTGTTACAGGGAGGTGGCAGTCTTAGGGAGTGGATGTTACTGGGTATTGGCTGTTACAGGGAGGTGGCAGTCTTAGGGAGTGGATGTTACTGGGTATTGGCTGTTACAGGGAGGTGGCAGTCTTAGGGAGTGGATGTTACTGGGTATTGGCTGTTACAGGGAGGTGGCAGTCTTAGGGAGTGGATGTTACTGGGTATTGGCTGTTACAGGGAGGTGGCAGTCTTAGGGAGTGGATGTTACTGGGTATTGGCTGTTACAGGGAGGTGGCAGTCTTAGGGAGTGGATGTTTCGGGTGTTCCACGAAGGATTCATTGAAGGACCAGATTTACATTGTTTGATTCAAGGATTTCTGATTACCTTTCACCGATACTTTCTCTACTATGTTTTTTAAGCATTGTACTGACAATTGATTGTTTGACGAAGAAACCAATGTTGCAATTTTCTGATATGGTGTTTGGTCATAAATAAATCGAACACTAGCATGATACAATTATATATTTCAGTATTCTACAGAGACGCTTCCAGTCGGTAGTTACTCTCTGTCAACCAACCTTCCCAATCTGTTCAGTGTTAGTTCTGATGGATTCATCACAGTTGTCAACCCGGCTGGACTCGACTTTGAAGCTCTAGTCACTAACCCTGTCCAGCTACAGGTAATACTCGAGTGTTTTGTAAAATAGTGGGCATGTGTCATTGTGGGGTTAGTTTATATTTGAGGACTGCAAGATGCGTGGTTCTGGTTTATATTTGAGGACTGCAAGCTGCCGTGGTTCTGGTTTATATTTGAGGACTGCAAGCTGCCGTGGTTCTGGTTTATATTTGAGGACTGCAAGATGCGTGGTTCTGGTTTATATTTGAGGACTGCAAGCTGCCATGGTTCTGGTTTATATTTGAGGACTGCAAGCTGCCGTGGTTCTGGTTTATATTTGAGGACTGCAAGCTGCCATGGTTCTGGTTTATATTTGAGGACTGCAAGCTGCCGTGGTTCTGGTTTATGTTTGAGGACTGCAAGCTGCCGTGGTTCTGGTTTATATTTGAGGACTGCAAGCTGCCGTGGTTCTGGTTTATATTTGAGGACTGCAAGCTGCCGTGGTTCTGGTTTATATTTGAGGACTGCAAGCTGCCGTGGTTCTGGTTTATATTTGAGGACTGCAAGCTGCCGTGGTTCTGGTTTATATTTGAGGACTGCAAGCTGCCGTGGTTCTGGTTTATATTTGAGGACTGCAAGCTGCCGTGGTTCTGGTTTATATTTGAGGACTGCAAGCTGCCGTGGTTCTGGTTTATATTTGAGGACTGCAAGCTGCCGTGGTTCTGGTTTATATTTGAGGACTGCAAGCTGCCGTGGTTCTGGTTTATATTTGAGGACTGCAAGCTGCCATGGTTCTGGTTTATATTTGAGGACTGCAAGATGCGTGGTTCTGGTTTATATTTGAGGACTGCAAGCTGCCGTGGTTCTGGTTTATATTTGAGGACTGCAAGATGCGTGGTTCTGGTTTATATTTGAGGACTGCAAGCTGCCGTGGTTCTGGTTTATATTTGAGGACTGCAAGCTGCCGTGGTTCTGGTTTATATTTGAGGACTGCAAGATGCGTGGTTCTGGTTTATATTTGAGGACTGCAAGCTGCCGTGGTTCTGGTTTATATTTGAGGACTGCAAGCTGCCGTGGTTCTGGTTTATATTTGAGGACTGCAAGCTGCCGTGGTTCTGGTTTATATTTGAGGACTGCAAGCTGCCGTGGTTCTGGTTTATATTTGAGGACTGCAAGCTGCCATGGTTCTGGTTTATATTTGAGGACTGCAAGCTGCCGTGGTTCTGGTTTATATTTGAGGACTGCAAGCTACCGTGGTTCTGGTTTATATTTGAGGACTGCAAGCTGCCGTGGTTCTGGTTTATTTGAGGACTGCAAGCTGCCGTGGTTCTGGTTTATATTTGAGGACTGCAAGATGCGTGGTTCTGGTTTATATTTGAGGACTGCAAGCTGCCGTGGTTCTGGTTTATATTCGAGGACTGCAAGCTGCCGTGGTTCTGGTTTATATTTGAGGACTGCAAGCTGCCGTGGTTCTGGTTTATGTTTGAGGACTGCAAGCTGCCGTGGTTCTGGTTTATGTTTGAGGACTGCAAGCTGCCGTGGTTCTGGTTTATATTTGAGGACTGCAAGCTGCCGTGGTTCTGGTTTATATTTGAGGACTGCAAGCTGCCGTGGTTCTGGTTTATATTTGAGGACTGCAAGCTGCCGTGGTTCTGGTTTATATTTGAGGACTGCAAGCTGCCGTGGTTCTGGTTTATATTTGAGGACTGCAAGCTGCCGTGGTTCTGGTTTATATTTGAGGACTGCAAGCTGCCGTGGTTCTGGTTTATATTTGAGGACTGCAAGCTGCCGTGGTTCTGGTTTATATTTGAGGACTGCAAGCTGCCGTGGTTCTGGTTTATATTGAGGACTGCAAGCTGCCGTGGTTCTGGTTTATATTTGAGGACTGCAAGCTGCCGTGGTTCTGGTTTATATTTGAGGACTGCAAGCTGCCGTGGTTCTGGTTTATATTTGAGGACTGCAAGCTGCCGTGGTTCTGGTTTATATTTGAGGACTGCAAGCTGCCGTGGTTCTGGTTTATATTTGAGGACTGCAAGCTGCCGTGGTTCTGGTTTATATTTGAGGACTGCAAGCTGCCGTGGTTCTGGTTTATATTTGAGGACTGCAAGCTGCCATGGTTCTGGTTTATATTTGAGGACTGCAAGATGCGTGGTTCTGGTTTATATTTGAGGACTGCAAGCTGCCGTGGTTCTGGTTTATATTTGAGGACTGCAAGATGCCGTGGTTCTGGTTTATATTTGAGGACTGCAAGCTGCCGTGGTTCTGGTTTATATTTGAGGACTGCAAGCTGCCGTGGTTCTGGTTTATATTTGAGGACTGCAAGCTGCCGTGGTTCTGGTTTATATTTGAGGACTGCAAGCTGCCGTGGTTCTGGTTTATATTTGAGGACTGCAAGCTGCCATGGTTCTGGTTTATATTTGAGGACTGCAAGATGCGTGGTTCTGGTTTATATTTGAGGACTGCAAGCTGCCGTGGTTCTGGTTTATATTTGAGGACTGCAAGATGCGTGGTTCTGGTTTATATTTGAGGACTGCAAGCTGCCGTGGTTCTGGTTTATATTTGAGGACTGCAAGCTGCCGTGGTTCTGGTTTATATTTGAGGACTGCAAGATGCGTGGTCTGGTTTATATTTGAGGACTGCAAGCTGCCGTGGTTCTGGTTTATATTTGAGGACTGCAAGCTGCCGTGGTTCTGGTTTATATTTGAGGACTGCAAGCTGCCGTGGTTCTGGTTTATATTTGAGGACTGCAAGCTGCCGTGGTTCTGGTTTATATTTGAGGACTGCAAGCTGCCGTGGTTCTGGTTTATATTTGAGGACTGCAAGCTGCCGTGGTTCTGGTTTATATTTGAGGACTGCAAGCTGCCGTGGTTCTGGTTTATATTTGAGGACTGCAAGCTGCCGTGGTTCTGGTTTATATTGAGGACTGCAAGCTGCCGTGGTTCTAGTTTATATTTGAGGACTGCAAGCTGCCGTGGTTCTGGTTTATATTTGAGGACTGCAAGCTGCCGTGGTTCTGGTTTATATTTGAGGACTGCAAGCTGCCATGGTTCTGGTTTATATTTGAGGACTGCAAGATGCGTGGTTCTGGTTTATATTTGAGGACTGCAAGCTGCCGTGGTTCTGGTTTATATTTGAGGACTGCAAGCTGCCGTGGTTCTGGTTTATATTTGAGGACTGCAAGCTGCCGTAGTTCTGGTTTATGTTTGAGGACTGCAAGCTGCCGTGGTTCTGGTCTATATTTGAGGACTGCAAGCTGCCGTGGTTCTGGTTTATATTTGAGGACTGCAAGCTGCCGTGGTTCTAGTTTCTTGCAACTGTCCGTACCGTTCACATGTAGACTCTATTTTGTTTTCACCGAATAATATACAAGGCAGGCTCGGGGGTATAACTGTACAAGCATATATGTTGCTTGTTGTCGCTGTCGCGTCTGTATAGAGAATTCTGACATTTGTGTTAGTGATTATGTCCATCTATGGATAAACACTAGGATCCTATTGCACAAAATGAATAATGTAGAATAGCAACTCAAAATCACACACTGTAGATTGGTAGATTCTTATCGAACTTCATAAAAAAGAAAATTGTCCAAATTATTTTCGACATCTCTTTACATATGCTCAGAACTTTAAAACATTACCGGTAAGCAAGTAATAATATATGATATTCATTTCCCCCCAAATGGTTCCTGGCCATTACCTTAGTTGAGGTCAAGATCATTTTAATATACATCTGTACAATGTCTGCTTGGAACTTTATGAAATTGTAAGCAAATAATCATTATGCTTGACTTGACGACATTCTTGACACCCTTGTAGGTGGTGTCTCCATTTGAATTTTAGTTTAACCTGGCCATCAATTTCCGTGACAATAAACTTGCTCTATTTACCAAAATGGTGTCTACTATTTTGTAGGCTACTATATTCAGTAATGTCAATTCTTGGGTTGATCTAATTTCCTGCTTATGAATGAATGAAATACATATAGAATATCTGTATGTTTAAACAAATGTATCAATTTGTTGAAATGGCTTGCTGAAATAAAAATTTGATTAGCCTGTGTGTCTTAAAAGTAACTAATTTAGTGTTTTATTTAGTAACCTTGGAAATTGATTATATTTTTAAGATTGTCTTTATCAGGTTGTTGTTAGAGAATTCGGCGCAACAATTAGTTCAACGATTGCACTATCCATCACCATAGAAGATGCTAATGACAATACACCTGTCTTCCCTGCTGCCGCCTACGAACATTCCTTCCCAGAAGGCACTTATGTTTTCGATAACTTTGGCAATTCGCCACGAAATCTTATTACCATAACGGCTACCGATGCAGACACAAATGCACAGATCACCTACACTATAACGGCTGTTAGTAACAGTGGGAGTAACTTGTTCACAATGGATCCAGGCTCTGGTCTCATCCAAGCAGTTGGCACATTTAATGGACCTTCCAAGTACACAGTAACTGTACAAGCTTCGGATGGAGAGAGGTAAGTATCCTTGTTAACCCTATAATCAGATCAATTATCATTGTGTTAAATCTCCGGAACTTGTATTTAAGACGTCGCAAATTTTCAAATGTTTTTCACCATCTTTGCTGTTTGCAGTCCTTATGCAAATACACAGCTTACAAGTACAATGCATCAGTTAATTCCAAGGAACATAACTCTTTGAAAAATAATGTTAAATTTCCAGGTGGTACAACTGGTCTTAATGCTTTGTTTTAGTATATTTTGTTTGGTTAACATATTCATTCATTCATAATGTACAGTACATATCTATTGTATACATAATGAACATGGATTTACTCTAAAGCTTAAGCTTATTGAGATTATCTCCATTACATATATAAATGTGTGCACTATAGGCGACTAAGACGTAAACGTATTATGTAGTAAAGACCAAAATATATAATAAGTGTATGAAATTATAGCTAGATAAACGGGGAATGGGAGGGGGTAGAAAGCGATGAAATAACACATACAGTTTTCATGGTGTATCACTATGTGCAAGCACGTCAGTCCCTGTTTACATACATATTGTTAGAAATATCTTAGACTTTTCCATGAACCTATGTTTTCTTTAGCTTATTTGTAGATGTTAGTGAGTGGTACATTGTTTGTACATCATACTCGTAACTTGATTACCGTACTTAACTTGATTACCGTACTTAACTTGATTACCGTACTTAACTTGATTACCGTACTTAACTTGATTACATTACCGTACTTAACTCGATTACCGTACTTAACTTGATTACATTACCGTACTTAACTCTATTACCGTACTTAACTCTATTACCGTACTTAACTCTATTACCGTACTTAACTCTATTACCGTACTTGACTCGATTACCGTACTTTACTCGATTACTGTACTTAACTCGATTACCGTACTTAACTCGATTACTGTACTTAACTCGATTACCGTACTTAACTCGATTACATTACCATACTTAACTCGATTACCATACCTACTGTATGAAATGTTAAAATTTACACTTTTCCAATGAAATTGTGAAGATTATCAGTAAAATTTAAATAACAGTTCACTGGAATGATTGGAATAACACATTTTATTCTCACAGCTTTACTGTTATATATATATATATTAGGGATGGTAACGAATAGCGATTATACTATTCGAATATTCGGTATGGAACGTATTCGAATATTCGATGGAATTCTATCAAAAACTCAAAATCCTCAAACTCTTATATAAAATTGTCAAACCTGATTTCTGTTTTACGCGTAAACATCATCTTCTTCAAATGATTATTCAGATTGATATTGTAACCGAATATGTTCAATTCAATTTGCAGTTTTCTTATTCTGAGTGTGACTGAGCGGGTGGCATTTTTGAGGACAATATAATATTTTTTTCCGAATATTGGAATATTATTCGGATATTCGGACGTTTGAGCGAATATTCGTTGCCATCCCTAATATTTATCACATACAGCTATTGACTGTTATATATTTATCTCATCAATTCGATGTTCTAGCATCCATCGATCGAGGTATAGTGGGATGGTTTTGTGTTGCAAACAAACAATTTCCAGCATTAGTGAAAGAAAGTTATTTAAGTGAATGAACACATTCTAGTTCATAACATTGACAACTTTATCACTTGTGCCACTTGTTACAAGTATCATTTTATATTTAATGTTCCGCAAACTATTATTTGATATAATGGTATGAATCGAAGATATAATTTATCGTCATTCGTGTATACATTTTATATTGTAGATATACACAGACCACAGTAATTGTGTATGTGTTGGATGGCGGAAGCTCATTGCCCTCATTCCCAGCAGATATCGTGAACATCTTGTTGAGTGAAGGGGCACTGTCTGGTACCTCGGTATTCCAAGCAGATGCGGTCGATCTTGACGGTGATTCCCTGACCTACACCATGTCTCAGATCAACTTTCAGCAGCAGTTCACTCAAGACTTTCTTATCTCTTTAAGGTAGTCCGCCTCCGTGGTCGAGTGGTTAAGGTCGCTGACTTGTAACCACTGTAACCTATCATCACTGATGGTCGCGGGTTCGAGCCCCGCTCAGGCCGTGTCTCATTTATATGAACAAGTTGGCAGTTTCTTACGGAGGTTGGTGCACCCAAGTACTGGTTAACCGCTGGAGCCTGCCCAGGAAAGGTGTTGTTAGGTAAACTGCCCGCCGGCGATATAGCCCAAAATGGTGCTGATGCAGGCGTAAAACCCGAATCATATATATATATATATATATATATCTCTTTAAGGTACTGCATTGTAATCTTATCAAGACTACAATAAAAATACACATGGCAACAACACATTAAATCCCTGGCGCCATCATGCATAGATTTCAGTTAGGTCTCTGTTCCTCGGACCATTGCTGAGTTGGGTGTTGCTACTAGAGGGAGAGGGCTCGGGTGTTGCTACTAGAGGGAGAGGGCTCGGGTGTTGCTACTAGAGGGCTCGGGCTCGGGTGTTGCTACTACAGGGAGAGGGCTCTGGTGTTGCTACTAGAGGGAGAGGGAGAGGGTGTTGCTACTAGAGGGAGAGGGCTCGGGTGTTGCTACTAGAGGGAGAGGGCTCTGGTGTTGCTAACTAGAGGGAGAGGGTGTTGCTACTAGAGGGAGAGGGCTCTGGTGTTGCTACTAGAGGGAGAGGGTGTTGCTACTACAGGGAGAGGGCTCTGGTGTTGCTACTAGAGGGAGAGGGTGTTGCTACTACAGGGAGAGGGCTCTGGTGTTGCTACTAGAGGGAGAGGGCTCTGGTGTTGCTACTAGAGGGAGAGGGAGAGGGTGTTGCAGCAAAACATAAAAACAAAATGGCCAACGATTTAATGAAAGGCTGCAAGATGTAATTCTTTCAATTTTGCGCACTTTATTTTAATCTCCGTCCACCTCCGTAGTAGAGTGGTTAAGGTCGCTGACTTGTATACCACTGTAACCTATCATCACTGATGGTCACGGGTTCGAGCCCCGCTCAGACTGCGTCTCATTTATATGAAAAAGTTGGCAGTTTCTTACGGAGGTTGGTGCACCCAAGTACTGGTTAACCGCTGGAGCCTGCCCAGGAATGGTGCTGTTAAGTAAGCTGCCCGCCGGAGATATGACCCGAAATTGTGCTGATGCCGGCGTAAAACCCGAAATATAACGTAACATATTTATTTTAATCTCCAAGAGAACAAACATTTCCTTGTAGAATAAATAGTTATATAACATAGTTTACACATTAATAATGTCAGATTTTAATTTAAACTATTTATTTTACAACAATTGCAAAACAACTTATATTAATCACTCTCGCTGGCGCGGATGAAAGCGTAAATGTGGTCATTCGTGTGGGAGGAAACCGCCGGAGTACCCAGAGAAAACCCACCTGTCCGATCTGGCGACCACCGTACCATCTCGCTTACTTCACTGTCCGAGGAACGAACCAGAGTTGCATTGGTGAGAAGCGAGCGTACTAACTAACCACTGCGCTAATCGGACAGTGTCAGATTTAAAAAGGGAGCACTGAAATACTGCAATAGTAGTATAATATAGATACTAGTTCAGCGTAGAAATAATATTTACATTATTGCATATAACCATGGTTACGCTGTACTTTTAGTGGTCTGGTTACAATCCGTACATCTGGTGTTGCTCAACAAACAAAGGTTCTGGATAGAGAATCGATACAATTATACGTGTACCGTGTGACAGCGAGTGATCCAAGCTTACAGACGGCTACTATGACATTGAGCATCACCATTTCAGACATCAATGACAACAGCCCGATATTCATTAATGCACCATACTTCTTCAGTGTCGACGAAAATGTTCAATCACAGGTTGTCGGAGCTGTTTCAGTAAGTGTTATGTATTGCTATATGCCTTGTGTATTGCTATATGCAGTGTACGACAAATCCTATGCCCGGAGCCCGCGGGCAACTGAAATATCTCGGCGGGCAACTAAGTTTGAAAAGCAGTTGCCCACCGAGCAACCCCAAAAATGCCAAAATAGTTGCCCGGAAAATCCCGTTAAATATTATAAAACAAATATTTCGCTAAGCCAAAAATGTTGACTCCGCGGTCAAGATTTCTATGCTCCGCGTATTTTAATTGATGACGTATTATGCCGGTTCCCGATTACAGAGGTATATCATATAGTGGCCGGGAAACAGTTTGTCAATGTGTACCAGCTTTTAATTGCGGTGTTTGCCGAATGCCGAGAACCAACGGTAAAACAAAAAATGGCGAGCACAACAAACTGCGAAATCCAGACCATTTCAATTACTTTTATTATTTCCGATGCTATGATTTTGCGCATTGATGGAGCGTTGTGTTGTGAACTTGATGTTTATAAATTTAGTTATTTAAATTTAGGTTTAGCGCAGTCTTTTAGTGAATTTTGAATTAAATAAATGTTACTTTCGATCAGTTACGATGGATCGTTTCATTATCCGGTCAGTGGATTCACCAACACCAACGCAGTCTCCTTCGTCTTCAGAAAATTGATAAAATAAATATAATATTTACTACTTGAATGCTTCTCTTTTGAATTTAGAAGTGTGCAATGATATCAGTATCATGAGTATGTATAATTAGGTAAGTCAATATTGAGAAAACACCAATGAACTTTTCAATAATTATACACAGTTTCATACCACATATTAATGACATTATGGATAAATGTTTGTTTAATTTAATATTAAAATCTGTTTTTTAATACTTAAACTTGTAAACTGTAGAACAGCTAACATAACAAACTGTAGAACAGCTAACATAACAAACTGTAGAACAGCTAAAATAACAAACTGTAGAACAGCTAACATAACAAACTGTA